>JAODUP010000783.1:55000-147500 GCA_025642065.1 Paralvinella palmiformis | reverse complement strand
GGAACTTTGATTTCATATAGATGCAAACGTATTTGTATTTCTTTATATAATTTCAATGCGTTGTTTGTGATTTTTCTTTGTCAATAATTAAATAACAAAATATTACGGTTTATTATGTATTGCTATTAATGAAATAAATAATCAACAAAACCCTCTGTGTTCTTCTTAGATCAATAAGAATCATGTATTTCAATGTGGGTATGTAATTATAATTTGTTGTTAATTATTTGTTTTTGATAAGTTAGGAAAAGGTAACCAAATATACATATGCAATACAGATTCTTTAAAAATATTAAAGTAGACGAAGATAGATTTTAAAAAAAACCTAATGCCAAACTCCAATATTTACAATTAACAAAATGCGCGAATGAAATTGTACGAATCCACCTTTCTGTTTTTTGAAACCCAATTTCGGAACAATTATTTAATTCGTTTTAATATTTCTGTTTTTGATTTAAGTTTAGTTATGAAATAAAGGAAACGCTGGAGAAAAAAAAAACACACCAGAAACTCATATGGCTGCTGGTGACATTAATGATGATGATTGATGTTTTACGGCCACTTTTGTGCATAAATGGTACCTCCAAAGGTATTGAGGCGAAGTCAAAGACGAAACAAACTTCAGATATACCCACGCCGAGATTCGAACCCGGGTGGCAGCGATATGTGGTCCAATACGCTACCGCTAGACCAGTGAGGCGCCCTAGGTGACATTGATTATTATGTGCTCACACCAAGAAGAACAATCCCTATCTCTTATGATTCATGTATGTTAAAAAAAAACGCATTAATTGGCTAGATGCCAAAACACGGTAATAAACGAAATGTGTCACGTGATATCCGTTAATGCAGCACAAACACGGCGCATACTGCTGTGGAAGAATTACAATATATATATATATATATATATATATATGCAAACATTATGTTGGTTACAAACCGTGACTTATCTCATTGGTTTGTAATGATTATGTAATTGCCGACGTATGAACGCTCGAGAATACTTCATCAGGTTCAGTGCGTTATTGTCAAAGGTTGTAAACGGAATGATATTCAATCACTAACGCTACCGAACGGAACACGTTCCCGATCTTGGCTTTAATGTGCTATTAGGTAGAGGTCGAAAAGCGAATACAACCCGGGCTTAGCCCATCAATCATGATTGCTGGCTTTACGTGGAGTCGATAGCTGACTGGTCCGTGAATGTGCATCCATGTGTGAGGAAGAACACTCAAGAGTAATATTCTATCCGTAGCTGGCCGCATCTAACACTGGGACGGCAGACGATGTGGATGTGCGAGTATTTGCATGGAATTGGATGGCGATCCATCTATGTGGATAATATGCGTATACTTTAGAGCTGGACCGAATGCACTTCACGGAAATCCTATAATCATGGCGCATTTTACTGGTCCATATTAGGGGAGAAAGATAGTAACTAAACGACCTCTAAGAACTTATATGCATTTTGTATTGTGTATAATTGGAACACATACTAAAACACATGCTAACACCCACTAGCACGCACGCACGTACCCACGCATGCATGCATCCACGCACATGCGCGCGCACATACAGACGAACACATACACACTCACACACACACACTTATATATATATATATATATATATATATATATATATATATATATATAAGTAGTAGTAGTAGTAGTATTTATTTCCAATTTCAATATCAAATAACGTATACATAATGCAAGTATATTACATATAACAAATTGGGGGACCAATGTAGCCGAAGCTGTCTTCCCATTCCCCGAACAATCTAGTATAATAGTCAGCTATATATATATATATATATATATATATATATATATATATATATATATATATATATACACGCAAACACACATACACGCGATATCCTAAGCAAGATATTTCCTTATGCATAAAACTGTTACCCAGATATATCGTTGGTTAGTAAACCAAGAGCAATCGCCTAATCGTGTTTCTGTATACACTGGATTCGTCGCAATAGTAGGTTATCGTATGAGATCGTTGCCCCGACAAGGACAATTCATCTTATCAATCTCTGCGGCGCTACTCCAAACAGCACAGCCACCAAATAACATTGGCACAGTCCTAGCTAGTGGTGTATTTCAATATTCTATAGATGGAGGGCTAGGCGAGATTTTAGAATGAGAGAATAATCAGATAAAACGTGTAAGGATTCACCGTTACTGATATGATGTGATGAGTCAACAGAATATTAGTGTCCGGTGCGCTTCCAGGTGGCATCTTCTTTTCCCCAGAAAATCAATATTCAACCCTTACTATGAACCCGTTAGTAGATATCATATATATATATATATATATATATATATATATATATATATATATATATATATATATATATGGGTTTCAAGCTGGTGATATAAATATGTGATTAACCACAATAATACCTAGATAATGAAGGTACTGGATCTAGCTGACTCTACCTGGTAATATTACGCCCTAGCGATATACTTGTCAGTATACCAGGTAGATAGATGTTCACGATATCCAGCCGAAGATAACAAGACTGTCCGGTGGCCGTCTCCGTTTGATTACGATTTGCAGACGCAGAGGACACTAATCAGAAGCAAACAGCACGCGGCCTTCGGATGCCAAGGTTCGATTTCTAGACGTGAAGCACCGTCTGAGATGACAGTTCGTCTCATGCGGCGCTGATTGAATTACCGCGGTAGCCCACCATTCACTTAGCGGATCGAGCGGGGAGTGGTGAGCCTAGTGACGTGTTATACAAGAACCAGCTTGGTACGGTTTTAGTCTTAGCAGGTCAAGCCTAGACTTAGTGTGGCCAATGAGAATCAGCTGCCAGGTGTCGCCCGGGAATATAAAATAGTCGGCTATAGACGGAGTTGAAGGGCAGCCCTTTGACAGCTCTACGGAGACAACACAGACAAGACGGCAGCGTTCCGGATTAGTAGAAAATCAACAGTTCTAAGAGAATTGATTACTCCTTGGGAATGGAATATGCAATGTCAGCGAGTATATGTCCATACTGCGTAACATTACGGAGGGAACACTACCCGTCTTGACTATTCAAGCAAGAAGACATAACTCACAGAAGGAGCATCGTGTTCGTTCCATAATAACAGAAAGACTCGCACATGGAGGCGGATCGATTTATTTCTCTGCGTGAGAAATAGACTACACTTCAATCATAAGGTTCTGCGATAGAGGGCTTTCGGACCCACTGTCTTTTTTTTCTCATAAATGTGGCGAGGGGACTACGTGATGTTGAATCATCTTCGAATATTGACTACGAGGAAAGCGTGCCTCGATACGAAAGAGGAAGCGTCGCTGATATCGACTTCGTATGGTTAAGTTCTTTTTGAGGTTTGTATCAGTTAACTAGTAGAATAACCGCTACAATGAATAGATAAACTATATCCTATTTTTAATAATAATCACGTGGATGGAATCATCAAAGACCCAGTACTTTGTCCTCGGCTTTATATCATTGTTTAGCGTCGCAATGATATTCAGTGAACATCACGGAAAGTTGTGGACAAACTATAGCGATGAAAGAGGCAATCCCCAAATTGCTGGTGATGAGTTCCGAATACTTAATAGCACTGAAAGCACCCTGGAATTAGGGGATGTCAGGCCAGTCACGGTTCCTAAGTACGTCCATCTAATTTGGTTCTACCCGAAAGGCACTAACTTTCGTTTCCACCACCTCATGTGTCTTATGTCCATAAAGCTACATATCAAACCACAGCGGATCATAGTATGGTACAGCCAGATGCCGAAAGGACCGTGGTGGGCGTTTGCCAGGAAGACCGTGTGGGATATTGCCTTAATGCCATACCAGGTGCCAACTGCGATATTTAACCAGTCGGTCAGCATTATTGAACATCAGTCGGATATCGCCAGGCTGGACATACTGATAAAATACGGTGGGATATATTTTGACTTCGATGTCATAGCGCTGAAAGACTTAGGCCCACTCTTGCGCTATCCGGTGACATTAGGCGCAGAGACCCCGTATCTTCTCGGCAGCGGTGTTATATTAGCTCAACCGAATGCTTCGTTTTTGCATCTGTGGAAGGATTCCTACCGGGACTACCAAGCGACGGAGTGGAATTATAATTCTGTCGTTGTTCCGATGAAGCTTGCCAAGAACAGCGGAAAGAACATCCATATCGAATGGTTTAGCATACACCGGCCGAATTGGTTTGAAAGGCAGTGGCTTTATACAGAAGGCAGGCTCTGGAACTGGTCGGAGAATTTCGCAATTCATCTTTGGTACAGAAGTCACGACAAGGAGTACGACCCCGTAACCATTAGGAGGTTGAACACTACCGTAGGAGAAATATTCAGATTTATTTACTACGGAAATGCTACACTGCTTAGCTCTTAGGAGGTATTTTGTTAAGTGTTGTTTGTTATGGTTTATATGGATGTATAAAGATTTATTTTAGCAACTAAGTGAGATACAAATTGCAAAAGGTTAACAGCTTATGCAAATACACATGTTTAAATAATATCATGTTCCTTAAAAGTTCTAAATTTGCTTTATTTGCGTAATTGAATGGCTAATTGATGTGTTTCTGATATAATAAAATACATATATTTGATGCATGGGAGCGACATTTATTTTGTTGATCGATGATGGTGTTCTAGCTTAATGCAAATATAACATAATCTTCCGAGGAAAGGCATACAATTACTAATTAGATTGATTAATATAATCCAAATCTTATGATAAATCATGTTATATTATAGATCAACGTAACTCAGGTTGTATAGGATATACCTGGCTGTGAGAGGCATTTCTTTGGTATTTTGGTTAACATCGAACTGTCGTTTTGTTTGTGTGTATGTGTGTGCACGTGTGTATGTATGTATATATGTATGTATGTATGTATGTATGTATGTATGTATGTATGTATGTATGATATGTATGTATGCATGTATGCATGTATGTATGTATGTATGTATGTATGTATGCATGTATGTATGTATGTATGTATGTATGTGTGTATGTATGTATGTATGTATGTATGTATGTACGTATGTATAAAAGGCAAATTTTATGTCTTTATTTTATGAATAAATGCAAATTCAATATACAAACTGAATTGTTTGAAGGAACCTACGTATTGTTATTGTGTGTTTAGATCAACACTTGTCTTGGTGAATTTCCGACGGATTCAAATAGTGGCGAAAGTGGCAACGCGTGTTCTCCTATTTAATAATGTTCTTTCTTTTAATTCGAGTTAAATCCTTGGTGTAGCATCATTCTGACATATCATCTCCCATTTCACAGATGTGAAGCTGGAAGCCTGAGAGATGACAGTCACTATTTTCTATTTCCTTTAGCGCTTAAATGATAGGCTTTGATTTGTTATCGAAGGATTCGATACAGTAACGGACTGTTCTTCATTTTGAAGCAGCTGTTATAAGGCGGAAGTGTTTCAATGAAGACAGTATTGAATGATTTATGGGGCCGATTTGCAAACAAACGAATATGATTGAAGAGCTTCTCTAAATGATGAAATTATTTACTACATATATGTCAAATAGGTTAATGATTTCTAAGTAATCAGTCAATAAGAACAATAGTGGGCAACTCGATAAAGTGATTTTGAGGCAAATTCAGTTAGAATTTCGATATATGTATGCGATAACCCATCTTTACAATAGCATAATTTAAATGGTATTAACCTTTCAACAGCATTGACCATTACTATATACTTTCAGTGAAATAATTATTTTAAATATATATATTTATCGATAACCTTCTTGTTTTCCCAATGTATCCGTTTAATGGTTATATCGCATTTCCAAGGATACTATTTATTAGCAAAGAAATATGCGTTATATTAACATAATGCAGGCTAGAATATTATAATCAATATTTAATTGAATGCAGATATGTAAATTTCACATTTGGATGATATCCAAAAATACTCTGTAAGACGCTGTACAACCCAAGTACACAAACTGGGTCACCAGCAGTCAAGGTGCTTTAGAGTAATAACTCCTCATCAGAGCACTGACGTTTTGAGAATTTCGAAAATAATTACAACACAAGGTTTGTTTAAATCCATATCTGAAGTACGGTATATTTATTAATAAAGTCTATCTCCAATCAAAAAACCTTAATATAATCTTTATACTTGCATTATAATTTGATCATCTAAAGAAAGCTGACCTGAATAAGATATTTCGTTGTATGAGATGTGTGTAAGTTGTTTTGTTGTAATAACGGAATAATATATATATATATATATATATATATATATATGACGAACGTACAAAACCCACACTCAATTTGCCGCTCCAATAAAGATTACGAACACTTTTATGGAATATTATGTCAGGGGACTAAAAAGCAAATGCATCTGTCATTATTCATTTCTACATATTGGTACTTCTAAAATGACATAATTCCAAAGTTGATAAGACATTCTCCTTTGTGAATTCAACTGTAATCGGTAGACACAATACAATAATGTGGGAATTGGCAATGTACGGTTTCTTTCAGTTGCCTTTCTTAGAGAATACAAATGGCTTCAAAAGCATCGTTTGTTATGCATTGCTTAGATAACTATGTACTATTAATTACTCAGAAGACGATACAGTGGTTCGTTAGAGAAATCATATAGTAACTAGTGCCTCAGTTGAATGGTTAGCAGTGTCCGAGAAGCTATCGCAAACTTTAAGCCGAAATAGTAGTTATATTAAAAATGCCAACCACCGGAAATTATATATGTTTCATGAAGCATTTCTCTTGCGTAGTATATTCACCATAATATTTAGCCAACTCTATCAGGATTTATGAAAATAGATGCTTGACATTATGATAAATTCTGCATTCACTGAATTTAACTGTTTATGTAAAGCTATCGTAGAAAACACACCACAAGGGATATTTAGTTCGCTGATTTCCTCTTCAAATAATAACATTTCTTGTACATGTCAATGGCAATAGAGTTTACACACACAAACAATAGGAACAATTTAACAGGCTAAGCTGTTATGATCGGGAAATGAGTGATTATATTCTGTTAATTATTCGCCTCAGTTTCGACTTTACTAATCAGTGTTATCATTTAAAAGGATGTAGACGGAAAAAACAACAACAACGATCTTTTAAATAATATTTGTCTTTATCATTTTCGGTCTATTTAAGAAATCAGTTAATCGGTGATTATAGAAGTGATGCTATATACACACACCCATATTTACATCAGTGTTTAAATAATTTTTTGAGTTTCTTATTTAGCAGTAATTAGGTGTAAACGACTATATTATGTTTATGTAGCATACGTTGTGCTCATTGTTAGCAATAAATATAAATAATAAAAAAGACAAAATGTTCTAGTATAAATGTAATTAACACACTTATGTCTTAAGGCTAAAGTTTTAAATCAAGTTTCTGAGGAGAATTTGGAATTGAAATATGTCATTGATTACTAATGTCGGACTTTTTTACAACTGAATAATACGATAAGTTATCTTAACTCGAATCTATTATTTTATTGTAGAATACAATTGCTGATATATAGGTTTTTTTGGCAAGTGACCTTTTTAATGTTGGAAATATAAATATTTACATTACACTGAGGGTATTTACAAAAAAATGTATTTATGTCAATATCTGCACATAAAATACAGTATGATTATTCTAGTATCATTCTGCTATTAAGGAACTACGATACAGTAGGTATATGCACCTGTAATATGATTACAATATCTTCATAATGATGCTGAACCACGATACGCCTGGTTTGTTCCATACTTGAATTGGCTACTTTGTTCAATGCTGTTGATGATAATTTTGTTACTGTAGTGAGTTAGTGCTATCTAAACAAAAGGAAAGACCATCGAAACAAAAGCATTATGGATAACTTAGTTCAGATGGTTATATTGAATTGGTTTAAATTGTTCATGTTTCCGTATAAGTGGCACGATTCGCTTACATGGTATGTTACGTGCAATGGTCAGTGACACCCGTTCGATGCAAACTATACGATTACACAGGGTGCTTAAAGTAGTAAAACGTTTAAACTGTAAATCAGTAGACATTGGCGTATCCATTTTCGCTATGTGGTAGATTATTATAAAGGTAAAGCCTCGTAAGGAGACCGCGAAAGGTCTGTTAAAATTAGAACGGCTCGATAAGGAACACAATAAACAACAAATGAAGATTATACGATGGAATGTGTATAAATGGATATTAAACTTAATCCTACTTCACATGATTTTAGTTAGCTGGGAACAGATCTTTAACTGTATCTCAAGTTGGAGATGTAACATACAACTGGATAATCTATAGTTGTTTTAAGCGGCTTAGGCACTGAACATATCCGTGGAGGCTTATCTGCTATATATTGGTCATTATTGTGACATATCTTCCCTTGTCGGTTCTTATTATCATGTGCACTAAATCATAAGACGTAACAAGCACAGAAGGTCACGAACACCATCCGTTATCAGTGGGTATGTTTTGCCAGAGTATTGTAAAGGCAAATCCATGCTGTATTGCTAGCATAGATCGCATTAGGCCGAACGATATACTGAACAGTGAGATGAATCATGTGCGTTTAGCTGTCAGTAATATTAAAATATACCTTTGCTTGTTGTGGTTGAATTTTGTGACAGGCACACGTTTCTACAGACGTGTGCAAATACTGCCATGGGAATATAAACTGTTATAGAGGTTTGCCTTTTTACTTGTAAATACATGGAATATCCTATGAAGTATAAGGTTATTTGATTATGCTGTGAGATAACGCATCGTTATTCATCTTTTGACGACTGGTATTACTTAGAATGACAATTTTATGTTGGTTATTTTGGTAATATTTAAATTGTCAACAATGTTCCTTACTAGGTCTGTTATTCTAGATTTGTTATTCCCTTTGTCTTTCTTTATATTTTCCATAATTTCTGGAATAACATAAATGGATCGTCTATTTCCAAATACACTGGCTTTATAGACAACTAAAAGTAAAGAATGCCAGTTCCCTATATCATATATTATTTTTAATATTTGTAAAACATAGAAAAATCAAAACCTGAGACATGTACATATAGATTAGGATTGTGTCTCCATGAAAATGTATTCATTCTTGTTTTATGTACAATAGACCTGTCATGATGAAATTGTAATTCGTGTTATTTTAATTACGCTTATTTGTTACTAGATCTGTTGTTTTGTCATTTCCTCCCTGAAACAAAATGAAACAAAACCTAAAATAAATAATGTCCGTTGAGCTAAAACAACACGGTCTCAATTGATTAATCGTGTTACTATCCGACCAATCTCCTGATGCTCATGAAGATCTGTATTAAGATACAAATAACACAATCTTTAATTCTTTGTTAGCCTGTGTTCAAGGCACAAAAACAATAACACGGCATCGACTAATGCTTAGTCAACGTAGTGTTCCATTGTATGAAGATGGCAGCGATGAACTTTATATTTATATTAATGGTGAGCGAGATAAAGTATGATATGGTTATACATTGCTGTTAAGAATAGACCATTGAAAAAAACACAACTGGCACGGATAGTCATAGACGCCCCCACGCACACACACACCCGCACACACTTCCTCTTCCACGACCCCCCAAAACACACATACATGCACACTCACACACATACAATATATATATATTATATATATATATATATATATATATATATATATTTACACACACAAATATATATATATATATATATATATATATATATATATATATATTTACACACACACACAAACAAACACACACATACACACACACACAGACACACATTTTGTATGTGAAACTCGAAATGACCTGGGATTTCGTCTAATTCGACTATCTTGTAAATAATTTCGCAGCCAACTATCTCGTTAACACTACGAATCTCAGACAATAGACAAGCAATGATGTTCAAACGTGAACGTATTTACAAGTCGTATCCAGACAAAAACAGACACCATTTCCGATATATAAAATATGACCGTTGCTGGACAAATAGATTACATTTACCGAAGTGTATCCAGGACGCCTTGACAATTAGAGCTGATGTGTTAATACTAGAAAATTAATATTAAATCCGGATTATAATTAATGAATATTCGACGAATTAAGGACGAACATTACACTTTCATCTTTTCTCTAATTTCATATGAAGGATTATATATGGATATTGATCTAGTTGATTATGTACATGTGAGATGTGAGATATATGTTGGTGTGATGGATGAGGCATGGAGCGAAGGAAATTTCGTTTCCATTCCCTCATAAATGTGTCAAGTGAATCGTCAGGTTAGCCGCTAATTTGATGTTATATCTTCTACAAAATAGGACAAGCACTATGAGCAAAAGTATGGTTAATAGTCATTATCACATTATGTCTCCTAAGTTTGTCCATCATTTGTCCATTCTTTGTCCATCCACATCGGACCTACTTTCTCTTCCAACCTTTCATACATATTATGCCAATAAATATCTGTCCACCTGCGAAGTACATAATGTATCAGATGTGGGTTTTATTATAAAACCAAATACTAATCTTGATATTTGAACTGCAAGAAGTTTGGCGACCTTCAATTAAATTAGGGGAGGGACATATGTGTTAGCCTTTTGTCATGCTCGCATATTATGTGTGGAATAATATCATCAATGGTGCTATATTGTAGTAAACGTGCTAAAATATAAACAAGAGAAAGAGTGAAATAAACGCTCTGTCGTTGTTATGATCAGGGTTGTTATGAACAGTTGAGATAATGTTAGTAAGGAATGCTTTAGCTCTGGTACTAATAAGAGATTACTATCCTGCTAATATTAGGAGTTTTAGCATGAGTATGGGATTAATATTTATAATTATACTTTGGATCGTTAAACTGAAGGAAACATATTTTGTACTTTTGCTTGTAATAAAACAATAATAATAATAATAATATTGGTACTACTACTAATACTACTAATACTACTAATACTACTAATACTACTACAATTAATAATAATACCATCGCAATTTCTATTCAGCGCCCTCATGTATACACACACAATCGAACGCACACACACATACACACACACACACACACACACACACACACACACATATCACACACACATATATATATATATATATATATATATATATATATATATATATATATATATCTTCTGGATTCTGTACATTTATAATTTCACTAACTACTGATAATTGTCCTTATATTAAAATTCTAAACACGACAGACACACATATACACACGAAGAAACACACACATACAATACACATAAACATAAAACCCCTCTCACAAACACACTGACACACACAATTCACACACAAACAAACAGACATATACCGATATATATGAGTGCTGGCCTAATCACCCCCTCCCACGCACATGTGAAATGCGCACAATTGTTTCTGGCTTACTACATCATGATGACTCAAATTGTCACAGATGGGTGTTAATCATCTTAGATTCTTGCGTTGGACAAAGGACGACTATGGTATATAAGTTTGTGTGATAGATGTCAGTGCTAAAGTAGAGAGATATCTATTCACTTATAGTTATATATAAGAAACATCGAAGTCCCAGAGTCTCTTCCATTATTAACCGAGGAAGACGTGTCTTTTAACGTAAGAAACAGTTTAGCTATGACTATTTTCCTACCAATTATGTGTTTCCTTATTAGTTGAACGTTTTCAGGTTTATTTAATAAAATAATTACATTCACAAGAGATACGTTATTTCGTGATTATTCACTGAGATAGCAAAGTTAAAGAATTACTATTTAATATGCGGTCAATTATCCCTGCTGCCCATTATAAATAACATCCACAGATGACTAATGGAAAAAAAGTATTTTAAATTGTGATGTTGATACTATCCATGCCTCAGAGGAACACAGAATATTATCAAATATGATGACGATTGATGATTGATGTTTTACGGCCACCTCCGTGTACATGGTAGCCATAATGGGCCAAGTGACCTTCAAAGGTAATGAAGCGAACTCAATGATGAAACATACTTCAAATATCCGAAAGCTGAGATTCGAAATCAGGTGTTGGCGGTCTATAGTCCAACGCGCTACCAACTAGACCACGGACGTGTTCATATTATCAAGTATGGCTATCTGACTTAATATAGTTTCGGAATAGTCCGGATGTCAAGCAAGTTGGCTTAGTGAATATGTGAGTATTGCTAAACATTAGAGGCCTATTGCCAAATTGGAAATACCGATTAATAGGGATGAATAGTTTAATTTCTGTATTTTGCTCACTTACGAAAATCTGAGATCCGGTGTACATGTTCACTCAGCTAATTCCTGAAACTCTTGAATTTAAGGAAGGCTTCTGACAGGAATTATCAAATATATTAGTTGAATTTGTGGATCGTTTTTATTTAGGCCATCAATGAATAGTGGAAGATATGTCTCTATTTAAATGTACGGTTTACATAAACTAAGAAACACACTTTCTCTTGCTATCTCCATCGTTTCATGACTATACATAATCGAGTTACTACTATTTTATGTTAAGAAAAGGCATACCATGCGCGAGTGATTACACATATGTTCTGTATAATTCCTTTAATGTGAGATTATAAATCATTTTGTGCAGTCACCTACTTAGGCCATAAAAGGAAATGAATTCCCTCAAAACGTATCAGTGCTTTCCCAGGGATGAAAGAGATGATCCTTTGTTGACATTAAAACTCGCCTTGTTACTGGCAACTCTCAATTCACAGAGCCGTGATTGTTCACATTACATCAGATAAACGATGTTAAGTGATTTATTTTTGTTTCAATTTTTAACAACCTTCTTTTCTTCCTAGCATGATTGTGTTCATTCAATAACGAGTGCAATGATATTAGGACAGTTATGGAGTTGTGATATATTTTGATATTCGTTAATTTCAGTAATATTTAAGCCACTTCGTTCGAACTCTTTTATTTTCAAGATAAACTGCTTGACTTTTTTCAATATGGTTTTATTCAAGTATAAATAGGTCATAGTGGGCTTTCTTAGACATGTTTAGTTTACTACCTCGTATAATGTTCAATGCACACCATTTGACGTTTTGGTTTCGAAGGTATTTGACATATAACTGCAAATAACGCCGTACTAAATTCAGCATATTACCAGGTGAAAAACTGTATGAAGTTAACAGACATATATGAGATCAGTATTTGTATTGAGAAAAGATCATTAACTAAATAAGTAGTTGGACGAGGAAATTTAGTTAATGCTGAATATGTCCATATTTCATTTAGAGAGTTATCAGAACAATGTCTTTACATTTTAAAATGTACCGAATCTTTTCTGATATCATACAGCTTTAAAATATTGATGCACCCAGTAATAATTTAGATTTCCATTGATAGCTCTTGCGAAGAAATAAACAAATCGTGTGAGATAAAAATGTGTATTAAGAGAATAGTGACATGCTAATTAGACCAAGACAACCGTTCTGCAATTCATGGTAACTCAACGTGATTAAAGAAATTGGTATACAAATAATTAGTGGGGATATCTTATCGTCTTAGTTTGAGGGATAATGATTTAATGGCGGATGTAATATTATAATGTAGATATTGTTATCTCACAGATTTATATTTATCATCTTAAAGCGATTCCATTGAGAGGATTATACAAGTTAAAGTAACCAATTTCTCGGAAAAGTGCTATAAATTCAACCAGTAGCAAGGCTGTAGTAGATACCAATAGGAAAACGTGCATCCCGGTATTAATGGTATTTAAAACCATTCCTTTATCGTCTGTGACAAGAACTTTTTGTATAACTTATTGCCGGATAAAACCCTTAATAAAAAAACACAGGCCTATTAACATGGTTCTCGGGACAGAATGCTGTGAATTCGATGTTAGACATGGAAGAAAATATGTCGATTCCAATAGACCTAATACCGTAATAACATACTTTAGCCGAAGCGTGTATTATGTTGCCTTTTGCTTAACATCAACTAATTTCTGCCAAACATAATGCAGGAAGAATAGTTCGTAGAAAGTGTGTGCTTTAATGGAATTGTTGGTGCAGGGTAAATACAGGATATCCGTTCAGGAAATAAACTATGTATCAGCGCATTAGTAGATCACACCATGCTTATATTTCAAGCCTATTTTTCTTGGTAATGACTTATTGTTTTATATCAATGTTAAGGACATTATTCTCATTTTCTGGTATTTTGTTGGTTTTGCTATGTCTTCATGTTCCAACCATGCTATACCATTTTTCAATTATGTGTTTCTTCTACTCAGCCTTTCTTTATAAGTTCGTTCATTTGAAGTACCGTAATTAGCAAACCAAATTATTCGGTGTTGGAATTGTGTCCACTTATCCGAAACTATAAAGGTTGGAATGTGAATACTACGAAACTAGGATAACATTTTACACGGACACAAACAGACAAACACACACACACACACACACACACATATATATATATATATATATATATATATATATATATATATAATATACAACACGCACACACACGCACACTCACACACACACCGACACACACACAAACACACACAAACAAACACAAACACACACAAACACACACATACATAGACACCACGCACACAAACATGCACACACACACACACACACACACACACACGAACACACACATGCACAAAATAGTTATGATATATATGTAGCAAGTCACCATTGAACCACACGCACGTGCTGTTTGCTGGGAGCTGTGGTATCAAATGGTATGAATTTTACGTGCTTCCGCTTTTTGTACGTAGCCTGCATGTAGCCGCTTTCCTGTGTGCGTGACATATTTGTCGCGTACGAAAAGCGAATTAACTGGTACCCACAGGCTGATGAGTAGACAAGACACATGCTTTGGTATACGCACACACCTATCAATATGTGGAGGTATGGAATATTTTTAATACACATGAACCACCCATTAAATTTAAATCTTCTATCTGTATTGATTCGGTCAATTATTTAGATACCACTGTATTCAAAGACCCTAAAAACAATAATACCTTATTGACCAAGGTATTTTTTAAACCAACCGATATTCATCAGATGTTGCACAAACATTCTTTTCATCCGAGACATACCTTTAAAGGTTTATTAAGATCGCAAATTATACGAATTTTTAGAATATGTTCTAACGAAAAGGACTTTGATAAGGCATGGGGTATTCTTTTTCAAACCTTGTGTAAAAGAAATTATTATAAATGGTGGATGCGTGGTATTAAAGGCAAAACTGTTAGGGAATTGCAAATAAAACAACGTCGGTCAAATACCGGCTTTCCAACTACCAGCCGTTGGGGTTCAAAACCATGCAATATTATGAACTGCATGACGTGTCATCTAATAAGTGATTGCTCAAATATTACGAGCACTGTCACCCAAAAAACATTTGGAATAATGGGAGATATAGATTGCTCTTCTTCAAACGTTATTTATGCTTATCAATGCTACTTCTGTAATAAACAATATGTTGGCGAAACTAGTACATCTCTTCGCATAAGAGCTAATGGCCACAGATTTACAATTGAAAGAAAACATCGACTTTCTTCTTTATATACACGTTTAAAAGTGCACGCAGATAACTCTTCTCTGCCTGATTGCATCCATCCATCTCTCGGTGATTATATTTTAATACCGATTGAACAAATACACAGCTCAGGTTCTGATTGGCAGGACCGAATTAATAGACTAAAACGAGAAACTGTTTGGATTGATACCCTGGGATCATTAGAACCAACAGGGTTAATAAAAAAACGTTCGGAAGATATATTAGAATCCGCCAAAAAAGCTGACACTGTAGCTCTAATAATGCCGTTTTCTAGAACAGGCAATATGGCTTCAAGAATAATAAATAAACATTTTAAGATACTTCAACCGAAGAGTTATTTAGAACACTATCAATATAGTATCATCACAGCTTACACTAAACATAAAAGCCTCTCGGGTTATTTAGTGTCAATTAAGTTGAAATAAATACCTTAAAATAAATATAATGTCTCCTGAAGCTCTGGAAAAGTTAATCACAAACACAACTTCAGCAGTAAAGCGTCAATCGCCCGAAACACAAAAATCTCAACCCACCGTTACTATGCTTGTAAAGCAATGATATATCTATATATCAATTGTCAAATGGGAAGCTACGACTAATTCATTTGAAGTACATTTACGTTTATTTTCATATTATGTTGGGCATTTTCACACCTGTACAAACATATAAATTCTATTTAATTATCGTTGGGATGTTTTCAAAACACCGGGTTACGTAAGTTCACAAGTAGAACAAGTAGAACAAAGAGATTAAAATAGCACCCCTCCTTTGTTAAAAAGAACTAAAGGATTAAGTGCGTGGCTTCCCCATTGAAAATTGTGTATATAAAGCTCGAGCAATATGATAACGTTAGACATTCTATGCAACCTGATGAAGACTTGAATAGGTCGAAACCGGTCGTTGTTGTTGGGTTGAGTCGTGTTATATCGCTGCTATTAGTATTAATCTGAATTTATTCTGATTTATGCTTATATTATTCACACATTATTCATACTGTGAATTAATATTTAATTTTTCCATTTTAGGCTTAATCTTTCTTGGCCGTAGTGTTCGACACAAAGCCTGGTTTTGTTTTAATTATAGTTTCTTTTATTATATTTAGATTATCCTCTTCTGGATTATTTTAGAAATTTGTTTTTCTTTCTTTCATTTTTCTCTAATTTTACCGGTAATTAATTATAGTTGCAATTAATTTTTTTTAAAATCAGTTTGGAGTTAATTGTTGTTTGAATGAAAGTATAACACCTGTGCCAGCGCCTTAACTATCTTTATAAAACACACACACACTCACACACACACACACACACACACACACACACACCGACACACACACAAACACACACAAACAAACACAAACACACACATACATAGACAACACACACACAAACATGCACACACACACAAACATACACACACGAACACACACATGCACAAAATAGTTATGATATGTATGTAGCAAGTCACCATTGAACCACACGAACGTGTTGTTTTTGCGAGCTTTTGTATCAAATGGTATGAATTTTACGTGCTTCCGCTTTTTGTACGTAGCCTGCATGTAGCCGCTTTCCTGTGGGCGTGACATATTTGTCGCGTACGAAAAGCGAATTAACTGGTTCCCACAGGCTGATGAGTCGACCAGACACATGCTTAGGTATACGCACACATCTATCAATATGTGGAGGTATGGAACATTTTATTTTTAGATTAGTGTATGTATAGTTGTATTTGTATTTAGATTTATGGAGGTAGGTCTTGAAGGATGTTTAGATATGGTGATGCTATGTGCCTGTTGCCTCTTACTATGTACCTTAAAACGCACATTGCCCGTGCCAGACATCTTATCTATTTCCATCCAGATTCCTTATTACACCAATGTAAGAAAGTTATGTCGTTATTACAGCATGTTTGAGTTTATTAGCGTTGTTATGCATAATGTGGAATCTACATTGTTGTCCTCTTATGTGGTCTGGCGAAACGACCATTAATTCATACAATGCTGCTTGATGGATTTATACTCCTGGAGTCGTTTGTTACTCCGGCAGGCATCTCCATGGGTATTAAGCTGCGGACAGAGTTTTTCCCATATTATGAGTAATTAGGTTACACTGATATAGGAAATTTGTTAAATGTATAGCTATTATAATCCCGACGTGTCATTCCCAGTATCGGAGATCTGCTTGAAATCCGCTGTTCTCGACCATGGGTCAAATAGATCAAGTGGATAGGCGCTTTAATTTAGATCCCACCACACCTAACTTCATATACTTAGGGACGCTAAATTAGGCGTGAATGAACGTTCACTTAGTGAAGAACGGAAACGTATGAGGATGAACTGTTAGGTTCGAGTAAATCATAGTATTTACTCAGGTTTGAGACGATATTTCGTTCTAGTCCAGTAATAATCCATTGTGCAGTATTGCTACTTTGTTTTTATTTAGTTAAATCGCTTCAGTGAGTCCATACTGTGTTAGTGTACATTCTCTTGGTTACGAACAAACTGTAATGTTTGTTAACACGCTGAGGCTATATATAGGGCTTGAATTTTTACTTAGGTTAGAGAAGAACTTCGACGCCAGACCAGTCGGACGTGTATTGCTTGACACATGGTTCATATAGGTAGGATTTATTCAGTTATTCGAACCCAGAATAAAGCTCAGGTCAGCATCTGAGGTGTCGAAATGTTTTATATACAGGTTTCTTTTGTACCACAGAAAATTACTGTTGAATGTAAACTGTGGTGTCAAAATAGTTTATGATATATAGTTTATATAGTTTATGTAGCAAGTCACTATTGAACCACACGCACATGTTGTTTACTGCGAGTTGTGGTATCAAATGGTATGTTTTTCACGTGCTTCCGCCTTTTGTACGTAGCCTGTATGTAGCCGCTTTCCTGTGGGCATGACATATTTGTCGCGTACGAAAAGCGAATTAACTTGTTCCCACAGGCTGATGAGTCGACCAGACACATGCTTAGGTATACGCACACATCTATCAATATGTTGAGGTATGGAACATTTTATTTTTAGATTAATGAATGTATAGTTGTATTTAGTTTTTGAAGGATGTTTAGATATGTTGATGCTCTGTGCCTGTTGCCGCTCACTATGTACCCTAAAACACACACACACACACACACGCGCACACACATACACATACACACATACCCACATACACACATACACACACACACACACATATACACACACATACACACACACACACACACACACACACACACACACACACACACACACATATATATATATATATATATATATATATATATATATATATATATATATATATATATATATATATATATAGTTATATCTTTGAATGAAAACACCACGTTCATTATTTGACAGACAGATGTACATACCAAATCACATAACACTTACATATATACATAAACACATGCACATGTACATGTACACGCATAAACATACATAAACACATATATGTACACATCCAAACACACAATCTTATATATAGGTATGTATTTATATATATGTATTTATGTATGTATGTATGTATGTTTGTATATAAAGCTCGTAGAAAAGTGGCCAAGGCAAAGAGAGTTATTTTCTGGTAGCTTTCCTTGTTCGCTATGGAATATATCATGTAGTGCATTTTATATTCTTTTTAATCTACAGTGTAGGCCAAATCCATTTGAATATGATTCTAGATAATCTATGCTAATAATAAAAATGCAGGTGATTCTATGTTAATCACGGGTTACCTTCTACAATGAGATAATTGGAATATCTGTAATTCCATTGTTAGCAAAATTAACCATATGATAACATATATGCTTACAGTTATTATTCTATTACTGAGCCTAATAATACTGATAGAAAATGTATTACGGATTATTTACTTAACTAGTAAATAAAGGATACACTCTTATTAAGTAATTACAAAATATAATTCAAGATATAATATAACCATGTTGCAAAAACATTTTGTCATGAAGTCATAACATATTTGTTTTATGCCATTTCCCTTCAGTGAATCCTACCGTAGTGTTATAAAGAAATCTGAATGTTATGAATAAACTAATTGTTTACAATTGTTTATTCTTTGACATGATAAATAACAGTAAACGAATAACATCCAACGGCCAGCATACAACGTGTACACTGTTAGAACATTTCTGGTTAAGAAAATACAAATTTCAACGAAACAAAGGAATGGTTCACTGGTAAAGAATACGTGATGTCAGAACACCGAGACGATATGAATATACTATATGAGCATGAATTAACAAATACATAATTAAGAATTGGTGTTTCTCTCTCGTTATCTCTTAATGCACGATGAAGGGTTCCCGTGGACACGTTTAAACCACTTTCACTAATATGGAGTAAAATTCTGTATCCTGACAATATTTAGTTTGAGAAGTGTGATTAAAATAAACGAAGAAGTAGCAGTTATCTAGCTTTATTTATTAACTTTTTGCCTTTTTGTATGTCTGTGTTCATATTCGAATCAAACTTCTTTTACGTAAGCATATAGTAACGGCTAATATTGGTACAATAGATACCTACCCTCAGCAACATCCTCTTCCAAATCATCATTATCATCATCGTCACATTGATAACAGTATCATATTCTATAGAATAATATTACACGAGTATATATCTATGGTTGACATAACAATGATATCTGATAGGAAGTATAAATAAAATAGATGAACAAAACGTAGGTGTCATGAAATAAATGTTAGTGATTTATATTTATTTTGGACAGGTCATGATTGGTAAATAAGTCTATCTGATTAAATACCTCACCTAGGGAGGACAACACACACAACACACACATATATACACACACACACGCACATACATACACACACAATATATATATATATATATATATATATATATATGTGTGTGTGTGTGTGTGTGTGTTTGTGTGTGTGTATGTGTATGTGAGTAAGGGTATATATGTGTGTGAGATGGTCTGAGAGTCTGTATTCCTCTCTATCTCTCTATCTATCTATCTATCTATCTATCTATCTATCTATCTATCTATCTATCTATCTATCTATCTATCTATCTATATATATCTCTCTCTCTCTCTCTCTCTCTCTCCTCTCTCTCTCTCTCCCTATATATATATATATATATATATATATATATATATATATATATATATATATATAGATGCGTGTTTAAATACGTGTTTATATGCGTTATGTATGTTTATGCGTGTACATGTACATGCGTTTATGTAAGTATTATGTAATTTGGTATATACATTTCTCTGTCATATAATGAACATGATGGTTTCATGCTAAGATATAACAAAATACACTCAACCGTTAAATAGTCCAAATTATCTTCAAATGTTAGCCGCTAGCGATGTGGGAAATTACACTCATGTGATATTGTTTAAATGCTTTCCGTCATTTCCTTTGTAGAGATGTATTAAGGCCATACATAATTAATTACCTGTTTAGCCTCTCCGAGTGTCTTGGTTTTAGTCTCTCTCACAATAATATAACTTCAGAGAGAAATGAATCCATATACATGTATAACTAAATATTCTGTTCACGTAACATCAAACAATTAATATTATCATTTTCTGCTTTAAAAATCGAAAACTTCTCACTGCTCTCAGTGTTATTTTCGAAAACTGTATTATATTATCTCAAAACCAGATTTGATGAGAATAATTAATTAACTTCTCTATTGGATGCGACAGCGATATATTCTTGAGAACCGAAGAGCGAGAGTATATTCGCCCGTCCTCTTGACATAGATGGCAGGTCCAAATTAATGGTTTTCAATGGAGATAGGACTTCCACAGGAAAATCCCATACTGTAGAGGCTCCGCGGGCCCTCAAAATAAATGATCTTGTTCGATCCGTGGGGAAATATGCGGCATTCAGTCTTTGGCTTATATCACCCGATCACTCCTTGTTACAGACAAATGCAAACAGTCAAAATTGCGCTATCTCTAAATATATGGTTCCAAAACAGGGTCGAATAATGTTAATATAAGGATTGATTGGATAAGAATAACTTAATTGTGAACTTGTTGAGAAAGCATGGTTCTTAATTCAATTCCTAATAGACAGCTTCAATAGTTCAAGAGTGATTGATATTAGCTGTTCATGTCTATTCCTGAACCTAAAGGCTTTTTGTTCATTGTATACACTAGAATTATGTTCACCCAGAACACCATAAGTACATATCCAAGCTCTCGATATCAATGCACATGACTCACAGATAGGCAACACCTATACCATTATTATACACCCATGGTTTGCAAGCAAGTGATGGCACAACCCCAACATGCCTTACTCAAAATCACATGTTACAATTTAGTGGTGGAAATACTTGTTTTCCAAAAATATAGGTCATTCGTTTTGTGTTTTTCAATTCTTTGGGTTTTTTACATGACAACTAATGTTCATAAACTATTTATTCCATTTGTATGTGTTTTCTATTTGTATTTGTTTTTATCAGTATTTGTATCATGATGATTGGTACAATGTATTAGAATTATGATTATATACTCGGTATCATATATTAAGCTGAAGTGGAAGACAAAATTGCATTCATCAATTGTAAGTCAGACGTTTTGTGTAATGCCGACTAATATATAAGCTAAATTTTCCGAATCAATCACTTGCTTTTGATTTTTCGTGATTTGTTTCGATCTGTACCTTAATCATGTGATAACTGTATCAATAACATACCTTCTAACATGCAATAACGTAGCATGATTGTAATCATTGTTTATTGACAGCTTCTTACTCGATGATATTTCGTTTTGTTTCATTTGGGTAGGTGTTTCATTCCGCAAAAGCTTTTATTGAGATTACCTGTGGAAGACTAACAGCATATATATGGCCTAACGTATTGAGGTAATTGCTTCCGACAGCAATGACAGATCACTTTTATAATAAATCTAATTTATGAGCTCAATGATCATTCATTGTCTTATAAATTAGTATTATATTGTATTTATATGTTTGGGTGTTTGGATGTTCGATGTCTTTCGGCCACACTTGTGCACAAACTAAGCTAAACAGGCAGAACATCCTCCAAAAGTAATAAGCGGAGGAGAGAATTTGTATTTATGTGAGAAATAATATTAAATTAAAAAAAAGTTGATAGATTTAAGTAGCTTATTTTCGAGGTAGATATTACCAGTTTGGGTGATTAGATATGTATTGTGTTTGTCATGCAACACTGTTTGAAAAAACAAAAACAACAATAGAACACAATCAATCATATTTGTTATCATTATCTTCATCGTCATCATTATCATGAACATTTTTGTCACTCTCTACAATGATAATGAGATGATAATATGTTGCTAGAAACTCCTTACGTCACCTTCATGCAGAACAACATCTAAGAACAAATAATAGATGTTCAGGTCTGAGAATAACCTATTAATCTGTTTATTAGAAGTCTGCTTTGAAGTTAATATTTCTACGAAACGTTGTATAATATTGTGTGGCTTTTCTGATCGATTACGCCAACTAACTATTACAGATTAAACATCACATTTAATTGATTAGATGCATGTTATAGTTGTGTTTTCGAAGATTACACATTGGCAATATATTATTTATGATGCAATGATGAACATTTTCGTATTAGTCGTCCTTAATATAAATATATAATTGGTTTGCAAATATATGTTCGCTGTATCACTCTTCACTCTCATTTAGTGTGAACACGTAGACATTATTAATTATACTTGATTCTATGCCTTGGAGTGAATATGTACCGAAAAACAAACAATTTGTATTTTGAGTTATTATCAAATTCAGTTAAATTTATATTTTGTTATTTTAGAGTGATTGCCCTGAATCAAATTTTTCTGTATATCTTGATAAACCTATCTTATACAGTTCGTATATTATTTTCCATTGCTCTTCTTCTCTTTAAATATTGATCTGTTCATGCTGTCGTAGCCTTCAACGTAATCAAAGCGTTACCCGTTTACTCTTTATTTCATCCATGAAAAATCTTTACACCAGGTGACGTATTTGGAAAAAACCCGCACAAAGACTTAAAAGTAATAACTAATTCATGGCGCGACGACATCGTTCGATTATCACTTTGTTTTAAACGACGAGAGACGAGAGTATACGTCCTAGCTAATAAATACAATCCTGCCATTCATTCATTCCAGATAAACAACAGAAAACATTTTATGTTCAAAAATATGTTGTATTTAGGAGAATATAATGAAATTACAGACAATATCCAAACATTCTTTCTGCGGTTAAAATATAACTTTGATTCGTCATTCATGTTAAAACGTTACCCATAAAGACCAAAATATGTAAGCCAGGTTACAACTCTTGGCAATATCATTCGGCCCTTATTATTTACCATGTGAAATATTGTTTGTCATAATTGTCATTTTATAACTGTCCGAAAACCTCCTTTCTGAACCATGAAACACTATTATATTTAACTATATATAACGTATAAAAGGATAACCAGAAGCAGTTGTAATTGTGCTGTTTTTCTTCAACCAACAATATAAAATCCCATATTTCAAGCAAAATGTAAACTATTCCAACTGACAGGATAGAAGAATCGACTTCTGCTGTGGGAATATAACAAATGTATACAACTGTCTAAAGCCACACTAGTAGTATTTGATATCTAAAAAGATGCTATTTTTACATACCTATATGTGTAAATACAAGAATAAAAAATCGGCTTAATACAAGAAACACAATGAAATATTGACATCATTGAACAATTCCAAGACTAACTACTAAACCCATTCTGTATACATAGCCAAATGATTCATATATTTGTATGTAAATGATAGATATATATATATATATATATATATATATATATATATATATATATAATTACAAAGTTTCTATTGCGCCAATATCCTCTAAAATAATCTAGCTCAGTGGCGTATCTAGCAGAGGGAGTGGACAAAATTATAGTCCAGGTAAAATGCAAGCTTTATCAACAAATGATCAGATGGAGTGCAAAGGTGAGTTTTCAAATGTTGACGGATGAAACTATGCTATTTGATGATTTAACACGTTCAGTGATGAATTTAAAAGAACATTGATAGCCACTAAAAAGCGTGTGTGCAGGCGTGAGATTAAAACTGGCAACAAACAACACGTGAAAACCAGATCAACGGAGCTTTCTGGGCGTGGGTACTAAAGAAAGCATGGAAATTAGATATGAAGATACCCCAGAAGATTGAGTTTGATAGGCAATGGTTCAGAATTTGAAAATATGGCGATATCATACAGTGAGCTAATGAAGAGATTTCAAAAGTGGGACTGAATGGGAAAACCAAGGAGACGGAGTGACAACCATAGCTAAGCAGTTTTGAACACACAGACGTTTTAGAATATCCTAAATGTAATGCTACAGAGAAGAGAGTTGAAGTAATCAAGCCTACTAGTAATGAGTGTTGTATCAATGGTTTTCGTAACTGAAAGAGAAACATATCGCCGAATACGGCGAAGGTCATGAATATTGAACCTAAGTTTATTGTTTGTCATCCAGCCAGAGATATCACTTAGACAGTCATCAAATTGTTTAAGGGTAAGATCCGTGTATGATGTAGATAATGATACGTATACTTGGGTGTCATCTGCATATGCTTGATGGTCTAATTTGTAGCTGTGATTAAAGGAGCTTAGTGGTGTTGTATACAGAGTAACCAATAGCGGTCCAACAAGAGAGCATTGGGGAACACCGCAAAACAAAGTGCCTTTGAAAAAACATTTTCTTAATTTTATTGATTGAAACCTATTAAGGTGCGGATCCAGATAGGTGTTGTGCTTGATATGTCACACCAGTCGGAGAGGCGATCTAGAAGAACAGAACAATCAATGGTGCAAAACACTGCAGATAAATCTAATAGTGTTAGTGCTGTGACCATTCCCGTGTCTATGTGTTAGTGCTATGTCATTATGAACTTTTAGTAGAGTGGTTTCTGTAGCGTGAAATTGTTTGCAAGCAGACTGAAAAACATTATATAGGTGATTACAATTTAAGTGAATGTTCAAACGACAGATACGGCTGAAATATTTGATATGAATGATAGATTAGAAATAAGTCTAAAGCTGTTTAGGTGATTAGGCTGGTAAAGAGGGTGTCATGGATATGTTTAAAATCAGAAGGTGACACTCCGGAGCTGAGTTATTAATTACATTTCATAGTAAATGGAACAATTAGTGTGTGAAGACAAGATTTTTGCAGATATGTTGGTATAGGATCAAGTTCATGGGATTTATTAGGGGAAGATAAATCGGTTTAGAAAGTAAGTATCAGTAAGTGAGGCTAGTTTAAACAATGTGCACGTATGATGTACAACTGTAAAATCAATATTACAACTATAAACAAGAACCTGGGAAAGAGGTATGAATTTGGGTGGTATTAACCTTGAAATGTTTAAAAATAGAATTGTAGAGTGAATTAAGTGGATCATGATCGGGCAGAGAGACAGAAGCCTTTCTATGGAGAGTCCTATTTATACAGTTCCAGAGTTAACGAGGATTGTCAGAGTTGTTGAAGATCATTTTCCTATAAAAGTCAGATTTAGCTTTATTCGTGAGTCTATTGCAGAAATGGTGTTGTTTAGTATATCGAGACATGCTATGTTGTGTGCATGATTCTTATATGTGTTTTATATATATATATATATATATATATATATATATATATATATATATATATATATATAATGTCTCTTTTTTAGTATCACTGTGCAAGCTATTTAATCTTTTAATTATTTAATCCATCAGTTTAATACTAGAGCAAGCTGTCCACAGATGGTCTCCATCTTTGATAACGAGTCATAGACCCAACAACCGCTAAACATAAATAAGAACAAAAACATCGTCCGATATTAACCTTCTATTTTTGGATGTCAAGCTTAACTCAGATCTCGGGCAACTAATCCAACACGGCCAACTTATAGTGAATCAATGAATATAAAGTGGGGTTGCGTCGAATCAAACAGACTTCCATTGTAAAGCGTACATAGCGCACACCTAAAGGATATTTCGTTTTGAGATAGTATAGTCTTTAGGCACATATTCCATTCCTCTTTTCTTTTGGACTAGTATTCAGTAGAAAACTGTGGCGAGATAATATGTATTCGAAAGAACAAAATCTTATCTAAATTCTTTCAATTACATTTTGTCATTCTAATGTTTGTAATTGAAGTATTATTCGTCTTTTAAGAGTTATCTAATTACCATATTCACATGAATCTAAAAAGGATGTTAATAATCAAATAGATTACGTTTTATATTGTGAGATTTCTCTGTGAATGGGGCAAAATGTGTGCGTATGGGCATGAGTAGCGGTGCTGATTACGTTTCCATGCTGATAGGTGTGTAATGTCTTACCAGTTCTTATGTTGGTGTGCAACACAACGTGATATTGAAGCAATACTAATTTCTTTTGTTCAAAATTATATATGACCTATTGCCCATTGTGGTAATTTCGAATTTGCTGAACACCGAATATCTATCACCTAAGAGACACGTAGCATATATTATGTTTATGACATCAAATATATTAATAACATTCCCCCAAAATTAAGATTCCTTGAGTTTTATCCATGTCTCAATCGGAATATTGGTACAATGCTCCAGTACTCCTGAATGGTTCTTGCTGGCGTTTGGATATGAACATTCGTCATTTTAAATATATACTATCTCTACTAAATAACTGTTTTCTAGCAAATTAATGTTATCTCATCACTACTGCAAAATATGATAATGATTATGTTGATATTAACAATGAAGTTGATATAAAAAGTTGTATTTACTTTCTGAAATGTTTTCATTATAACACTTAAGCTTGCTTACTAGCTAAACGCACAAACCAGTACTGGCAGATAATATATGTAAATGTGTGATATTCATTTTGAAATATTACTACATCATACATAAGTACACTGTCACAGCAGCAGATCTCAATCTCTCTCTCTCTCTCCCCCCCCCCCCCTCTCTATCTCCTCTATCTCTCTCTCCCTGAAAAAATATATATATATATATTATATCTTTCTCACTAACTCGCTCTCCGATCTTCATCGGTTAAATTACCATCAAATAAAACATAACTTCAGTTCCTTAAATCTATACGATGGTGTAGTCATATCTGAAGTATTACACTTGGTACATCCGTTCAGACGCAATAAGGTTCACTTGTTTTACAATGTTAATACATCAGTTCTATTAATTGAATGGTGCAAATCGGAACTCTAGCTTCAACAAACATCAATGAATCTTTTGTTTTACTTAACGACTACAACATTCATCTTTATAAGAAATAACAAAACCTGGATCATTCATGATCTAATGCACCCACGTCAAGACCCCTATGGAGTTGGACAGAGGGAATGAATTAAACACATATCTGTTAACAATATATACACATATACACTGGCTCACACACGCACATATATATAATCACACTCTCGCACGACACCCCCCCCCTCTCTCTATTTCTCTCTATCTATGTCTCTCTCTCTCTCTCTCTCTCTCTCTCTCTCTCTCTCTCTCTCTCTCTCTCTCTCTCTCTCTCTCTCTTCGCTCTCTCTCTCTCTCTCTCTCTCTCTCTCTCTTTCTCTCTATCTCTCTCTCTCTCTCACTCTCACACACACTCTCTCTTTCTCTCTCTCTCACTCTCTCTCTCTCTCTCTTTCTTTCTCTCTCTCTCTCCCTCTCTCTCTCTATTTCTCTCTATCTATGTATCTCTATCTATGTCTCTCTCTCTCTCTTTCTTTCTCTTTCTCTCTCTCTCTCTCTCACTCTCTCTATTTCTCTCTATCTATGTCTCTCTTTCTATGTCTCTCTCTTTCTCTCTCTCTCTCTACTCTCTCTCTCTCTCTCTCTCTTTCTCTCTCTCTCTCTCTCTCTCTCTCTCTATTTCTCTCTATCTATGTCTCTCTATCTATGCTCTCTCTTTCTCTCTCTCTCTCTTTACTCTCTCTCTCTCTCTCTCTCTCTCATTTCTCTCTCTCTCTCTCTCTCTCTCTCTCTCTCTCTCTCTCTCTCTCTCTCTCTCTCTCTCTCTCTCTCTCTCTCTCTCTCTGACATTTCAGTATTATTTACCGGCATTAATATAAATATGGATAACACAATCTTTGATTATTGCTGTTATTACTGATATTCCGTGAACAGTATTCTGTAAGAGCCAGTTAAGATTAATTTCCTGTTATTGTTATTGCAGGAATATGTCTATAAATGCCAATATTTCACATTTGTTTGAGGCTGTATGACAATTCACTAACAAAAATCACATAATATTCTGAACGTAATGTCATAGCATAGCGTAAATGATTACTTATACAATCCCTTATGGCACGAAGGCCATATAAGATACTGTATTATTGGCTGTAGTCATCAGCTGTTCCTTGAACTGGTAATTACGTCATGACATTATATCATTAGATTTAATATAAAGAAATAAGAAATATGAACTGATGGTGGCAAAAGTTGCGTCTCTTTAGTGGAAACTTAATTATACTGAGGAACGTAGAACCATAAACTTTCCTATCTTGAGTGGATCAATAATTCGATATAAGCAACGCGCTTTTTATTAACTAAGATAATAAATAATAACGAATATAATGAGGATAAATCACTTCTAGCCAGAAATAAGGTTGAAAGGAGACTTATTTCAGCGTCACGACTTATTTTTGATATTTACTTAATTTGCAAGGATTTCATATTTGTGATAGGCGCCCTCTATCACACTATTTTTGCTTTCTTTTTCTATCGAGTATATTCTATCCGTTTCTATATAATTATCTTGGTGAAGTCGTCACTTATCTTTAGCTTAAAGCGAAAATTAACGTTCCTTTTTAAGTGTTTAGTCGATTTTTGTCCATTCACCAATAACACACCTCAGTGAATATATCAAAGACTGCCATATGACGTACTTACTAGTTGTCATCTGTTTCTAATCTAATGTTGGCATCATGTTAATACGTAATAATCTAACACTGTACGCTGTAAAGGATTGGCTAAACACGGCGACTTGATTCGAACAAAACAAGTATACTTTATTACTCTGAATCACAATAAGTAAGTACCATTGATCTGTCTACTTAGACATTGGCTAGGTCTGATAACGGCACATCTACACAAAGAGAGTAGTAGGGTTATACATCACCAGGTTCGTGCCGTCAACTGGGTAGCGTGTTTCAGGAGTATTTGAGTAAAGGTCATCTATTATTTGCATTACAGCTACAAAAAAAGGATTATATCACGCGATGTTTGTTTGTTGGTTTATAGGGAGATAACAGATGTTTCCTCTTTTTATATCTCGGTCGTAACAGAAGCACACTATTAGAGGCATCTTACAGAAAATAATCACACCATAATACAGGATATGGGCATACTGCTAGTGTGTGTGTGGTAAATTTTGAAGAGAGGAGCCTACTATGACATACTATTGTGGGAATATAGTTTAACGTACAGGACATGAACTGTTTAGTTAAAAAAGGTTGACTCCCAAAATCATAATTATAGAATGTACGTAAGGTATTACAATGTTGTTCAGTATATTATATGATGGCGACCTTTCACTGTTGTGCCCTTTACTACACAAAGAGAAATAGGTTCAATCTGTGCAGGATCATATAGGTTCAATATGTATTTAATGAACAGTGCAAAGAAGAAAATGTTATGTGTTGTTATAATAATAAATTTAGTTAAAACAAAGAACTTCGCACTCTTTCATTATTAGATCAGAGCCACGGATCAGTTGTTCTTGATAATAGGCATAAACATAGGTTTTTACCTATTTTAAGAATATTCATTGAACTTACATTTATTTTCAATTATAAGGATTCACTTAATGTTATCAACGAGTTTTCAATTATTTTATCAGTTAACCAGGACACGAACGAAATACTTCATGTATTGCCGATTGAGCACTACGATTATTCTATATTAAATGGTGTTATCGTGCGCGAAACAAATATATCATGATTGTTCCATTATGACTGAATGTCTCAGAGTTGGAGATTGGTCGAGGTAATTGTTTTTATGGAACAAATAACTAGCATGAGATCCATTTCTTCGATAAATGACTAATGCGTCTGAGGTCTATACCCTTTGAAATTCTAATATATATTCGAATACTGACTTAGCTCTAACGTGTGTCAGTTCAAAACAAAATTGATTTAGTTGTGTGTGTTATCTTTTAATTATAATTAAATACATCCGTTCTGACTTTTCATATTTAAGTAATCGAATAATCCTAGGAGATAGCATGTATGTTATACATTTGCTGAGATAGACACTTTATAGAAAAGGAACTATCATCTTCATTATATTTGACCATTGTTTATTATAATACAACACAACAGAGCTGTACTGTTGGTTTTGGTTTTGTTGTTCGGGGAGAATCCCCAGGCTGTCGCTTAATCAGCACAGCCTCTATGTTGGAGTGGTTGAGAACCTCCTCCCCCACCACTCACAGGGAAGCAGTACAGAAAGATGGAGCCGAAATACCCTGAGGGTGGTCACTGCCAGAGTGTTTTACGTCCTCCTTTATTTTAAACAATTCAGTGGAGACGGCAACGCCATTTAACGTGGTCAGCCACCCACGATGTAGTGAGCCGAGAAATTAATCCCTGGAAAAGGTTCGACCTCTTACGCGGTTCGAACCTGCGACCGTTGGCACCAAGTGCCGGGTGCTTAACCGCTAGGCCACCGGAACTCACTGCCCCACCTGTACTGTTGCTGAACATTTCTCATTTAAACTGTTGATAACAGCCGTGCACCATATAACCATAGTACGTTATCAGGTGTGACTATCTTATTTCGTTATATTCACAATAGTCCACTTCCATTCCTTTCAGTTCGTCTTGTCTTTTCTAACGTCACGTATTAATAGGTCACACAGGAGACACATGTATCTAAAGTGTTTAGTAAGAAAGCTACATCGAATATATATTTAGAAGCAGTTCGTGTATCATTCGAGATAGATAGCCTTGAATATTACTAATTATTACAGAGATATAATAAGTATGATAAGAAAATACTTATAATATTAATACTAAATTAAACAACAACAACAATAACACCAACAACACTAATAATATTAATAATAATAATAATAATAATAATAATAAACGCATTATCAAGTATCTTACCAGTCATGTCGAACAACTTGTTCAAAGCACTATTTTTGTGGATAATAGCAGTATATCTAGAACGGATCATTTGTTAATCTAAATACAACCAGACCAAAGATAATAGGGAATCCCCAATTATAACCCATTTTGGAAAATCAAAATCATAGAATATAGTCGTTATATTGTTATAAAATTTAATAATTGCCTTACAAAAAGAAATGTTTATCAAGCTATATAAATATCCCTTCGAGTCTGTTTGCTGTCACTCAACCACACAGTGATGTGTGATACATCGAAAAGGAAAAATAATATGGATACTTATGAAAATATCCCGAGTCATGGAATATAATTAGTTGCTGCAGATACAATAATAATTATTTTTGACTGAAGAGAGCCCGAAGAAAGTGCTCACATTCCTTTATTTACTTGCATACATGTACATATGTATTTGTACTCGTGCATTCTTGTTAATGTTTATATTCATGCTGCGTATATATGGACTTCTCTCTCTCACGCTCTCTCTGTGTGGGTGAGTATGTATGTCTGCGTGTATATACGTGTATGTGTGTGCATGTGTGTATATTTAAATTTGTATGTGTAAATATGTGTGTGATTGTGTATGTGTATGTGTGTGTGTATATGTATGTGTGTGTATGTGTGCTTGTTTGTGTATATATGAACACATGTATGTATAACTAGTCAATGTTACTCCATTTTTTCTAAATTGTTTGAAGGAACTTGGAAATTGTTATTATATGTTTAAATCAATACTGTTCTTTGTGAAAGTTCTACGGATCCAGAGAGTGACGATAGCAATAACATGTGCTCTCCTATTTAATAAGGCTCTTTCTTTTAATTCGTGCTATTTCCTGGATGTAGGATCATTCTCATATATCGTCTCCCATTTCACAGGTCTGACACCTAAAGCATGAGAGATGACTCATTAGTTATCAAATGATTCAGTACATTAACTGACTGTCATTTTTTTGAAACCGCTTTTATATAAGTAAAAAGAGAAGATGAAAACCAACGATGACATAATTGAATTATTTAAATGACCGATTAGCAACAAAGCTAGTAAGATTGAGAAATGTTGTTAAATAATGAAATTATATACGACATACATATCAAGTTGGTTAATGATTTCTAAATGATAAGTCAATAAGACAAATTACAGTCAAATCGATTAGTAATAGCAATAATAAATGTATATTTAATAAAGCGCCCTTACTATCAGGAGCCATTCAAAGACGCTGTACAAATAATATGTAATATAATAATACCACAAATAATATTTCTCTAAAAACCCTGTAATGATTTAAAAGATAATAATTATTATTCTGTGAAAGCGACCTTAAATAGGTGTGTTTTTAGAAAGATTTGAAATTTTCAAGCGACGGCGCATTTCTAATATTTGCCGGCAAACTATTCCACAAAGTGGGGGCTGCAAACCTAAACGCACAATCACAAGGACCTGAGCCAGGACAATTGCACCTGCAATAGTATCCTGACTGGATAATATAAGTTTTCGGGATGACTTTCTAATGGATACCAGTTCACACAGGTATTCTGGCGTCCTATCATTGATAGGTTTATAAGTTACTAACAAAATCTTGAAACGGATACGCTGTCTAACAGGTAGCCAGTGTAGGTTTTGAAGAATTGGGGTGATATGATCATATTTTATGATATTTGTTACAATGCGAACTGCACTATTCTGAATTCGCTCAAGGCGATTAATGTTATAATCAGATATGTCATATAACAGGGAGTTACAATAGTCTATACGAGATGCAACAAAGGCATGAACTACAGTTACAAGCGCTTCTTGTGTTAATAATGCTTTCTAACAGTGGATGTTCTTAAGATGGTAGTAGGCAGCTCGGCTTACTGATGTGACATGTTCATGCATGTTAATACATTGGTCAAAAATAACCCCTAGATTTTTTACTGACCCATTAGGGGTAATCGAAGATGCACCTTTCTGTAATGCTGGTGTCTTTAGGTATTTAGCACAATGTGGTGATACCAAATATATTTGTTTTAGTATAATTTAGCTTTAGAAGATTTTGAGTCAACGATAGCCAAATATCAGCCATGCAATGTTCTAAATTCTTCAAGGAAGAGGAGAAATTTAACTCATTGTCAGGATCCAGTGATATATACAGCTGTGTGTCATCAGCATACAAGTGATATTTAACCCCATATCTCTGCGCAGTGATCTCAAAGAGGACGTGTATACAATGTGAAAACCAGAGGACCAAGAACTGAACCCTGTGGTACACGAGATAAGAAAACATGAATGTTAGATAACATACCATGAACAGACACTCTCTGAAAGCTTTTATTCCAGATACGACCGAAACCATTCGAGTACTTTACCTGACAGCCCAAACATGTCTTCTAACCTAGTGAAAAGTACATTATGGACAACTGTACCAAATACAGCAGACACGTTGGGAAGAACAAGTATTACTGGCTTACCTTGATCAATTGACATCATAATATAATTGTTTATCCGAACCAATGCTGTTTCAGTGCAGTGACCACTTTTAAAGGCAGACTGTAGTGATTCATTAAGGTTATTATTGATTAAATATTTGTTTAGATGGAAAGCAACTGCCTTTTCTATAACTTAAGATACAAATTTACGATTTGAAACAGATCTGTAATTGGTTAGAATATTACAGTTCATTGTGTGGTTTTTGTATTAATGATTTTACAAGGACAGCTTTAATGGATCTTGGGAAACCACCCACAGATAATGATTTATTAACTATATTTGTAATTGGGCTTTTCAGAATATCCAGACAATCTTTCACAAGCCATGTAGGGATGGGGTCAACTGCACATAAAGCATTAGATGACTTTTTAGACAACTGTCTGATACCAATCTCTGTAAAAGGCTCAAATGTATCCATCAGGGATATGCAGAACTCTTCTATAAATGGCTTAACCTGTGATAAGGTGCGGAAATGAAACCCACTATGTATATTTAATGTGTTTTGACAGAAGAAGTTATTACAAAAATGGGCTATATCTTTGTCTGAGTTGATATTATCTGAAAGGACAGATTGACTGTTATGTAATACTTTATTCACAACACTGAAAACAGTCTTTTGATTTCCCTTGGATGCTTTATCGTTTTATTATAATATTCATATTTAGCAGAGGCAATGGTATTTTTAACAAGAATGTTATTGACCTTGAACATTTCAAAATGAACAAACAAACTTGGCCTGATCCACAGTAGCTCAAAATAACTTCTATGTCTCTTTGCAGCCTGTATGTTCTTATTGTACCATGGAAGCATTGGTCTGCTTGGCATTTCCTTTGTCCTTAAAGGTGCATGTTGATCTACAATGTCTCTCAATGTATTATCATAGAGATCCACCCGATGATCCACATCATCCGGTGGATCCAATACCAGAGAAGAGACTCGCAGATCAGCAAGAAAAGTCTCCTTATCAATTGACTTATATCTTCTATATGAAATAACTTCAGCTGAAACAGATAGTTTCTGTAAAGATACATTAATGTTAACAAGGAAATGATCAGACAGCATGGAAGACACATATATACCTTTAATCAAATTGTCATCATCACGGGAGATGACAAGATCTAAGATGTGACCATATCTGTGTGCTCTTTCTTGGACATGCTGCATGAGATTGCCAGATATAATAATGTCAGCTAATTATTAGGTATTTGCATTCCTCTGGCAATCCCAATGTATATTGAAATCACCTAAGATCAACAGATGGCCACTGTTGGTAGCAAGAGAGTCAACAAATCCCGAAAATTCATAGAAAAAATGTCCTGCTTTCTGGCCAATAGCTAAACGAACACTTATCTACCTAGATACAAATGTCATTCGGTAATTTTCAAAAGGCTCAGGCTAAAAGCGCAAATGGGTTTCACACTTCAAAGAATCATGGAGAAGAATGCCGACTCGCACACCTTTCTTGTGAATCCGAGCTGCATAATCGAATGAATATCCAGCTGGACCAACAATTTTCTGGTCTGAAACATTACCGGTCAGCTAAATCTCTGTAATGACAAGAGCATCAAGATCCATATCCTTAACAACATCAGATATTTCATCAGATTTATTGCAGATCGACTGACAATTAATAAGACTAATGCTTACATTTTGCACAGCTGTGCCATTATCAGGTGTTATTGGCACAGTGATCACAATACTTGCATCAGACCCAATCTGCTTTGAATGTTTTCCACTACGTGGTCGCATCGCTAAACAAATGGTATTACCACAATAGGGTCTTAAGGCAAGTATACGATCTCTAGTATAATCCATTATAATTATGTAAATACAATAAGAGAAAATTAAATATAAAACATCCTCAAGAGGTGATTATTGAGCTGTGCTTAGGCAAATATATATAGATGACAAATGTACAAACCCAATACTCAATTATCAGATAAATAATAATCTTTAAACAACATTTATAGGGTTGTACAGATTGTGTGTGTGTGTGATATATATATATATATATATATATATATATATATATATATATATATATATATATATATATATATATATATAATATCCCAAACTCAATTAACAGATAAAACATTAATTCTCTTATATGGTTATATAGACATATTATACACTTTTTTGCAGTATTATGACAGGGGACTAAAAAGGAAAAATAGCAGTCGTTATTCATTTGAACACATTAGTACTTCTAAGATGGCGTAATTACAAAGTTGAGAAGAGATTGTCCTAAGTAAATTCAGCTGTAATCGGTAGACATATTACAATTATGTGAGAATTGGCAATGCACGTTACTTTAAATATCTGTCCTTAGAGAATACATATGGATTTAAAAGTATCGTTTATTATGTATCGATTACATAACGCTGTACTTTTCATTAGACAACAGAGGTTATGATGGTTCATTGTGTAATTCAGCTACGAACTAGTGCATCAGTTGAATTTTCGTAGTGTCGGAGAAGCGATCATATAACTTAAGTTATATTAATAATGACCGAAATAGCCGTTACATTGAAAATGCCAACCACCGGAAATTATATATTTCTCTCGCGTAGTATATTCACCATAATATTTAGCCAATTCAATCACGATTTATGAAAATAGATGTTTGTCATTATGATAAATTGTGTAATCATGAATTAACTGGTTTATGTAAAGCCATCGTAGAAAAAACACCACAAGGGATATTATGTTCGCTAATTTCCACTTCGAATAATACCATTTCGTGTACATATCAATGGCAATCTAATTTGTACACACACATATAACACGAACTATTGAAATCGCTCAGATGTTATGAGAAAAACGTACCTATATCTTGTAAAATGTTCTCCTAAGTTTTGACTTTATTATTGAGTGTTAGCTTTTCAAAGGATGTTGACAAAAAAGATAATGATCTTTTAAATAATCTTTGTATTTATCGGATTTAGTCTATTTAAAAAATCACTGATTATAGAAGTGATGCTATGTACACAAAAATATTTGCACAATCGTAGAAATAATTATTTTAGTTTTTTATTTAGCAGTATTTAGGTATATTGTAGTATATTTTGCGTTCCTTGTTATGAAAACATGTAAATCATATAATTGTCAAAGTATTCTTGCACAAATTCACTTAACACATACTTATTTGTTTGTGTTATTACCAAATTAATGATACAGAGCTAGAGTTTAAATCTAGAGAAATATTCTAAGTAGAATGTATTATTTAAATATATCTTTCATTACCAATGTCAGACTTTTTACAACTGAATAGCATGGTAAGTTATTTTAACTAGAATCTAACACTTTGCTATGGAATAAAATTACTGATATATATAGTTTGTTGACAAGGGAATTTATTAGTTTTGGAAATATAAATGCTTGCAATAACCTGAGGGTGTTTACAAATAATAATTGATGTCAACATTTGTAAATAAAATACAGTATGATTATTCTAGCCTCATTCTACTATTAAGGAACTAAGCTACTGTAAGTATATGCACTTATAATATGATTACGTCTTTTCAGAATGATGCTTAACTACGATAAGTACCAAATTGTTGACGCCTAATGAAAGGATTTTCAGTTCAATACAAACAAAAGGGTGTGGGACGCATTGGTTGAACGTAATGTTATCATCAAAACCTTTTAAGCCAAATATGGCCTAACATTAGACATAACGCATTATAATTGACATGCTACATATACCTGCTTTGTTGCATAGTTGGATTGCATGCAGATGGTTATGTTGAATTGGTTTAAATTATCACGTTTCAGTATAATTGGCATGATCTACTTACATGTTATTTTATTTGCAATGGTCAGTGACACCTGTTCCAACCACAGTATACGATTACATCAGATGCTGAAAGAAATAATATTATCATACTATAAATCAGTAAACATAGGTGTATCGATTTCGCTGTGTGATAGACTATTACGCAGGTAGCACATCGTAAGGAAAATGCAAAAGTTCCATTAAAACATAGAACGGTTTGATATGGAAACAACTAAGCAATAAACGAAGATCGCGGGATGACATGGTTATCAATGCATAGTGAAGGTAATCCTAATTCACCTTTATTTGAGTTAGCGGGGAACGGAAGTTGGAGATGTAATACACAACTGGATAATGTATATGTGTGCAGTCTTAATTGTTTTAAAATGCTTAGACACTGAATATGTCCCGCGAGGCTGATCTGCTATGTAACAATAATAGACTGTGTGCTGCAGTCGCGGTAATAACCGTGACATCCCGCGGCCCCAATCAATCTTTCAAGTTGGTCCTCTGCCAGTGTGGCTTGTCGTGGGCACGCTACCGTAGGTAATAGAGTTATCTCGCTGTGCGGAGGGGCCCGAGTCCTACCTGCTTGAGGTCAGCACGTATTGTTCCCAGCAGGTTGTGCAGTGCCTTCCTAGTTGGGGTTTGTAGGCTTGTGAGCCAGTAACAGCGAAGTATAATGACCTCTGAGCTGGCGCTTCAGGGTCCATGCGTAGGTCATGGATTAACATTGACCACCGCTGACTTCCGACCTCTGAGGAGAGGGGTTCCTCATTGCACAGTTTGTATAGAGCCTGGCTGCTGATAAGGCTTTTTAGACAGCAGTTATCTGTGATGGTATGGAGGTGTCTGCGGTGGCTTGCATCCAGCTTGTAAAGCATGGTTTCGGTACTGTCCAGGTGTTGCAGTTGTAGAGCATGATTGATACACAGTATGCATTGTTGAGACTGAGTCCTGTCGGAGCTTTCCTGGATGGATGAGGGTGCAGCAGAGATGTAGCAGGTGAACAGGACTGATGAGAGGCTGTTGCCCTGGGTGTAAACTAATGAGGTCTCGAATGATTCGGCTATCTGCTATGTATTGGCCGTTATTATGACATATCTTCCTTTGTCGGTTCTCATTAGCATGTTCTCTAAATCATAAGGCGTAACGAGAACAGAAGGTCACGAACACCATCCATTATCAGTGGGTACGTTTTGACATAGTATTGTAAAGGTAAATCCATACTGTATTGCTAACATAAATCGCATTAGGACGAACGATATATTGAACAGTGAGATGAATCATGCACGTTTAGCTGTCAGTAATATTAAAATACTCTTTTGTTTTGTGGTAAGAACGCGTTTCTACAGAATTATACAAACACTGGCATGGGAATATTAACCGATATAGGGGTTTTCTTTTTTTTCTTTTAAATAGGTGGAAATTCCTATGATATATTTGGCTATTTGATGCTTTTGTGAGGTAACATATATTTAGTCACCTTTTACAACTGATATTACTTAGAATGACAATCTCAAGTTGCTTATTTTGGTAATACTTAAATTGTCAACAATGTTCTTTAATAGGTCTAGGAATGAAGACTTGTATAGAAGACTATATAGAAGATTAGAACAACCTCTTGTACTGACATAGCAATACATTTGTTATTCCCTTTGTCTTTCCTTAAGGTTTCTGTAACTCATGGTAACTCTCTTTGGGATAACATAACCGGATAATCTCTTTGTTAATACACTTTATAGTCACATCTCCGGATATTTAATCCACTTGAAGGCACTGTCATTTCGGTCATTTGTATGTTATGTGTGTGCATTTGTGTGTCTGTGTGTGGACGTGTATGTGCGTTTGTGAGAGTGTTTATAGTGTAAACAAAGCAAACCTTAGTAACCTTAGTAATGACCAATCTCCTGATGCTCATGAAGATCTTTATTAAGACACAAATAACACAATCTTTAATTCTTTGTTAGCCTGTGTTCAAGGCACATAAACAATAACACGGCATCGACTTATGCTTAGTCAACGTAGTGTTCCATTGTATGAAGATGGCAGCGATGAACTTTATATTTATATTAATGGTGAGCGAGATAAAGTATGATATGGTTATATATTGCTGATAAGAATAGAACATTGAAAAAACCGTACAACTGGCACAGAAAGACATAGACGCGCGCACGCACGCACATATACCCGTACACACATCCTCATCCACGACCCCCAAAAACAAACATACACACACACACACACACACACATATATATATATATATATATATATATATATACACACACACAAACAAACACAAATACACACACATTTGTGACGTGAAACTCGAAATGACCTGGGATTTCATCTGAAACGAATACCATGTAAATATTTTCGCAGTCCACTCTCTTGTTAACGCTACGAATCTGAGACAATAGACAAACAATGATGTTCAAACGTGAACGTATTTATAAGTCGTGTCCAAACAAAAACAGACACCATTTCCGATAGATAAAATATAACCGTTGCTAGACGAATAGATTTTCGTCTTTTCTCTAATTTCAGATGAAGGATTATAGATGGATATTGATCTATTTGATTCTGTACATCTGAGATGTGAGATATATGTTGGTGTGATGGATGAGGAATGGAGCGAAGGCAATTTTGTTTCCATTCCTTCATAAATGTATGAAGTAAATTGTAGTAAAACGTGTTTTCTAATACCAGTCATCGTCTGGTTAGCCGCTAATTTGATGTCTATGTCTACTACAAAATAGGACAAGCACCATAAGCAAAGGTATAGTTCATAGTCATTATCACATTATGGCGCCTAAGTTTGTCCATCATTTGTCTAAGTTTGTCCATTCACTTTTGCATATATCTTATGCAAATAAACATCAAACCGCAAAGGATTATGATGTGCCCTTGCGAATTAAATACTATATCAGATCTAGATTTTATTATTAAACCAAGTACCAATCTTCATATTTATTGAGTGCATGAAGTTTAGTGACCTTCAATTAAATTAGGGGAGGGACATGTGTGTTAGCCTTTTGTCATGCTCACATATTATGTGTGGAAGAATATCATCAATGGTGTTATATTGTAGTAAACGTGCTAAAATATAAACAAGAGAAAGAGTGTTATGATCAGGTTTGTTATGAACAGTTGAGATAATGTTAGTAAGGAATGATTTTGGTACTAATAAGAGATTACTATCCTGCTAATATTAGGAGTTTTAGCATGAGTATGGGATTAATATTTAAAATTATAGTTTGGATCAATCATTAAGCTGAAGGAAACATATTTTGTACTTTTGCCAGGGACTGGTGAGACATTACACATGTCTCAGCAAGAAAAGTCGCCACTCTGGATTCAGTCCCCTGAAGAAACGTCCAGAGTTTGAATTCACGGTTCGAGTGATAATACATATTTTCTGTCTAATTCCTTTAATGGGTGATTAAAACTCGCTTTGCACAGTCACCTACTTAGGCCAGAAAGGAAAATTAATTCCCCAAATGTATCAGTGTTTTTCCAGGGATAAAAGACAAGATCCTTGATTGGCAGTAACACTCTCCTTGTTACTAGCAACTCTCAATTCACAGAGGCATGATATCAGATAGACGATGTTAAGTGATTTATTTATGTTTCAATTTTAAACAACCTTCCAAGCATGATGGTGTTCAATCAATAACGAGTGCAATGATATTAGGACAGTTATTGATTTGTGATATATTTAGATTTTCGATAAATCCAGTAATGTTTAAGTCTTTTCGAACTCTTATTTTAAAGATAAATTGCTTGACTTTTTTCAATTTTGTTTTATTCAAGTTTGAATAGGTCACCCTGCGTTTGCTTAAACATGCCTACTTTACTACCTTGTATAACTAAGAATGCACACCATTTGGCGTTTTGGTTTCGAAGGTACTTGACCTATAACTGCATATAACGCGTACTAAATTAAGTATATTACCAGCTGAAACTCTATATGAAGTTAATAGACATATATGAGATCATTATTATTATTGAAAAAATTATTTAATAAATAGTAGATTCGCCCGTCCTTTTGACATAGATGGCTGGTCCAAATTAAAGGTTTTCAATGGAGATAGGACATATACAGGAAAATCCTATACAGTTGAGGCTCCAGGGGACTTCAAAATCAATAACCACGTTCGATCTTTAGGGAAATATATGGCATTCAGTCTTCAGCTTGTAGCACCTGACTACTTTCTATTACAGACAAATGCTAACAGAGTAATAATAAGGGTTTCACCTGGACAACTATAATTGCTCTATCTCGATAAATGTAGCTCAAATGCAGACCCGGATAATGTTGACGTGTGGAATTATTGGAGAAGAATAACTTAATTATGAACTTGTTGAGGAAATATGGTTCTTGCTCCAATTCATAATAGTCAGCTTCAATAGGTCAAGAGTGGTTGGTATTGGCGTTCGATGTCTACTCCTATATATAGAGACTTTGACATCTAGTGTATGTCACATCATAAAGATATTTTGGAAGTTTGTTCATAGTACACACTGGAATTATGTTCACCCAGAAATCCCCAAGTACAAATCCATAACCCAGATGTCAATGAACATGACTCACAGATAGGTAACACCTGTATCATTATTACCCACCCATCGTTTGCAAACGAAAAACCTTCTATTGAGATTACCTGTGTACGGCTAACAGCATATCAATTTGGTATGGCCTAATGTATTGAAGTAATTGCTTCCAACAGCAATCACAGAACACATTTATAATAAGCCTAATTTATGAGCTCAATGATAATTCATTTTCTTATAAATTAGGATAGTATTGTATACGTTTGGGTGTTTGTATGTTCAATGTTGTACGATCACATTTGTGCACAAACTAGGCAAACTGGCCGAACGACGTCCAAAAGTATTAAGTCAAGGATATAATGTATATTTATGTGAGAAAGAGTATTATATTAAAAACAAAGTTGATAGATTTACGTATATTAGTTTCGAGGTAGATATTAACCACCTTTGGTAATTAGCTATGTAGGGTATTTGCCACACAACACTGTTTGGAAAACAACAATAGAACACATTCAATCATATTGTTTGTAATCATAATCATCATCATTTTTACCACTCTTTACAATGATAATGAGATGATTATATGTTGCTAGAAAATATTTACGTCACGTTCATGCAGAACAACATCTAAGAACAAATAATCGATGTTCATGTCTGATAATAACCTATTAATCTGCTTATTAGAAGTCTGTTTGGAAGTTAATATTTCCATGAAACGTTGTATAATATTTTATTTTGATTCTCTAATCGATTACACCAACTACCATTTAAAGATTAAACATCACATTTAGTTGATCAGATACATGTTATATTTACCCTGTCGAAGATAACCTATTCACAATTTCCTTTTTATGATGTATAGTACATGTAACAAATGCGAAATTTGTCATATTGTTCTTCACTAATATAAACACATAAATGGCTTGCTGATATATGTTCATTGTATCACAATTCACTGTCATTTACTGAGAACACGTTGATATCAATATTTATGCTTGAGTCTATGCCGTGGTGTGAATATGTACAGAAAGATATACATTTTGAATTATTATCAAATTCAGTTTAATTTTATTATATCATTTTAAAGTGATTGCCTTAAATCAATTTTTCTATACATCTTGATGAACCTATTTTATATATCTGATATGTTATTTTCCATTACACTTCTTCTTTTTAAATTTCCACATGAAGACACTACCATTTACATAATTGCATATCTCTGTTCATGCTGTCGTCGCCTTCACCGGGATCACAGTGTCACCCGTTTCTCTTTTTTTCATCCATGAAATTTCATTACAGCAGGTGACGTATTTGGGCTTTCTTGACACCAGGTGACGTATTTGGGCAAAGACATAACAAGTAATAACCCATTCCCGGCGACACGACATCGTTCAATTATCATTTTGCTTCAAACTACGAGATCGACAAATAATGTCCTAACTAATTAATATAATCCTGTTATTTATTCGTATAGAATTTATTGTATGAAAGTAATTCAAGGTAAACATAATTGTACAGTGGAAATTAAAAATAAATATTTCTCTAAAAGTCCACATAAACAGCAGAAAACATTCAACAGCATATTTCATTTAGGAGAATTACCCAAAAGTCTTTCCGCGGTTAAAATAGAACTTTGATTCGTCATTCGTTCATAAACGTTACCACCAAAGACCAAAACATATAAGCCAAGTTAAGATTCCTGGCAGTATCACTTGGCCCTTACGTGAAATAGGGTATTTGTATATATTTGTCATTTTATAGATTTCCGAAAGCCACTATTCTCAACCATGGAACACTATTATAGACACTCTATCTAACGTGTAAAGGGATGACCAGAAGCAGCTTTCTTTTATTGCGCCAATAACCTCGAAAAGAATCGAGCTCAATGGCGTACCTAGTACCTGGATTGGGCAAACTCATAGTCTAGGCACAGTTCAAAATTCATCAACAAATGATCAGAGGGAATGGAACCTTACGTAGGATACGCGAGACTGAAAAGGTGAGTGTTCAAATGCTAACGGAAAGAAATTAAACTATTTGATGACTTCAGGGGATGATTTCCAACGGGAAGGGACAGCTACCGAAAAAGTACGAGTCCCAGCATGAGGCTTAATCCTGGGAACAAACAACAAGTGCAAACCAGATGATGGAGCTTTCTGGACTTGGGTGCTAAAGAAAGCACGGGAAATAGATATGAAGGTTCTCCAGAAGAAAGAGTTTGAAGGAACATAGTGCAGAGGCTGAATGCGGAGCCAGTGAAGATATTTCAGAAGTGGGAAAAAATGAGAAAACCCTAACTAAGCAGAACATTTTTGAATATCCTTAGATGGAACGTTATAAAGTAGAGAGGGGAAGTAACCAAACCTACTAGTAATGAGTTATATAGTATTGGTTTATTGTTTGTCATCCAGCCAGAGACATCACTGAGACAGTAACCAAATTGTTTAAGGGTAAGATCGGTGTATGATGTAGATAATGATATTTATAAGTGAGTGCTATCTGCATTTACTTGGTGGCCTAATTTGTAGCTGTGATTAAAGGAGCTTAGTGGTGTTGTATACAGAGTAAGTAGTAGCAGGTGCAACAAGAGAGCCTTTGGGAACACCGCCAACCAAATGTCTTTGAAAAACATGTTCTTATTTTTATTGATTGAAACCTATTTATGATCGGATCCAGGTAAGTGCTGTGCCTGATATGCCATACCAGTCAGAGATGCGATCTAGAAGAACAGAATAATCAGTGGTGTCAAAAGCTGGAGATAAATCTAATAGTGTTAGTGCTGTGGCCTTTCCTGTATCTATGTTTAGTGCTGTTTCGCTATGAACTTTCTGTAGAGCGGTTTCTGTAGAGAGACATTGTTTATAAGCAGACATTAGATATGTTATTACAGTTTCAGTGAATGTTCAAACGATACGATACTGTTTTTTATAAGTTTAGAAATGAATGATTTGTTTAGAAACAGCTGTATGGCTGTTTGGTTCATTGGCTGGTAAAGATGGTTTCTTAAGAGGAGGGTTCACATGGGCATATTTAAAATGAGAAGGGAACACTCCGGAGCTGAGTGATTAATTTATTACCTTAGAAAATGGAGAAATGTGTGTGAAGACAACATTTTAGCAGATATGTAGGGATAGGATCAAGTTCATAGGACTTATTAGGGGATGACAAATTAGTTCAGAAATTTCAGTAAAGTGAGGCTGGTTTAAACACTGTGCAAGGGTGATGTACAGGAGGAAAATCAATATTACAACTAGAAGCAGAATGTGGAAAAGAAACATGAATTTGAGAGATATTATCCTTGAAATGTTTGAAAAGGGAATTGCAGTGCCAATTAGTTGGATCATTAACCAGTAAAGAAACATAAGCCCTTGTATGGAGAGTCCGATTATACAGTTTCGGAGTTGACTGGGATTTTTGGAGATCATGTTCCTATAAAAGTCAGATTTAGCTTTATCCGTGAGTCTATTTGCAGAAATGACACTGTTTAGTATATCTAGACATGTTACGTTGTGTGCATGATTTTTTCCATATGTTATATATATATATATATATATATATATATATATATATATATATAAAATATATATATATATATATATATATTGTCTTGATGTACACAGCTGTAGAAGCCTAATATTCATTAATTTAATTATATGTTTATTTTGTTCATATATATATATTTTTATACTATATGCTATTTAAATAATCAAAATTATAATTTCTTTTCTGGTAAAGTATCACCGTACAAGCTACTAATTTTTTTTAATTATTTAAGGCTTCCATTTGACAATAGAAAGAAAATGTCCCCAGATGGTCTCCATCTTTGATAACGAGTCATAGACCCGGCACGCACTAAACATAAATAAAAACAAAACATCGTCCGATATTAACCTTCTATTTTTAGATGTCAAGCTTCGAGTGGGATGACCGTTTGTCTCGCGTGGCGCTTATTGAATTACTCCCAAGGAACGCTAGCCACTTAACTTGTACGAGTGTCGATAGAGGAGCGTGGTGGCATGCCATTCAACTGCTCTTATTGAATGGCTCTACTGTTATCAGACCTAACTCAGATATCGGGCAACTAATCCGACACGGCTAGCTATGGTGATTCAAGGAATACAACCTGAGGATGCGTGGCATCTTCAGGCTTCCTTTGTGACACATACATAGCGCAAATATAAAGATTATTTCGTATTAAAATAGTATAGGCTTTAGGCACCAATTCCTTGCCTAAAAAGAAAATACAATTTCTTTTGGAATAGTATTAAGTAGGAATTTGTGGCGAGAGAGCATTTGTTGGAAGAAAACACAATAGAAGAATTGACAAATTGTCATTGTTATGTTTGTATTTGAGGTATTATTAGTCTATGTAAGAGTTATATAACTACCATATTGATATGGTAGTAATTTATCACAATTAGTATCATCAACTTCATGATATCCTTCGTTATGAGGAAAATTATCATGATCACCTTTATCGTGATTATTTCGTATGGCAGAATCCAACATTGTATGACGTAATTATACATACATTTCTATAGAAAAAAGATATAATGAATAGGTTGTGGTACTTAAGTACCTCATTCTTAATATAAAGCTTCATATAGGAATAACAAATCCCTCTGTGTGTGCCAGTGTGTACGATTATGAATACACATTATTTAATATTTAATTCAGGGTGTAGATTATCTGTTTAATCAGCACTTTATTTCGCATGATTTGCCTTAAATGTCCTGAAATTAAAGCTCGAATGTATATGACTGTATAACTCAAGTACTATTTATTATGAATAAAGGATACCCTCCTTTTAATAACTGACTTTTCTTTATATTGTGTATATACTACGAATGTTTTGAATGTGTTATGTAGCTGGTGCACATATCTAAATATAATGCAAGGAATATAGTTTCTACAATGCCTGAATAAACATAGACACAAGTCTACACCGTAAACCCTAGAAATGCCAATTGTTGTAAATAGCAGTTTAGTTCATTTGCCATTTTGTGAACCTATGACTGGTTTTGGTAAATTAGTCATCACATGAGGTGACTGATGAAATCCAATTGGGCTGCCATTCCGACAATCTTAGGGAAATTTCTTTATTTGCAAATTAGTGCCTCCATTGTCGACAAATCTATTGTATTCAATATTGTCGAAAGCAAGCACGATATTGCCACGGAATTGGTGTCCATACCTATGTTTTCAAGGACAATGATTAGCATAAGCAAAGTAACCACCACCATTATCGCAAAACCTAGTTTCTCCATTATCTATTACAGTATGCATGATACTAGCAGCTAAATCACGATCATTCTTCGTTAAATGTTGAACCAGGTAACCATGAGTATGAAAATGTGCATGTTACTAGGAATAGTGATACAGAAGCATATCACGATGACTATACGACCTTTGTCAACAACCTTCTAGCCCGTGCATATGCTACGAAGATCCCACCAAAAAAGATGGAAACAGAGAAGGGCAAGGCATAATATGTACCACACTATGGAGTGTATCATCCAGCGAAATCAAACATTCGTGTAGTCTTTGATTGTGGAGCCAAGTTCCATGGTACGTCACTTAACAATCATCTACTGTAGAGCCCAGACCTGACAAATTCACTTATTGGAGTTCTCATTCGTTTTCGGCAGAATATCATAGCAATTATTGGGACATTGAAGCCCTGTACCATCATATCCGAGTCATTAAGGAAAACCATAACCTTGTAAGATTGTTATTGTGACTGCAACGAGATATACACCAAGACCGAGAAGAGTATGCCATGGTTATGCATTTGTTTGGTGCTAACGTTGCTCTAAAACAAGACGCTTATGAAGCTAGGAAACATATCAACTCCGATGTTGTTAAAACGACCAGAAGAAATTAGTTATGTTGACGATTTTCTTAAAGCTGTACCTATCGACGCAGAAGCTATTCAAATTATTTCAGACTTATGGGGAGCCTTTGAACTTGGAGGATATTCAAGATCGCCAAATTCAGCACCAATAATGCCAATGTTCTATTCAACTCGAAGGTCATTCTAAGGAACTACAGGTACATTCACTGAATTACAAGAGCTTCCATATGAGAGAGCTCTAGACGTATGTTGGGATGTTAATGAAGACCGCTTTAGTTTCTCAATTATGATGAAGTACATCCACTGACAAAAGGGTGTCTTATATACAGTGTCATCGGTTTATGAGACTTTGGGATTTAGTGCATCATTCACACTCTATGCAAATCATATACTTAAAAATGTATGCATTGAGGTGAGGAACGCCTGGGATGTGACGGAGACGCACCTGATAACCATGTTGCTCGTTGGTGTAACTGGTTGAAACAACTGTCTCTGCTGAGAGATGTCCATGTCATTAGATGTGTTAAGCCAACATCATTTTGAAAATCGTTTTGCTGAGATTCATGCTTTCTCTGACGCAAGCTCGGTAGGATATGGATCAGCTGCCTACACACGACTAGTCGACATACATGGTATGATACACTGCTCATTTCTAATGGGCAAGGCAATATTAGCTCTAATAAAGCAAACAACCATGCCATGCCTACAATTAACTGCTGCCACCGTCGCTGTCCGCCTGGCCCGCCTGATTATTCAGGAGTTAGATATGTGTATAGATAGTATATTCTACTACACAAATTCTAATATTCTACTTGTATTACGTTAATTGGGAGTCACAAGTCAGTGGGATGAAGAAAAGCTTAACATTGTGTAAAATAAATAAAATAAAATATTTTAGTGCTTGTATGTCACCAGTGATACCGTAATCTAGTGAATTTTTAACTAATTACATGTTGAATCATATCATTTGTGTGTGCTGTTGTATATATATATATATATATATATATATATATTTTATATATATATATATATATATATATATATTATATATATATATATATATATATATAATATATATAATAATGAATCGAATCAAATTATATGTAGTGGGTATTTATTTATTTATACAGTAAATGTTGTATTTGATGAACATAAGATTAATCTAGAGCCTGGCTGGTTGTAAGGACCATGTAGTACCCCATGGCACTGTGATATATATTACAATGGATATTGTATCATTTTCACTTATTACAGCTAGCCATCTTGGTTTTTTCTTCTAAAATGTAGTAACTCTTGTTCACATGATAAATGCATTTTCTTCAGTTATTTATTTTCAAGAGATGACATCACCATAGTTTTTATTTGTAAAAGAGATTTTCATTCGAATGATCGAGATATCGTTTAAAGAAATACATGTTTGTTTTACTTGTAAAATGTAAATTTAAATGAACATAAATGTGAATAATATGAAGTTTGTAGTGCTCTAATATTTATTACGTCCAAAAGTTTTTTTTTTTTTTTATTTAATTAAATTAAGCGTTTATAATGTTTACAGATGCATCTGAAAGGAAACTCTTTTAATAACAGCTAAGTAACATCCTTAATAGTTGGTTAGAAATAACTGGGATATAACGAAATAGTAGATAGTTATTATCTGGTCCATTCACTCCCACAGTAAATAAACTGGGACATAATGAAATATATCGAACGGAAATATGCTTAATTCGATCCGATTTTTCGTAAATTCAGCAACCAATACGAAAATGACGATTAAATTTGATTGCATTGTTTTCATGACAGGAAGATGCAATGTTACTCTAGGGTTCACATGTTTGTCCGGTTTCGAATGCCAATTCAAAACCTATCAAGTCACCAACATCTTAATTCAAGTACGAATGTCTTGTAACATCATTTTCATCTAAAATCATTACGGTGAATGTGGAAATAAAAGATGAAATGAATTGATTTGTTTTCATCATCCGAACAGGGACAAGGAACATATTTGCTTGCGTCTTCTATTCATGACAAAACGCCAGAGAATACGCGCAGTAATACAAGGTTATTTTCACCCAGGTGTATGTAACTAATATATAATACATACAAGGTACCTAGATTTGAAAACTGGGATATTTCGTAGTACCGTTATAAATAAATGAATTCCCATTCCCCTGAATTGCGTAATTTGTGTATTTCAGAATGTGTGTGAATGAGAGTATGTATTTTTGTGTGTATGTTTATTTCTGTGTGTCTCTTTGTGAGGGTATTTCTCTCCGTGGGCGGGGAGGTATGTGGTCTAGGACGTGTGTGTTTGTGTCTGTTGCAGTCTGCCAGTGTACATGCTTTTTTTGTTTCTTATGCTGTGCATACTGTCAAAATAATCATATTATTCTTAGCTGTACATAACTAATTTATACATTTATATTTGCATGAGTATTCTCAAATGTTAGCGCGTAGCTTTATAGACATATATATGTAATCGTTAACTGCTTTACGTTGTATCCAAATCCATCTGTAGCTAACTAAATATCATTAATTATGCATTATCTCTACCGGGTTCCTATACTAACATAAATATGTCGACTTATGTTTGAAATTGCGGTTACAATACTTAGATTATAACACTTAGTATGCAAATTTAGAGAATGTTTAAATGTAAGAATTTCGCTCCATTTTGTAAATTGCAATTTCTTGCCGAGCCAGTGCATTTTTCCCGTGAATACCTCTATCTGTCGCTACGGAAATCCGACGAAAAACACCGATGACAACCATTTATATCTTCCTTTCAAAGATGATTTCGTCATAAACGAAAAGAATAATGGACATTATGTTTCACGTATCAGAATGAAGATTTGTTTCGATTCAGTTACCAAACTAATGTCGACTTAATGACAAAATCACATTGCATTCAGTAAATAGACGCAGGGTGAAATGCTGCCATAAATAAGCACAGCGTAGCTTGTAATATATTTAATTGTGTTTCCTGATAAACACATCTGGTGATGTTAATACGACATTTGTGACAGTAATATAACAGTCAGGGAAGTTGATAGTACGAACTTTCAGACATTTATAAATATCAATCGATTTTCGGAATTACAGTATATCACTTAAATCAAAGGTTAAGCATCATAGCGATTCAAACTGGAAGTTGTATTTAACTTATGCATTGATAGTTAAGTAATAATATGTAAGAATAATATATCGATCTTTGTACTTATATAATGCTGCATCAAATTGGAATAAGTGCTATGCATATAAATGCATAAAATATCATTAGAAAATAGTTTCTTGGAACACAACCTACATTAAGTTATACATTATAAAATGATTCTTTATTATTATTATTATTATTATTATTATTATTATTATTATTATTATTATTATTATTATTATTATTATTATTATTATTATTATTATTATGTATTTATTTTAACAGTAACATCATATGTATTGTTAACGTTCTTTCAGTTACGAAACAGGTAACATATGTCTAGTGAATTAAAAAAATGGAAATATTCAAAATTTGGAAACATAACTGAATGAATATAATCAATTATCCTTTTTTACTTTCAACATTATATATATATATATATATATATATATATATATTTTTTTTCATTTAGGTCACATAAGCATTATTGGTGCGGTTATTTACTAGTACGGGGTAATTTCAGTGATTAGTAAAATCTCTTCTTGGCAGTGCTTGGTACATATTATGGGTATGGTTATAAAATAAGAATTTCATATTAAATTATCACATTAAATTGAACCACTAGTATGATGCGTCTTCTGGGTGTAACTTCTGGCTCCTAATATCGTTATTGTGGTTCCCATTAGCCTAGTTATGTGGCTATTTGTTATGTAACTGAAATAGATATGATATCTAAAAGTCTGTTATAAAATATATTGAAATACCTTAGACGTTGAAAAAAGGGATTCATCGTCCAGCTAAGGTGTACATGTTAACTAATATGTCTTGTTTGTTCTGTGCCTTGCATGTCACCACACATTTGTTATTACTTCAGTCAGCCTTCTTTGACAGCAACTACTACTATTACTACTAATACTACTACTACTACTAATACTAATACATCTACGTTTTCTACTCCATCTAAAACAAAATATTAATGTATTATTCAAATGACACTATTTTAAAGAGGTATTGATATCGTTAATGTTCCAGTTTACTGATGTACGATGAACATAGATTATGTTATGTACTTTGTACACTATCGGGTAGATGGGTGACCTAATAGCATGCAGAGGACAACTTTAGGTCATATGATATAGTGGATAGGGGGACAACAACTTTACATGAGGAGGTACATTCTTCGTACATCTTACAAAAAAGTATGACACAGTATCACAGGGGATGGGATAGTGCTATTAAGTTTGATAATCTCTGAAGAGCGAAACCTATCATGGCCGTACTATCGTGGGACTATAGTTTAACGTACAGGACATGACTCGTGTTGATCCATAATTTGCCTCCCAATATCATGGTCATAGAATAATTGCATGATATTGCAATGTTGTGCAGGATATTGCGTTTCACTATTGCGTCTTTTCCCAACCTAAACACAAATCTATTAAATGTGTGCAGGATAAGATTGGTTCAATCTGTGGTCAATAAGAAATTTAAAGAATAAAATAAAACATCGTAGGGTAACAATACATGTAATAAAAACGACAGTTTATAGTACTCTTACATCGTCAGGTGAAAGCCATGTATCAAATGTTCTTGATAATAAGTATTAACGTCTGTCTTTGCCTAGAACATTCATTAAACATACTGTATTTTCAAATATAAGGATTCACAGCATTTGGAAAATAGTCCTAGCTTAAACATAATCTTATCTAGAAATTGTTAATTATTTGATCAGTTATAACTGATAATCAGGACACGAATATAAGGCTGAATAATGTTGACTGAGCCCTAGGACTATGCTATATTACATAATGTTGTCATGCGTCAAACAAATGTCTCATGATTACTCCATTATGACTCGATGTCTCAGAGATGGAAATTGATGGAGTTAATTTTCTACATGGAACAAAGAACCAGCGTGAGTTTCGTTTCTGTGATAAATGGCCAATGAGTCTGAGATCTATGGCCTTGGTCCAAATTAGCTGAAAGAATATTTGGAGTGCCAACGCATCTCTAAATATTGACTCGCTTATAACGTGCGTCAGTACGGATCAATGGTCAGCTCTGTGTGTTTTCTTCCAATTATAATTAAAGCCAATAGTTCTGCATGATCATGTTTAAGTAATAGAATAATCCCAGGAGATAACATGTATGGTAAAATGCTCTGTGATAGAAACGTCCATAGATTGGATATTTTCTTCCTTATTGCACACAACTACTGGCAATTATAATATAGATACACAAAGCTGCACTGTTGGTGAATTTTTGTGATGAAAGAATGTTTTCTCATTTGTGCTGTTAATTAAACCCTTGGACCATAGAGCCAGGGAACGTGATCAAGTGTGACTATAGTAGTTCGTTATATCCGCGATTGTCCGCTTCCATTTCTCTCATTTTAACTTGTTGTGTCTTACGTCTATCTATTCACCAGTCACGCAACAGAGGCGCATACCATGTTACATTCAGAAGCACCACTATGTTTTGCAAGTATATAATTTGAGAAGCAGATCGTTTATCACTTCGACAGATATAGCGGAGAAAATTAATCAATATTAATGAGATATAATAATTATAATAATAAAGTATTAATAATTGTAATAATAATAATTGAAAACAAACAGAAAACAACAACACCAACAACAGCAACAACACCAGCGTTAATACTACTACTACTACTACTACTACTTTTATAAATAATAATAAAATAATAATAATTATAATGATATGTTATCTGAACCTATTTCCTTTCATCAACGTGACGACGATTAAGTGGCTAGAGTACGTATAGGATTAATTTGATCAGACTCACATGTGACAATCTATTAGCCCATTCATTTTTTTATAAAACCAGATATAAAATGTTTTCTTTCGTGCATCTCCAATTCGTTATCAAAACCCGAAAACATCAGTCGGGATTACTCGATTATGCAATGGACCAAATGCAGGCCTTCAATAAATTGAGAAATATATTGTGATTAGTAGTTTTTTGAGAGATAGCATTAGTTAACATTCACCGATTAATCAGTGTTCTAATTATATCCGTACCTTTTTTTTAGTACTTATTTGAAAATAGTGCATCGGTTTGAGGCGTACTTATTTGTTCTTTTGAATTATGCTGTCCATATGAAAATTGTATTAACGGTGTGCGTGTTCTTTGCTATAATAATAATAATAATAATAATAATAATAATAATAATAATAATAATTTTTAATTATTAATAATAATATATTATTATTATTATTATTATTATTAAAAACGTCTAAAATTATGTTGAAAGCAAGATTTTGTTAAGAAAAATTAAATGCAGAGAGTAGCATTAGACCAACAACGGGATTGTGGGAAATGCCGACCAACAGCAAGATTAAAGATGATTGGGAATGAACAATTATGTATCTTGCAGGATTAACAAAATCTTAGAATGTTGTCATTAATGCAGTCACTTTCCTTTCATTGATCCACAGCATAATGTGTGAGATGTCGAATATGACAGGTAATACAAGTTCTTATGAGAGTATATTGAGCCATTAAATGCAATTAATTACTGCATATGCTATAACAATTATTTATTCAGTATAATTATTATTACCAGCAAACCTTAAAGTATACCAAAATGTGTTTTTCTCAGTTAGCCTAATAATATATTTTACTTTAAATTTATTTAAATTTATTAATTTTGCATACACATCCCTACCAAAGGTGTAATCCAATCCAACTTTATAATGTGTCGACATATTATATTAGAATGTCATGTATTGATTTGTATAATCATACAATAATGCTTTATTTGAAATTCAACAAAACTAGTTGGAAATCATTTAAGAACATCTCATGCAACAACTATTTCAATGTGGAACTTAAAATCCTATATTTAGTGGGGTAACCACGTGACCGGATAACATGTCTAACATGTTCCTCACTTTATCAATTCTAATTTTGTTGAAGAACGATCTCTCATGACCCTATTCTGGAACATAATTCACACATTCTCGATAACGTTGAGGTCAGGTGACTGAGCTGACCACTAGATCACCTGGACATCATGTTCATCGAACTATGTCTGTAGATTACGTACTGTGTGAACTGGTGCATTGTCGTGTTGGAATATAATAGGATCGTTGCATCTCCAAACATATTATCAACGAAGTCCAGAAGATTATGATCCAGAATGTCAATATAATAAATACGTTTCATAATACTACCCACGATGACTAATTCACCACCTCCATGGTAAGATATATATCCCAATACTATTAACAAAACGTAAGATCCGGTAAATACTGCAATGTATTCTGGTTCCATTGCTGTTCCATTCTCCTACCATACCCAGATTCATCCAACATTAAAGCCAAGAGTGAATCTCGATTCGTACAAAATAACTGTTCATAACCAATGATCTTCTGTGTTCCAGTGTGTACACCACCAAATTCTAGCACGTCTGTTGTTCGGACCAATGAGTGGCTTCCTTCTGACGACTCTACTATAGAGAGACCCGCTATGAATCCTTATGCCCGGCAGTTGATTGCGAAACCACTTTGCCTAGCTAGTCATTCCATACAGAGTTAGCAGTTCGGAAGGAGAACATTTGTTGTTGCTATACAGCTTATTTAAGCATCCCGGCTTCCCATTTGTGGCATTCTTCGGGCGTCCGGATCTATCCCTTCTGACACAACTACCTTTCTGGGTGAGCTTCCGCCATACACTAGAATCAGTTAAGAAACGCATGCTGACCATCGTCCGTCTTTTGTCTGCTGTTAGGTGTCTGCCACACACCATCATAAATGAGTGCAGACATAGTGTTTTTATTCCATTCAGGCAGTCATACGCACAGACCATATTTAAATTATAGTGTTTTTGTTTTCATTAAGAATAAAGCTATTGCCATTTATCTTAGAAGCTGTTTCATAGTTATACTGGTAAAAAATACGATGGGCAAAACTTTTGTGAGGGATCTGTACATTATATTTTATATATATATATATATTATAACGTTACACTCTGAAAAGTATCATATTGCGATATTATATATAGTAATAAATTAGTATTAGTTAAACAATTGACAGATTAGCCGAGTAATTATGCTGTGTATACTAATAAGAAAATATGATGAGCTTAAAGTGAAACATAAAGTGATAACATTCCTTTATGTGTCGTATGTACGAACCTGTACTTGCGTATATTCACATGTGTACGTGTATGTATTGCATTACTGTTAATGTTTTTATTTGTGGTGCATGTATGTGCACGTTGATTTGATGGATGGAGATCGTTTGATGAGTTGATAAACAGTCAACCAATCAATATCATAATTTTATTTCTTTTTACAGTACGGTAAAGGGGTTTCGTATGGTTTGCATAGTGATATTGAAATGTTTTGGATATGGAATATTTGCGATTATGAATATGCATGAACATAAATCGTTTCGCTTTTCTAACATTCTGTAACAATACCTAATTTGTTTTTGAAAGAATAAACAAGAATGTAAATAATATTAATTATATTACCTGAACCTAGTATACACAACCTATGATGTATTAATTTCAATGTAACGTTAATTATATGTGAAATATACCTTTTCTAGGAACACTAAATATTTCTTGAATGATGCAGTTTGTTGTAACAAAATATTAGAATGTAGCCATGAATGCGTTCACCTTCTTTCATTAAACAACACCGTAATGTGTAAGATCTCGAATAAGACAGGTAATACAGATTCTTATGAGAGTATCCTGGGTTGTTAGGCCAAACTATGTCTGATATACCACCAATTGCAAATCATTATTTAAATATTCAGAGTTTGAAAGAGAAACAAAACGCGAAATTTATTGGTCACTTCAATGTAATATCAATTATTATTATCTGGATTCCAATATTTCGTGATAATGTCAAATGAATTGCGATCCAGATAAAATGTGTGTCTCTCAGTACTCAATAATAACAATACATGTACAAATGTACTTACTGGACAAATCAGACTGCTGACTGACCTTCTAGTGCTTTGTTAAAAATAAACGGCCCGTTAGTGCGCGTCTCTCGAACTGGAAAAGAAAATATTACGTGTTAGTGAAAGCTTTATATCTGACTAGGTATTCTATAATAAGGTTGGACGGGTCTTCAATTGTCCTGTACAAGTACGACAGTAAGTTCTGTATCCTTAACCTGATGTTTTCCGCGGCTTTCGATAGAAGCCTAATACCCCTTAATAGTATTTATAAGGTGTTTTTTAATGATAAATTATGTCATATATTCATTTATCGCTAAATCTTATATGAGGGTTATGATTGTTGCTCAACAGCTTTATAATTATTCCAGATATGGTTAGGAATATTGATGTTATTAAATTCTGCAGATATAAAATATATACAATATTAATAGTATAACTAAATTCCTACATTAGCAAGTTAAAGTTTTAAATTAAACTTAATGTCTTATGAAACGCATATAACAGAAGAAACATTTTCAAATGACATCTTAGAAGTGCATGACATGAGAGGATGCTATTACATATTTATTTTCCTGGCTTCAGCAAGAACAAAGATCATCTATTACAATTGCTTTTGTTTAGGCTTACAACTTATACTAGATTTTTGTTTTAGCTATCTTTACAGAAGGAATACATCACTGCCTAAGTCAATCGATCACAGTTTCTTAAATATTAACAGAAGGAAAACATCACTGCCTAAGTCAATCGATTAAAGTTTCTTAAGTATTAACAGAAGGAAGACATCACTGCCAAAGTCAATCGATTAAAGTTTCTTAAGTATTAACAGAAGGAAGACGTCACTGCCTAAGTCAATCGATTAAAGTTTCTTAAGTATTAACAGAAGGAAGGAAGACATCACTGCCTAAGTCAATCGATTAAAGTTTCTTAAGTATTAACAGAAGGAAGACATCTCTGCCCAAGTCAATCGATCAAAGTTTCTTAAGTATTATATTCACTGAGATATTAACGACTACAACATCCATCGTTACAAGAAAGAACAAACCATGCGGCATCCACGATCTAATATGCCTACGTCAAGACTCACAGGCAGCTGAACGTATTGAACACGCACACAAACACACACACACACTCATACACTCATAGATTAACAGACGTATACACAGATTGGCTGACAACAAATAAAGCAATTTCTATATTATGAACAATATAGTCATTCTGTGGTATATCAATCGTAACATTATTCACAGAAACTGTTCACTAATTTATGTCGTCAAAGGATATCATAATTTACCATAACAATTATATACCTATGTTACACGTCATGGGTTGTTATCATCCGCAAAACACAATCCAGTACTATTTACAGGCATTAATATAAATAGGAATTGCAAATCTTTAACTATTATTGTTATCACCCATATTCCGTGAACACCACAATGGAAGAGCAAGTAAATTATAATTTTATTTCATGGTTACTGTCAGAATATGCCCACAAATGCAGATATTTAACATTCGTTGGATGCAATATCACAATGCAGCAACCAGAATGACTAAATAGTATGGACGTAATGTCACAGCATAGCGTAAATGATCACTTAAATAATTTAGTTCCATCATTGTTTATTATCCCTTATGACACTAACGCTATATAAGATAAGGTCTTCTTGACCGTAGCCTCCAACTGTACCTTTAACTGTTAACTAGGTCATAACATTACCCCCTTAGATGTAATACTTAGGCATACGAAACATGAGATGAGGGAAGCAAAGGCTCCACTTCTTTGATGGAAACCTAATTATGTTGAGGAACACATAACCATAAGCTTCCATATCTTGTTTAGTACAATAATTCGGTATAATATATATGATTATTATTAACTTAGCTATGTTCACTATCTAATCTAATGGCGATAAATCACCTCGAGCCAAAATATTAGGTAGAAAAGAAACCTATTTCAGTGCTATTTTCAGGTCAGGATGTTTTTTTAAAAATATATACTTTATTTAGAAACAACTGACATCACACATATGTTTTCTATCGAGTTTATCCTACCCATTTGTATATAATTATCATGGCTCAGTCTCCTCTTAGGTTTGACATAATGCATTAATGAAACCACTTTTTTAAATGTTTAATTGATTATTATCCATTCACTAATAACACACCCCAGTCAATATGCCAAAGAGTGCAGTATTGCTTATATAATGGAATGGTTCTCTGGGCGTCTTCAATTTATTCTCTAATGCTGCCATCATTTATATACGCACCAATTTATCACTGTATGCTTTGAAGACTTGTCTTCCATCTAGATAAGTACACTTTATTTTTCTGGATCAAAATAAGTAATTATCATTGATTGGTCTAGCCTAGCTATTATCGGGCAAGGTCTGATAAAGGTACAGCCACACAAAGATAGTGTTGGGGTTGTACGTCACCATGCTCGTACCGTCAACCGGATAGCGTGCTTGAGGATTAGTTCAGTACAAGTCACATTACGTCTGGACAAAAAGGATTATATCTAGTGATGTTTGTTTGTTGTTGTTGTTTTTATATATATAAGTAGATAAATAGATAAATAGATAAATGGATATATATATATATATATATATATATATATATATATATATCAAGATAGATAGATAGATAGATAGATGGATAAATGGATACATATATAGATAGATAGATAGATAAATAAATATATATAGCTAGATAGATATATAGACACATATATAGATAGACAGATAGACAAACAGGCATACAATTATTAATACATATTGGCACACACGAACACTCACGCACACACACACACACAGAGACCCCCCCATATATATATATATATATATATATATATATATAGAGAGAGAGAGAGAGAGAGAGAGATAGACAAAGAGTAAATATAATCAGCTACACGACCAAACAGAGTGATACAGATTTGTCCCCCGTCGCAGGTATCCAATCAGAATGACGTAGCTAAGAACAATAAACTGTCCAGTTATCCTATGCTTGAAGTATTTCTTAGCCACCCTCCGTAATTCCTATTGTGTAGCTAAGCCTTCAGGTCTGTTCGCCATACCTCATTGCGATATAAGTCGGCGATATGGTATTATGCAAAAATATTATCCTTTATATGTTGGTGCCATCATGAATGTTTTGATGATCATTAAGCGGAGATGGATAATATATGTTTACATTACCAAATGTGATATTGTTTATATGATTAGGTAGAAGAAAGCCTCCTTGGATAGTCATATATGAAATTAATCTTCACACACTTGTTTCTTGTGTTGGTTTCATGTCGCTTCTCCAAACACGCATTATCACTATACAACCTCCAATTGCCAAAACAAATTTCCTTCTGAAGTTTATTTTATCACGTTTGCATTGTACTCAATCATATAAAATAAATTTGTCGATCTACGCCTACTAGCATTACCATTAAAAGAGAGCGAGAAAGAAGCTGCATGACAAAATGTTTGCTTCTCGGCTGTATATGCGCTGATAACAATGCTCATTCAGTATGAATGCGCAGTGCATTGATATCCTGGCAGTGTTGCCGTATGATGTATTCGTTTGTTGTGAATCATTGCCTTGGTTCGTTCAATTTTAATGTCATTTTAAGGCGACATATTCTTTTAGTACACGATATATATATTGTTAGCGATGGATGTCTCTTTGAATCAATTTTCTGCGGCTGACTGTATATTCATGGATAACAACAGGTTTGACTAGTTGTCCAATATTCAGACAATATTTGGTTACACGAATAGTATATAAAGGCAGCATATAGAACACATGCTACCAGGCTCCTCGTTCAATACGTGGCTAGCCTTCTTTGGGAGTTATTCAATAAACACCACATCAGAGAAAATATCATCTTATTCGCTGCTTTTGTCGAATGAACAACAACGAGGTGTGTCTTGTACGTGACGACACATATTACGTTTATCACCTGTGGTTAAGCAAAATACACTTTTCACCCAAAGGACTTCTCTTTTGTTAGACATACACACACACACACACACACACACACACACACACACCCACCCATACATACATACATACATACGTACATACATACATACATACACACGCACACACGCACACACACACACACGGTTGAGATGTTCCATTTTCTGTGCGTATTTCCTGGTTTCGGCATTCTAAGAAAAGTATATCTAGAGCTGTATACTATTTGCGTCTTTGGAGGGATACCATTTAGGTGTTTGGATTGGTTATCCTGCATTTAAATGACTGTAGGAGGCACAGTACGCTCTTAAAGTATTATAAGTACTCCTGACTCAGGAATAGAAACACGGCATCACATCTCGAGCGGTGGCATTTGACAAAGCTCGTGTGGTTGGTGCCTTTTATATAACAACTTTAGTTGCATATAAAATTCACCTTGGTTGTATGTGGGACTATAATTATCTTTCCTAGGTCCAGTTATGTCCAGCTTGTACTATGCCATTTAAGATTAGCTCTAATCCGCTTGTAATAAATAACGTTTAAGAACGTTATTGCTACAATACTTTGAATAGTATACATTAGGTATGGTGTAAAATGGTAACAGAGATTTACCGGTACCGAAGCTATGACGTACTATTACGGTCTGCTATCGCTTCGTGACACCTGCCCGTTAAAAAGAACGGATCTTTGAAGACAATGACAATAGGTATATAGTTTATATAGTATTGCTTTGAAGAAAGATACAGCAATTGAATAAAATAGCTATATCTATGGCTGCTTAGATAATTAATCTAAACATTCTCACAACTGCCGTGATCTGACTTGGGTGTTCTACTCTCAAACTCCATAACTTTTTGTTTTTGCTTGGCTGCTTAGGGACAGGTGAGACATTACATATGTCCAGCAAGAAAGGTAGCCACTCTGGATTCAGTCCCCTGAAGAAACGTCCCGAGTTTGAATTCACGGTTCGAGATTATCTTTGCCTGTGTCTTATTATGCACAGCTAAAACACACACACACACACATTGTAAATTATATTTTCATGTGTATAGCATACTGCAAATGAACAAACAAGTACACGCGAAACAGACACATCATATTCACATAAAATGCTAAATAAAGTACAGTTTAAATGTTATTAATTGGTGAATAAAAACTAAACTTGTATTTCAGTGTTTGCTAATGACAATATATTCTCCAATTTACTGGACATCTACATTGTGTCCGTTGTATTATCAAATAATATTAATGGGTAAGTAGCTTTTAGCATGTGGAGCTGATCGGATTACTCCATACTAACTCTAGCTACTTAAAACCAATTGAGCCAGGAGAGAGGAGGGTGGTACTTTGCTATAGTTTGTATTTAAATGTTACCAGACATAACCCAGACGTTCAGCCAAAAGTCTGAAACGTCTACCTATTTTGTTCCATGAATGAATAATTAACAGTCTACATCAAATAGAATCAACGAGGCACGAAGTATTGTGTAATGTGTGTCCGATATAATTATTATTTAATAGACAAATCATATTTTTACCTCATTTCATACAAAGGGTTTTTGGGCCCTTTTTTTAACCTTTTTCCCGGCTTTTATTTCCTTGACAAAAATAACGGGGCTTTTAAGGGGCCTTAAAAAAAATTTTTTTTTTTTTGGGGAACTTATTTTGATTTTTCAAACAATATTTTTTTTAAAAACATGACCCTAATTTCAATCTGTAAATAGAAAACTCTTAGCCAATACAAAACTCGTGGAGATGGCAAGTAAAGGTAATAAATGCAAGATATAAACAGTTCATGACAGGGTAACTTTGTATTTTCGTAATAAGGGAATTTATTGATATTCATTTATTCTACATGCCGCCCAACAAATGCTGGATCCGCCCCTGGAGAGCTCATTAAAGGCATACATTTTCATACTGGTGGGGTAACACCTTGGCGTTCAGCTTGAACTGTTATCCAGATTAGCGTGACGATAGCTCCTAAAAGGCACACCTTTTCAACCTGATCGGGTAACAACTTGGCGACACCGGTAGTGTACACGAGACATACCTTTGTCGCATTTATTTATCATGTGTATATTCTATTTTAACCGACTAACAAACAATATCCACGTGTTGTTAAATGCGAGCTGTGATGTCTAATGATACTTCTCTTTTTATTTGTATTTGTTTCCGCGTTTTGTGCGTAGCCTACATCAACCGCCACCCCGTGGGCGTGACATATTTGTCACGTACGGAAAGCGGATTATCTTGACCGCACATTCTGATGAGTAGCCCATACATAAATAAGTCAGTGTACGTATAAATGTGTACCTATGGATGTTTTGATTCAACTAAGTGTTGATTTAATTATGAATTATATATAGATTAATGGATGAATTGTTACTAAAGAATGCATAAGCGTTGATTTTCTGAGCAAGTGCCACCATATATAAGTATCCACACACGCACGCACGCACGCACGGGCAAGGCACGCACGCACTCATACACACATCTACACACAGATACACACATATACGCATTCATACACACACACACACACACACACACACACATACATACACACGCATACATACACACACATACATACACATGCATACATACACATACATTCGCACGCACGCACGCACGCAGGCTCACACAAATACACACACACATACACTGGCTGAATGTTGTTTAACGACACAGCAGCAAAATTTAGCCATCATATAATATATATATATATATATATATATATATATATATATATATATATATATGTGTGTATATATATATATATATATATATATATATAATAGATAGATAGTATAGATAGATAGATATATTCATCTTTCATTTTACATATTCATCTTTCATCTTTGCATTTCACTAACAACACGTACACTTTTAATGATATTTTCACAAATTCATATGTGCACACAATTAGATTTTTGTGATAGCAATTTCCAAATCAATTTCATGTAACTGATGGTTGAAGCGCGCAACCTTTATTTACTGATAAAAACATCTCAATGCGTGATAATCACAGTATATGTACCAATATATGGGATACTCTTCTCATGACACTGCTACAACTAATAAAAAATAATATGAAGAAAAATAACAAGGTCTGAGGAAACCTTCTATTTCTAGATGTCAGGCATCAAATGGGATATGAGTTTGTCTCATGTGGCGCTTACTGAATTACTCCCGAACCACGCTCGCCACTTAACAATGCGAGGGTAAAAAGTGAAGCGTGTTAGCATTCTGGCTGTTGTTGTCTTTGTGTGGCTTAATGTTACCTAACTTAGCCTAGATCTTGATCGACTTTTCAGACTGGCTGTTTGTGATCCAGAAATATAAAGAAAGCTGGAAGAAACGGAATCAAAGAGTCATTAGTTCGCAACGATAAAAAAAAACATACACAAAAAGAAATGTATCCAATTATGATTGGTTAAACTTTACTCTAGTAAGATACTGCGAGGAGAGTTACCCACCGTGCAGATATTAGAAACGGGATTACCTTCTGGTTTCATATAATGTTAATGTTAATGTGAAGACTGATCGATTACTTTTATACAAAGAAAATAGGATATATATATATATATATATATAAAGGTATGTTAACGTGAAAAAAAACTATAGCATGAATTGCCAGATCATATACAAGTATGTGCATTAGGCAACTACACTGTGATCAAGTGGTTTAGTAGAAGTGATATGAAACAAAGTAAGGAGGGCTATTATGTCATTTAACATAATAAATTAAGGTGATTTTATTAGCCAAATTGTTTTATTTAAATCAACCAAAACTTGCATATGCATATGCTTATAATTGTGATGTTTTTGTTTTCTGCTGAAGCGTATACAAACTATCATACGTAAAAAAAGTTGCTAACGGTTCGGTAGTAGTAGTAATAATGGACAAAAAGAGTTATATTACTGAAGGTTATCGTCAATTAAATAATGATAATCATTACGAAAATGCTAATGAAGCTATATACCTCAGACCGGCGATTAAAAAAACTGCAGACGGGAATGTATCTGTTTTGGCAATAGGAAGGTGTATAGTGATAATGTGTTTTTAGAGAAGCGACATGAAAACAACCGAAAAAACAAGTGTGTGAAGATTAATTTCATATATGACTACCAATATAATGCAATCGCTCCTATCCAGGGAGACTTTCTTCTACCTGATCATATACGCAATATCACATTTGATAATATAAAACCATATTATCCATCTCCCGATCATGATCATCAAACGTTTGCTGATGGCCACAACATATAAAGGGTAATTGTTTTGCTTAGTATGATATCGCAGACTTATATGGCAATGGTATGTGGCGAAAAGACCTGTAGGATTAGATACATAATAGGAATTAAGGAGGGTGGCCAAGGAACACTCTTAACATAGGACAGTTTATTGTTCTTAGCTACGTCACTATGATTTGGTGTCTGCCACAGGAGACCAATCTCTCTCACTGTGTTTGTTTGTATAGCTGATTATCTTTACTCATTGTCTTTATGGTTGTTTGCATGTTTTATATATATATATATATATATATATATATATATATGAGTGTGTGTACGTATATTTGTGTGTGTGTGTGTGTGTACGTATATTTGTGTGTGTGTGTGTGTGTATGAAAATCTGACATGTTAGTGAAAGTTTGAAATCTGACAAGGTATTCTACATTAAGGCTTGGCTGGTGTTTCAATTGCCATGTTCGAATAAGAAAGTAAGTGCAGTATCCTGAACCGTTCGAAGCAATAAAACAAGGGTAACGTGGATTGTTGCGCCTTGGCAACTCATTTCTCATTAAAAGGTTCGCCGAAGGATTTGTGAATAATACTGCGACCGCCATAGTAATATTCTTCTCCGTTCGAGAACCTGAGCAAATTCATTACTAGTAAGCATGATATGGTGGCAAAAATTATGTGAACATCTAAAGCAAAATAAAAGACACCCTACTAATTCAATGCAGCCAATTTATTCGCCAAACTGACTTGGTTACTTACCTGAACGGAGGTTCAAACAAATCGAAAATAATTCAATACTTAGTACGAAACCTTTACAATTTCGATGGACATTAAATAACTATTATATTACTTCAAATATGAAAACTTACCAATGACTTCTTGAAATTAGAGATTTATTAAATTGTTATATGCCTTTGATAACCGGATTCAGTTTACCAATCGAAGATTAATATAATAATATTGATAAAACACTCGGTGTTTCTTTATTCTGGTTTGTTTGTAAATTATTGTAAAACGGTTGAAAACACCTCTGGTTTTGTGGGTTATTATACATATTATGCCTCACCTGGTTTGGTAGGATGACAACTACCTTAACATTATATGACGTCAGCAAAATATAATTTAGTAAGTACAAAGATAGGCCTTTTCCGGGGCTTTTCCCGGCATCTCTGTTAGTACCTATATTCATATATCGCAAAATCTTAAATGAGGGTTAAGAGGGTTGATCAAGAGCTTTATGATCATTCCAGCAATGTCATTGGCATATTAGCTAGAGTATTGATCGACTGGTTACGTCATACCGTGGATGGACTATTCAACCTGACATTATATCTGAAGATTCACATTTAATATATAATTAGTTACCTTTATATGAAGATAGTATTTCGTAGTAATTCAGTAAATTATTATTAGACAGAAGATGCATTCTCACTAATCAAATTTGATTCACGTACTAAGAGACGGGTAAAAGTCTGCAGCAGTGCAATTGTTGATAAAGATTTAGTATGAATTCAATGTTAATGAGATATGTTGACCAAGTGAGAGATACAATTTTAATCCCACTTAAAATAGTGTGGTTCCGGCTTTAATATATATGTCGTCTCATATAATCCATAGAATCATTCTAAGATAATGGTAAGCACTTTCTATATTTCGAAATTTGTGTAAACATCGCCAAGATACAATATATCACGTTTTATATTAAAATATTGTATCATTTAATTCACTTTGAATTCTAGTACTATAAACAGCATAGCCGAAATAACCAATAACACACATACATAATATTCCGCATTATTATATCCACATCTTAATAGAAATTCTCCCTCGGTCGTGTTGACTTTAACTGGACGTCATTCTAACTCATCAATGTTATCTTTCTTCCAGCGAAAACTTCTTTTAGGTCCACTTGTATATCTGGATGACAAGCACGGAATGGGCTAACAGTTTGTCTTATGTGGCGCTTATTGAATTACTACCGAAGAAAGCTATGAACTTAAGGGCGGAAGAGTGGAAATATGAGCGTGGTGACATGTTACACAATCGCCGTCATTGTATAGAAGTGGTGTTATCGAATCAAGCCTACGCAGTCAGAGACGGCTTCCCATTGAGAACGGGGAATACAAAGCAGGCCTGGAAAGACGGCATTAAACAGTTATACAGAAAGAGGCGCACATGGCCTACACTGATAAAATAAATTATAAGCATTAACGAAGTAAAAGAATGGTTTCTAAGAAAGAGACATGTCATTTCGTTACATTGCAAAGATAGTATTACAGTAAGTAGATAAATGCAGCGAACATTGTTACGAATCGATATCCATTACCCAAGACAATAGTAAAATAATTTGTCTTTTTTATCTATTTTAATGTTAATACACCAGCTTGAATATTAATAAATGAGTTTTATACATTTCAGTTAAGAAAATAAGAGCGATAAATTGGCGTAATAACAACTCAAGGCACAAAAAGACATATATACAGCAGGAACCTGCAGCTTGATAATATCTGTTTGGAGAAGACATCAAGACAAGAAATGGAGTAATGACTCTTATTTGTTTATTTTAGTAAATTACTGCCATCGCTTATATTTGAGGTGAATTTCTTAGGACAGTGTAACTCTATAAAATTGGACAATATATGCTTCTGTCAGCAGTTACAGAGCATATTTATTAGGAGTATTATTTGTGGTTTGAATGATCAGTCATTGTATTAGAAGATAGTATTCTCGACCAATACCAGCAATTATGATACAGCATCTATATGGGAAATAGAAGTAGATAAGAAGAGGACGGGCTTGCTTTAGATGTTTCTCTGGATACTACCAGTGTGGTTAATACACTATATATGGTGTTTGTCCTTTGACAGTGTCTGAAAGGAATACAAATATAACTTCATAGCCATCATCATATTCATCAAATCTTCATTATCGCCACAATCAGTGTGCTGAAGACGGCAGCGATGATCTAATAGCACATGAATATTTGATCGACAACCAAAGAGGACTTTAATAAATTCAAAAAAGTTGAATTTTTGTGATGTTAATTAATACTTTTATCCAAACATTTCATGATATACATATTTCTGGCCTCCAAAATTTCAGGATCAACACCATTGACAATAAAGCGTATATACAACTTTGGAAATAAATGATGTCTGAGAGATGATTTTAAATTGGATTGGAAATCGTCGGTTTCAAGGTTACTTCAAGGTAGAATTCAATTTTCAAGTTATATAGCAAATATATGCATATCAAAGGTTTACAACCAAGTGTTGTTTATGTAATATTGGATGTACTGAACTGTTAAGATCAAGTTAAACCAGTGCACCAGATATATTTTATGAAGAACTGTCACTGACCACCATAACCTAGAAACTATGTATTAAATCCATGAAACTGTTGAACATATTTCAGCTCATAAAACAAAATCGAATTGCATTGAAGGTGCATTATAATTGATGTTTTATCTTGACCTAAATTAGTGTCTTCTTAGCATAATGGATAGGGGATAACATGAATGGGCATAATTTGTGATTTCTGAAATATGAAGAAAAATAATTTAAAACCAAAAACAAAACTATTAACTGAAATACGATTAATGCATGCTGTCTATTTACTTTCAAACATTCGTAAGTATATGTTCTGGATTTATGATTCTGCATTTAAGTTTACACCAGTAATGCTATGTAAATATGTCTAACACATGTTTTGGACATGTATGATGAACCAGTACTTCGCGAAATGCGTGACAGAAAGCTTGCCATAAGATACGAAGAAATCTAATTGCTATGACTGATAAATTTCCTGTGTTATGCTTATCAACTTCCAAAGATATTTAGCTGCTTATTATGTTGTATTTTGATTTCTCGTCATTCTCTTCTAAACATGGCAATAGTATAACATAAAAGAAAGGCAAACTATTCGAAGATGTGTCTGTGCTGCCATTAGTAAAGCAAATCAATGGCGGGAACATTCCCAAGGCTGTACAATTGTGCCAACATAATGTGAGGTAGTGGACATACACTCTTTAGCTACTTGATTTGTGTACTCCAAACATGGCTTTCACTTTTGGATTTGGTCACCAATTGGAGTAGGCAGAAATCATTGTATCACAACCTAGCAATCAAGGGATATAGTTGCTTCTAACCGTCATCCTAAAACATAAAAAGTAAAGAAAAATACTCCTTTACGTGAGAAGTATAAAAACGGATGGAAAAACCTGTGTATAAAAAATTAAAATGTATGCGTGGCTGGCAAAGCAGAACTGTTTTATCGTTCAAAACTGGTTATTTGAAATATGATCACTGAACGTGTGTCTGTTTATTTTCGTACATTCATACATCTGCTTTAAATGTTGTAAATATATGATGATCCATTTTCCTGGATATGCGTTGTTTCTTTTCCATTAAAACGTCAATTTTGGCCCTTCGTGAGCAACATGCTTTGTTCTCGAAAAGAAATAAATGACTGCCATCGAAGGTTTTGAAAATCTATTATTGAACATAACATTACCAATATTTCTGGTATAAATATTATCTTGTTGTTTGTGCCTTATTTCTGGGGACACGTAATAACATAAAACGGCTTTCTGTCTTCTAACCAATATTGGTCATCTTGAAATCCAAAATGGTTCATATCAGCACAATATTATAATTCTAACCATAACTGAACAAGTATTTCACTTAGAGACATATTCTTCATGAATAATAATATGTTTATCAGATGAGAGAATCAGTTAAAGACCGTATGTGATGTTTCAACCTGTGTCAGGCAACAGGATTTTGCCAAATGCCTGTCAGTATCGCTGGAAAAATACTTTTAGGTGTATTGGAATCAATACTACAGTTGAGATTGTGGGTTGTGTCTTGAATGAGATTTAGGAAATGTCTAAGGTTTGTATATTAATGTGACATGGATTATTTTCCGGATTCATCATGGTGAAAAAACTGGGATAAAATATTGACATTTTCCATTGCACATTCTGCCGATACAAGGAGATCTGTGACATATGGATATTATGATAATAGCTAAACATATTCTCACTGATTAAAGCATGTAATCCATCTATTGAATTATGATTGTGCGGTATTAATACGTATTAACGTTCCATCGTTGCTGGTCGTACAATGTAATATAGAAATGGCTCTACCTCCCCTTCCCTCAAATAATCAGACAAGTGTTGAAATGTCAAAATAAGTTTATAAAATTGCAAATATCTGCAGAAATAACCCTATTTTAGAATGAAGTACACCTAGAGGTGATGGGATGCATGCTAGCTTAGAAGTAGAAAGCATAATTGCATATCATGCATTCTAAATCTGTCATCTACGCAAAGATCAAGTGGAAGAGGACGGGGGCGTCAGAGTGAATGATGCTCTTGCAGATCTTCATGCTGCAGGTATTCACTATCACTTTGATTGATATGTGCATTTCTCCAATAAATGAACAGTCATGTTACTTTCTAGCAAAGTTCAACCAACAAAGTATGATATTTGTTAGAATGCTTTTGAACATGTAGTCTCTTGTTTCAGTCTGGATAAATTACAGATATGGAACTCAGCAGATCTTCACAATCTTTATTTATACCATGAAGGAAATGTATTGACACGCCGCTGCCTTATTGAAATACTTACTAGATACCTTGGTACATACTTACTTTTCTTATCAGGAAATGGTGTATTAAATATTCTGATGTCCAGGAGTCGAGCATCATCACAGCAGCTGCAAATATTAGATGAAAGTTTTGAAGATATTGATGTTAGTTTAAAGATTATATATTAATCCCAAAACACGTTGAACGTATACAAATGGGTCTAAACATTGACGTTAAAAACGTGGCTAAGCAGATGAACCTTGTGTCAAATCAGCCTATATCCCCTTCGGATAATTATTACATCAGACTAAGAGAGGAAAGTACTAATTGGTCAGAGTTATGAATATAGCAATACCTGCTCCTATTATGAGGTATTGTGTTTCAAATAATCAGCTATTCACGGATCATTGAATAATTCACAATTAAAAGGATCCTATGATAGCAGCAAGGGTATAAGTTAAGCATCTGATGATATATTTGATCCTCAGATTTACTCAACAAGTGGTTTAAAGGTAACGCATGCATTGGCTTTACTGGCCATTTAAGTCTAAATATATGAGTAAGAAAATATTACATCTAGAATAAGACGCTTCAAAAAGACTGAAAACCAGTGAGAGTGATATTAAAATATTACAAAGGACCACCTAAACAGTGGATGCCTGTCAAAAGTGTTGTGCCCTGATTCTTGACACTCAGATTTCTTGCATCACAAACTATCTCACTGAACAGAGCTCATATGCAAGATCACCAGTTATTGAAGATGGTAACTGGAAGTTATGAAGTCAGCAACAGTGGCAGTGTACAGTACACCCATTGCATGGTGGCATCAGACTCAGATCCAATCATGACTGCTATTATTGAAGCTCAAAGGAGTGTGGAAAACCTAGCACAACATTCACCAATGATCAGCTATAGTACAGGGTTACAGTAAATGTGATATGGAATCACCGAGAGTGATTTGTTAGCTTCATTCCATGGTTAGGCAGAATGCACCTATTGATGACCTGCATAAGTGCAGTTGGGACATTGATGACCAACACTGGATTGAGGAAAGGCGATTTGCATATATACAATCGAATATAAAATATATATATATATATATATATATATATATATATATATATATATATATATATATATATTTGTGTGTGTGTGTGTTTTTTAGATGTGTATTATAAGGCACAGGCACAGAGAATCTAGAACCGTGAATTCAAACTCTGGACGTTTCTTCAGGGGACTGAATCCAGAGTGGCGACTTTTCTTGCTTAGACATGTGTAATGTCTCACCAGTCCCTAAGCCGCCAAGCAAAAACAAAAAGCGAATCACCTACAGCCGTGGAGTTTGGGAGTAGAACACCCAAGTCAGATCACGGCAGTAGTGAGAATGTTTAGATTAATTATCTAAACAGCCCTATTTATAGCTATTTTTCAATTGCTGTATCTTTCTTCAAAGCAATACTATATAAACCATATAACCCAATTGTCCCTGTCTTCAAAGATCAGTTTTTACAACGGGCAGGCGTCACGAAGCGACTACTATTAAAACTGTTTATCTTAATTGCTATTAAAAGACTGACATCTGCGCTGAAGCAGACCGTAATAGCGCGTCATAGCTTCGATATTGTTTGAACTATGTTATCATTTTCAAACCTGACCTAACGTCTGCTATTGTAGTTCTTATATGTTATTTATGACAAACAGATTAGAGCTAATCTTGAATCTCATAGTACAAACTGGACATAACTGGACCTAGGAAAGATAATTATATTCCCACATACAACCAAGGTGAATTTTATAAGTTGTTATATAAAACCCACCAACCGCGCGAGCTGTGTCCAATGCCACCGCTCGAGATGCGATGCAGTGTTTCTATTCCTGAGTCAGGAGTACATGCTTTAAGAGCGTACTGTGTCTGCTACAGTCATTTAAATGCTGGATAACCAGGCCAAACATCTAAACGGCGTGCCTCCAAAGACGCAAATAGTGCACGGAATATATAGCTCTAGATCAACTTTTCTTGAATGCAGGGACCGGGAAATATGGTATCCACGCATAGAAAACGGAACTTTCTCAACCGCAGCATAATATGCCTTGTGATATTTGCTGGAGGGTCAAATACCTCATAAACATACAAATCCAATAAATACTATGACCTACTCGTCACTATTACATCGGCGCTTTAGCAGACCGTTATGGCAGAATTGCCCTTCTATATATTAACATTTTCAAATCAGACCTAATGTCTGCTATACAAACTATAATTATAATATAGGGTTTTATTAATGACAAGGAGAGTAAAGTTAGCCTTGAATGTCATAATACAGACTGGACATAACTGGACCTAGGAAAGATAATTCTATTCCCACAAACAGCTAAGGTGAATTATATATACAACTAAAGTTGTTATATAAAACACACCAACCACACGAGCTGTGCCCAATGCCACCGCTCGAGTTGCGATGCAGTGTTTCTATTCCTGAGTCAGGAGTACATGCTTTAAGAGCGTACTGTGTCTGCTACAGTCATTTAAATGCTGGATAACCAGGCCAAATACTTAAACGCAAATAGTGCACGGAATATACAGCTCTAGATCAACGTTTCTTAGAACGCATGGACCTGGAAACATACAGTCTCCACGCACAGAAAAGGGAACATCTTAACCGCAGCATAATATGCCTTGTGATATTTGCTGGAGGGTCAAATACCTCATAAGCATACAAATCCAATAAATTCTATGACCTACTCGTCACTAACCCTTTATATCAAATATTACAAAATTGGTAAAAAGAAAACACGAACCTCAATCTCTGGCAGGCAATGTAATACAGTTGTGTAGCAGACTACCTGAACGGCTTAACTTCGATTATGACTTATTACCTGAGAAGCAATGACATATACATGCAACCAATGCCAAGAATATGATGATATCACAGAGAGCTGGAACTAGTAGCGAACAACAGTTGGACATCAATACCCCACTCCCTATATAGAAACAGAAAGTAATACTTACAGCACCATACAACAAACAGGAACTGGTTGACTTCATATGTGACGATTTCGTTAGCAATCCGGATCAACTGCCTAGCATCAACAGACTGGTTATCAATGGCAATAACCCTATTCCAGTACATGTACATCCCTGCATTGCCATCAAAGGAGAGGATTCAGGAAAAACAAACATAGGTCAACATTGTACATCAACTTGTTAAGATTTCTGCATCAGGTGATCCTATTATCAAAGTAATTTTATTTATGACACATAAGGGTCTATGTTGTTTACCCACTTCTATCAGACACTAGGTTTGTCGTGTAATATAATCATGGAGAGTCTGGCGCGTGACACACCTGTTAATGATATCAAGGCTACAGCAAATTATTATTGTAACATAGCCAAATATCTACCAGCCGGTCTTACACTAACAGTTTCTGATATGACCTTTTTATCTCAGAGACTAAATAAAGTAACAATGTTTAACACTCTGAACACGGGTAACGTGTTGCAGTTATTAGAGCAGGTTGATTGTAACTGGATGATGTCAACACAGAAGCATCACAGTTCATCACCAATTGTTATAGTCGCGAGCCTCAATAGAACAGGTCCAACACTCGATATACTGTCTGGACAAACGTCATGGCAAATGTAAACTCCATCGCTAAAGTCATTGCCACAAACTCGAGAAGCTTTCAAGCAACATGTCTACCTATCGCATTACCAAACGGCTATATGAATACCTGCTATGTTCCCAGACCATCCTGATATTGATTCAGTCAATTATGTATTGACCCGTTGTGGGACGAATATCTAAGACTTGTTATGCTGCCTGATGATATATCACCTACACCTCTAGACGCACTTCAATTCAGTAGGTGTGGTTGTTCGGGAAACAACTGATATTACGAATCAATATAAACAAACGTTGTAAGATGAAAATACAACAAATAACAACTGGAATAATACAAGTAATGTTATACATAATGCTCTCTCTCTCTCTCTCTCTCTCTCTCCCCTCTGTCTCTCTCTCTCTCTTCCTATCTCTCTCTCTATATCTCCCTCTCCCTCTTCCTCTCTCTCCTCTCTCTCTCCTCTCTCTCTCTCTCTTCTATATATATATATATATATATATATATATATATATATATATATATATATATATATATATATATATATATAGAGAGAGAGAGAGAGAGAGAGATAAAGATACACATGTTAATGCTTATGTGTTTTGTATAGAGAATTACTAGATGCTACTTTGCATTATAATTGCTATCATATATTGATTTGCTATAATCGAGTTATAACCTAATTTAAAATATGTAAACCATATACAAATGGCTGCTTACATACAAAATGACGATGCATTGATATATTGGCATACAAGCATAGGTAAATATACATCAAATTAACATGTCATTTTATGTAGAGAAATAGGTAGATTAGGCTAATAAACGCGAAATAAGTTCACAAATAATTACGGCAGTTCAAGCAAGAGTGAAGGCAATTGCCAAATCTTGAATATTCGAGCAAGACTCTATTATCTCTGAATATATGATAATCCAGACATGAATAAAAATACACAATTGTTCGAGTTTTTACTTGTACGAAAGAAATCAACAGACTATGTCCTCAGCCCTTGATAACGAGGTACCGACGCTTCTCTCATGAATCAGAGGCTAGACACATAATACTCTTCTGATACAAAATGTCAAATTCTAGACGTAAAAATCTGAATGAAGTAGTGGTGCATCTCAGTTGGTGCTTATTGAATTACTCCCGAAGCACGCTATTAACATAACGAACCTAGGAGGGCAGTCGAGCATGGTGTAATGCTATATAATTGTTATATTTGAATGGTTCTCCTGTTATCAGATGAAGCCTAGACATAGGAAGCCTAGTCAGACATATCTGTCTATTGTAATTAGGAGCATAACGTAGACAGCTACAGATGACACGAAACCGTTGTCAACTAACGAGGATACACACATGTCACTGAAAGACCACTTTATAATAATATTACAGGTTACATAGTTTGACAATTCAAAAACAAAATAACTGTAAGAAATGGAACGATATGGTCACCTTTTGTTTATTTAATAAAGGTAGGGTTAACGCGAGTTATAATTTAGCGTGACACAGATATCCGCATGAAATGTCACTTACAAAGCGCATGCATGCCATTTCTTATATTTAGCAAATATGCGCAACACGAAAACGGTGGCTGACAATATTTTTTTTTTTTTAATTTAATATGAAGATACTATTTGAGCTGGTTTTCTTCGTTACAAGAGTATATTAGGTATTGTACTTGATCAACTTAAGCGTCATCACCATAATCGAATCATTACCGTCATCATCTCCATCATCACCGCCATCACAATCATCATCACCGCAAAAAGTTCGGCAAAAACAGCAAACAGGAATAAGTTCGGATCTAAAGCAATTCCCTTTCATTATATGACTCCCGTCCCGGAATAAGGCAACAGTCATTCAATTGTCTCATCCTTTGTATCCCTACATAAATATATTATATGGAACATATATGGAAATGATGGGATAGAATTTTCAGTTTAATAGCACAGCTGTAATCTTTAGCTAAGAATGCGGAATTGTATATGGTCTTAGTACCATATCAGGTAACATCTTTATGAATAATATATATATATATATATATATATATATATATATATATATATATATATATATATATATATATATATATATATAATTAGTTAACATCAGTCTATTTTCGTCATGTTTGCTATGTTGAAAAAGGTTGCAGGAAAATATCACGAGGTCGGAAATATAACGCTGACCTTAACATTCTATGCAGAAAGGCCGCATTACTGAGCGGCAACGTTATATTAGAATGTTACCTTTGTAGAAAGATACTCAGCTATAAAGTAGAAATATAATTATGTTGCTTTCTTAAATAAGGCTTGAAAGGAAAACTGCCTATATTATAAATATTGAATGGCTTACTGTACCAGTCTAACAGGCAAAACGTGCCGAATTATTAGTCTGATATGCACCAACGAAACTGCGTGAACTAAATTAACCACAAAGATAGTGATGTCTTTACTACAAAACTATGAATACTGTCGTTCAGAAATATGGGAATATTAATGTATGCCATGTGTATGATGATTACGTCACGGACATTTCTGTTTATTTGATGCGATTTCAACTAAAATATAATCCACCTATATTTAACGACTTATAATTTGTCTAGGGTTGAGATAGGTGTGTGTGTGCGCGCGTTTCTGGGTGTATCTGATAGAATACATAATGTGATTTCGTTTCTGGTTCAATATAACGAAAACAATAACGATAATAACAATACAGATAATAATAATAATAATAATAATAAAATAATAATAAATATTAAAAAGGTCTCTTCTAAAAACACACCTATTTAAGGTCGCTTTCACAGATAAATAATTATTATCTTTTAAATCATTACAGGGTTTTTACAGACATATTATTTGGGGTATTATTATATTACATATTATTTGTACAGCGCCTTTGAATGGCTCCTGCTAGTAAGGTCGCTTTATTAAATATACATTATTATTATTATTATTATTATTATTATTATTATTATTATTATTATTAATACTTCTACTACGACCAATCAGATGTCTCCAGATGGCTCACTTATTATCATAGCAATAACAGCTGAGCTTAATGTTTTATATATCGACTATATGTCACCTAGTTTTCTCAACTAAATACACTCAGTTAGCCAATAAGTATTATACGGTCAAATATTTCCCGTAGATAAATGGTCACTGATTAGTAATACCTAATGTCGGGTAATAAGCAAGAGACGTGTAATGGGGAATGGAGCTGTTGAGATATGGGTGTCGAATATATGTTAATAGCAACGGCCTATAGTAAGGAACGAAATGTATTATTTGTTTTTATATATTTGTATTTTAATATCCTTCAATTTCTTGTTGTCATAATGTGTATTTTATGGTATCTGAGTACACTTGTTATAATTAGACGCCTGGTGTAGAATGTTAAGTATATAATCTTTTAGGCAATGGTTTTTTCCTCATATAGTGAGTGACTTGCCACTCTTATATATCGCTTTTCATTGGATGTTACACCTTATTAAATGTTGGTTATACTAGTGTTATATACATAACAATATATAATATAAATGCATTATTTGTAACGTTGTTGTGTACATCTTCAAATAAATTTGCATATTTACTTAAGCAATCCAGGTGGTGTATAACGGTAACGGTTAGTTCATTGGTAATGCACGCGCAGAAGTGCAGAACATGTTTTCAGCCTGGAAAATATATTTTTTAACTATCTGGATTGTTGTCAACTGCGTATTGGGATATAAGCTGTCATTAGGAATCTTTGGACAGGCGGGTGTTAGAAGTAATTTGGTGTATGCTTTATGAGATCAACAGAGACGCTTGCCATTACAATTGTTTCCTGCAGAATGACACTTCGAACGTATAACAGCATAATGCATGTCTAATAATAATTCTTTGTAACACAAGTTTAGATAACAGGATGACGGTCATATTATTTATTAACGCTGAATTGCTAATCATATGTAGATGTATATCACTATATAATTAAATTATTAATAATCTATGATGGAATATAATATGATGCAATAATATTAAGAGGAGGGAAATTATAGCTAAAAACCCCACTTAAATACCATACATAGCCATATACACACCCCGTTATTATAGTTACACATTTACCGTCAAACGTTTCTTGTCGTCTGTGAATTGATTGACGAGCTCTCGGGATCATTAGATGGCGATCCTGACTGTGTTGATCGTGCGATCGGCGACAGATTAAATAAAGTGATTGTTGGGGTTAACAAAAGATCAAAAGCCACGTGTAATTAGCCACGCCCAATGTTGTCCGTGGAATATGCCGCCGCCAATCTAATACCATCCCATTACAACGCCAAATTTCTGCCCAAGTTTGGCATAAAAGTGAGGTTAGACTGTAGTTTTGTAAACATTTTATCTGCAACCGCAATGATGTCTTGCAAGACTTATATAGAACGTAACAAGGCTTCAGCTTAGCCCCACGAAAATACTTGTGGATCAAACAATTTAATAATGACGATCATATGTGATTTCTATGATACAACCTGTGGTTAAAGAATGTCTTTGTTCTACTAAAATTATTATTTGTTGTCAATATTCTATACATATGTGTATGCATGTGTGTCTGTGTGTGGGTCAATGAGAGTCTTAGCATCAATATATATATATATATATATATATATATATATATATATTGGTGTTAAGACTCTCATAGACACACACACAAACAAATACATACACACATGTATACCCATTTATACAGACACACAGACATTCACACACACGCCCATCCACACTGACACAGACATACAGACACACACACACACACACACACACACATACAGATACACAGATATGCACATACTATGTTTACGTAATACGTATTACTTACCTTTCCCCTCCGGATGAATATAGCAATGTTGAGTGAAAACATATCAGGAAACAAACAGTTAAAGCTTAGCGTGAACACAATGCTGTAATAAATTCCTTAGTTAAGCGTTTTGCTGTTCGGCTCCTATGTACTATGTTTATTATGTAAATACGCTTTGGTCTTCCAAGATAGCAGTAGTTAGAGAACTGGGTAACAGTTCATAAAATATCGCTATCGAGTTACTGTAATATCCAATGTTATATGGCTCCTTTCTCCATGCATCCTAAGTAAGTCACAGTTTGAACCTAGAATCTTCTAAAATTCCTCACCGTTTCTGACCACTCCTGAAAAAATCCTGAACATCTCTACATTGCAACATTTATTACGAACAGAATAGCGTATGATCCGTACAAATAGAATACTGAAGGCAGATATTAGATAATCCTTTGAGCGATGGCATTTTATTATTATATATATATATATATATATATATATATATATATATATATGTATGTGTGTGTGTGTGTGTGTGTGTGTGTGTGTGTGTGTTTGTGTGTGTTTTAGCTGTGTATAATAAGGCACAGGCACAGAGAATCTCGAACCGTGAATTCAAACTCTGGACGTTTCTTCAGGGGACTGAATCCAGAGTGGCGACTTTTCTTGCTGAGACATGTGTAATGTCTCACCAGTCCCTGTGTGTGTGTGTGTGTGTGTGTTTGTGTGTGTGTGTGTGTGTGTGTGTGTGTTGGCACGCGTGTTTGTGTGTATGTTTTTTTCTCTCCCTCTCCCTCTCTCTCCCTACCTCTCTCTTTCTGCTGCCAAATGATCTTCTAATATGTATCATATTTCTTAGAATAATATTTTTTCTTCTAATATGACATATCATAGTAGATGATATTCGTCCCGAATACTAATTTCTAATAAAAGCGTTCGATATAACAATTATTATGAAAATATATACGAGATGTAAATAAATATTGCTGGCTTCAATCAAGTAACACTTTCTTATCATGCCAAACTTCGTTTTAAAAGCCTTACTAGGAAAGCCAAAAAACACCTTTAATTTCCGGATAATCTGGTTGCATTGGCAGCTCCCTTTTTTCTTTACATACACACGCACACACTGGCAGACATATACAAGGAGACACACAATCACATTCATAAGCAAATGACTGGCTTACAAACAGGCCCGCCCCCTATCAAAGGCACCTCATAGTCATGAGTTACTCCAGCTTCATACCATTCGCTTTCGCTTGTCCATTTGAACGTCCATTTGAAGATATTTGTATTAATTGCCCTTTGTTCATCTACGATGTTTACACTTCACCCCGTATCATGGACATATACAATAGTAATATCAAAGATACAACTAAATCATCGGCATACACGTATTTGCAAGTTTAGGATGAATTTACATCAACTCAATTTGTCTAAGGAAATGACATTCATTTACTAAGTTAATTTACATAACGTCAATTCTTCGTTTATTTCCATGGCACTTCTCCGAAATTCACTCTATCACAATGCAGATACCAAATGGAAATACATCTGGCTTTCCCTGCTTCAGTATTTTATCATGCTAGTTTATCTCTAGTATGTATCATATTTCCTATGTAAAAAAATTAATCGATCAGTATCCATAAATCGATCAGTATCCACATTCACATCCACATTTACATTATACGGAGCAGGAACGAAATTCCGTTTCTAATATCAGCACACCAGTACTATATTATCTTAATGAGAACCAGTCTCGTGCTACAGCAAAGGATAACCAATCGTAATAGGAAACGTTTCTTTTAGTGAAGGTTTTACATCTTTGATGTCTCGTGGATTCCGTTTCTTCCAGCTTTCTTTATCTTCCTGAATCACAAAAACATGCCTGACTAGTCACCCAAGATCTAGGCTAGGTTAAGTAACATTAATCCAGACAAATACAACAATGGTGAGAATGCTATCACGCTTCCCTTTGTTCCCTCGCATTGTTAAGTGGCGAGCGTGGTTCGGGAGTAATTCAATAAGCGCCACATGAGACAAACTCACATCCCATTTGATGTCTGACATCCAGAAATAGAAGGTTACCTGAGACACAGTTATTTTTTTTCTTATTGGTTCTGGCAACTTCCCGAGAGAAGTATCTCCCACATTGGTATATATAATGTGATTATCACGCTTTGGGATATTTTTATCAGTAAATGAGGGTATGCGCGCTTCAACCTTCAGTTACATGAAATGGATTTGAGAATATCCTTCGCAAATATTTATTTGTGTGCACATATGAATTATGAAAATATCATTAAAGGTGTGCGTCTTGTTAGCGATGTATAGATGAATGTCTTAATTATAGGTCATTACAATATAATTAATTGTATTCATAGGGTGCATTAAGTTGTTTGTTTTCCTTTAGAGTATATAATATTATATAATCGCGCTAACGTTTATAATCACATACACATACAGACACATATAAAGAAACACCCCCGTCCACAGGAAAGCACAAAAACTATATCTGAGTATTATTTAATTACTCAGATATTAATGATTAATAATTAAATTGAATTTAATATGTTACATATAAAAGGAGTACATAATATAATGAATAAATATACAAATAAAATGGTAATAGCAACGAATTACATTTTAAAATATATATAATTAACATTACCATGTGTTATAACATTTGTGCTACTATGTGAGGAAACAGTGATATGGAATATACAATCATAAAAATCACATAATTTGTACCCAGATATATACCTTTAAGTACACTATATGGTAGCTAACCCAGGTAAGTTAATAAACGTTATAAATGTATAATATCTAGTTATAATAATATTAATTTTTGTCTTGATCAAGGCAAACTAAATTAAGCTACTAGTCATAATAACATATATCAACTTATAGGATAACATTGTCTACAATATTTGTTTGTGCATTTAACGCTATCAAGGTATTTGTTTACTAATAATGTTTTCGTCTGAACTGTTATACTATGCTTTGTTTTATACACGTCTATACACGTTTAACTTGTCCATCCATTCCACAACTTAGGAATAATAAAATTTGGGAGATTTTCAACAAATTAGTTTTTTGGTATCACCCAAATTTGGATAATCCACACCTTACACGCCACACAATGGAGATGATACACAACTTACACACCACATAATGCAGATAATACACCACTTACACAGCTGTGCCATGGTGCACGCAATACAACCATTTAAACAACACATAATGCAGGTAACACACTAGAGATGTGTGTACATGCATACAATATACACATACACATATACATCCACACAGTACATACATACATAATATTCATACTTGGTGATGTTTCCTAAAGGTTCATCATGCTACTAGACTAATTGTGGTCGATTGAAATTAGATGTTTGAACAGGGGCTAATGTGGTTGAATCTTGCTGGACCCAAGTTAGTCCGGCCGTACCATCTAGTGACACAAATCATTTGATCACAGATGTCAATATCACGCAGTAGGTCCAAGAGACGCCTACCGGTCCCATATTCACCATAATCCTCGTAGTGCTCGATCACTCCACCTCCAGACATTATGCGATATGCGTATATATTATGAGTGGCTCGAGCGACGCGTGTATCCCTGTAGACAGCATGTAGTGCTGTGATCACGTGATCAGTGTTTTTACACTAACTATTTATCCCTGGAACGAACTCCCCTGGACTGAACTGGGCGTAGCACGTTTAACGTTTGTATCCGCAGCTACCTGGACTATATCAGAGTTTTTATCTTTGACGGCGTCACGTCGAACTTCCTTGATTTTTCCGTTTAGGAGGAGCTTTTCGCTAAGGGCCATTTTACTCTGAATATTTTGCTTGGCGTGCTTGTACTCAGGCAATAACTGTCGTCCACTCTCGTTTTTGCCAATATCATTTACTTTGGCTACTATGACCCTGGAATATTTGCCCTTCGTTCCAGTTCGGCGCGCCCTGATTATGTCGATCTTTTGGGGTTCATTTGGTGGGATCATTAGCTCAGTATTAAAGAAGTGGTATTGTCCTCACCTTGTGATTCTTTGATATTTTGAAACACAATGTTATCCATCGTGCACCTTGCGATTACTTGTAGTAGTTCATATCGAAGATCCTCCACTACTTTCGTTAATCGTGTGACCCGTCCCTCTGTCAGATTGTACCTAGCTCGCAGATTGCTGTTTTCGTCCGATAAGGTTTCTATTTGTTCGGACTGATACTTGAGTGTGGCGTTTATGACATCCAGTTTGACATGTATAGCTTCAAGGAGCGTGTTTGTACCATCTGCAGATGAAGAAATGTATTAACGGATATTTTCCTCCATGTCTTGCCACTCAGTGTTCGTTGTCAACGGTGAATTAGGCTTCCGTTTTTTCCGGACCTTTCAGCCAAGGATATAACTAATATATATATATATATATATATATATATATATATATATATATATATATATATATATATATATATATATATATATAATGCGAAGACACATCTCTTTTCTCATGTATTTGAGGTGTCGGAGTATGTGAATTGCTGATTTACTAATTTCGGCAGTTTTGGCTTTAAACAAAATTACGAAAAGCTAAAATGGCAACATGTCACACAATGGCATATACAGTGGTATTATCACCACCATTACAGAGATAACGAGAATAACGTGGTACTAATGATGAAATATATATAAGCACTTAAGCACATAAAGGTTGACTAAGCAAAGCCACAGTCTACGACACGCGCCTACCAATCATACATAGGTATAGATTGATCAGTGGCTTAGGAGGATTAATATACAATACTACCTTTTATTATGGATATATTTTACTTTTGTTTTCAGTTCGGCGGTAATTTAATATTAGCACATTCAATGTGAATATTAGTGGACGATATACATATTTGTCCTGATGATTTAACCACTGATTGTTTGATTTACATGACCTAAATCAGTTTTACGAACGACTCTTCTGTAATTCAAATCAGTCTGTTCCAATCGAAATATGAGAAATAAACTTCACGGATAATGTCAGTAATCGACCTTAAAACAATCTTAAAACAATAACCTTGCCCCATCTGAATAATTATGGTATTTATTAATGTTGAAAGATTCGGAACAATTGCCGAAACTATTTCTTACAAGGAATAGTTTATATTCTGTGACTGGGAAAGCATTGTCGGCATAATATACATTTTGGCTACATTTTCTATATTTATGATGCAACCTTCGAAGAGGTGGTATTTCCAAATTTGAAAACAATTGAAATACGTTTGCCGTTTAATTCTTTACCAGAAGGTTTAAACAGGTCATTTTTGACAAATAGTAATTGGAGAGGCAGATAATTTAACATGTGCTTAAAACAATACTCATCAAAATTACTTTAATTGGAATATAGTTAATTTCCGGCGCAAATAATGTATCAATTTGTGTACACAATTCATTACGGGATATAACTGCATTGTTTTATGAATCGTAGTTAATTGATATGCAACATTTTACTCCGCCTGAACATGGTTCTCTTTATTCTGAATATCACTGATGTGAATGTCTCCAGGTAGCATACCGTGGTAAGGTAATCTAAGCTAATTTATATAAACGTTTTCTTCATAGCATTTGACTCAATGACTACACGTACTAAGCTAAAATTACTCTTGTATCTAGATACTTGATTACAATTAAATCCACAAACATAATTCGACAGACTGGTATTTGCTAATTTTTCAAACGTTATGGAACACTCTACGTAACAAATATCTTAAATGACAGTAATAGGAATAAAGCAAATTTTGTATTGTTACTAACCAATATAAATAAATAAGTTTCGGTCATAACCTAATTCCATATCAATGTAGCTTACACCTGGAGGATCCTATCTGATAAGGCATCTTCTTTAAAAAGAAAGTGCAGGAGATCATACAATTATATTTAAGACTGTAAAATAAATCCTACACACAATCGATTATTGCTCCCGCCCGTCATATTCTTCAGCAACCGAACTTATTGAAAGATTCCAATAGCTTCTTGTTCACATAAAATGAAAAAATCCGGAATAAACTTGATAGTTAAATGTTTGATGGTCCAATCCCTGATTTGACGCTGACAAGAGAGTTTTATATATTTAGATCAGCTACTTGTGACGAATGTAGTTTGAAATTGATTTTCTGGTTGTTGTTGGCCTCGAATAACACAATCCACTTAAAACAACCAACAAAGAGAAACAAGCGTGATGGCATCCAATAGATCTGCTTCCTTTTTAGAGGGGCGTTCGTCTTATGAAGTTTAGCTTAGATCTAAGGTAACCAGTGATATACGGCTGCCTAGTGTGATTCAAGAATATAAAGTAGGCTGAGGTAGATGTTATCAGGCGGTTGTTCCCTCTTATAAATGTAGGAGGTATAATGAAAGGCATCAGTTGGCATTAACATAACTTCAGGCGGTTGTTCCCTCTTATAAATGTAGGAGGTATAATGAAAGGCATCAGTTGGCATTAACATAACTTCAGCCATTGCACAAGATTTATTCAACAGGAATAAACAATGCCAGAACACTTTGATAGGATATGCAAACATTTGAATTGTAGCTTCCATGTACGTTAATGTGAGAAAAGTCTCCTTAAAGGAAAATCAAATTATTTACATATAAATGGAATAAAAACTGCGACTGATATGAAACTGTTTTTATTAGTAGTGATCTGAGAAGAAACGAGTGGATTACTCATTTGACTTAATCATATTTAATTTTATTGAATTTATGAGTTTATTTACAACAACAATAAATTCTTAGACCGATCTTCATAATCATTATCATAATCATCATCATCATCATCATCACCATCATATTCATCATTGTCTTAATCAAATTGTGGACGTTTTTTTAATTGTTCTCAGATAATTGCATTTGACATATGAATGCTATTAACAGAGTGTCAAATGAATGTCGGTGATTTCCCGAGGTTGAATCCTAGCGATCACGTGGCAGTCTCCACGCTTAGAAAATGGAACATCTCAACCGCAGCATAATATGCCTTGTAATATTTTCTGGGCTGTCAAATACCCCATAAACATACAAATTCAATAAATACTATGAGCTACTCGTCACTATTATAAAAAATTACATCTGCGCTTTAGCAAACCGTTATGGTGGAATTCTGTTATATATATTGACATTTTCAAATCAGATATAATGTCTGCTATACAAACTTTAATTATAATATAGGGTTGTATTAATAACATGGAGAGCAAAGTTAGCCTTGAATGTCATAGTAAAGACTGAACATAACTGGACCTAGGAAATATATTTCTATTCCCACATACAACTAAGTTGAATTATATATACAACTAAAGTTGTTATATAAAACACACCAAAAATGAGAGCTATGTCCAATGCCACCGCTCGACATGCGATGCAGTGTTTCTATTCCTGAGTCAGGAGTACTTATAATGCTTTAAGACCTTATGCCAAAGTAGGAGAAATAGACAATATATATATATATATATATATATATATATATATATAAAAAATATGTGTGTGTGTGTGTGTGTGTGTGTGTGTGTGTGTGTGTGTGTGTGTGTGTGTGTGGTGTGTGTGTGTATCAGTGTATGAGTGTGTGCCTGTGCGTGTGTGTGTGCTTGTGCGTGTGCGTGTTGTATGCGTGCGTGTGTATGAATGTATGTATGTATGTATGTATGTATGTATGTATATATGATGTATGTATGTATGTATGTAAGTGTATGTGTGCGTGTTTGGTTGTGTGTGTATGTGCATATGTGTCGAGCTTGATTCTTTTGTAGCTTATGTGTGCTAATGATATGTGGGCAAATTGCCCAAAGAGATAATAAGCTTTGTCAATGTGATCCAATATAGTTCCTTTGGCAACTAGAGACTATTGGACATGGACGCAAATAGTTTATTAGTATTCTTCTCTTTTGCTTTTCTCTAACTGCCATCTCTGAATTTAACACCCTCAATCAATTTCCAGTTGCCTCTATGTGTATCTGTCAGTCTATTCCTCATCGGCATTAATGAATACACGGGGATCCAACAGGCTATGAACTATTGTATCATGTGATGCTAAGGAGATAACTGTTATGACTGTATTCGTTATTAAATAAGTGTATCTATTTATCGGATATTGCACAGTTAAGATATAGTAATAATATCGAATTGTAATCAGGACTCGGCACTCTTCTATTATCCGTGTACACCATACCTATTACATATATCATCAAAAGTTATGATGTTCTTGAAGAAAACAACAAATGGAGTGTTGTCTTATTCAAATTCAGGCATGTATGACTTCAAATAAGTTGAGGTTGAACCCTGATAAAACATAATTAATAGTAATAATTACAAAACTTCTATACCGCCAATATATCGAAAAGAATCGATCTCAATGGTGCACCTAGTGTAGGGGTTGGGAAAACTCATAGTGCGGGTACGATGCAATGTTCACCAACAAAGATCAGATGGAAAGGAAATATAGGAAGGTTCAACGAGTCTAAAAAGATGAGTTTTCAAATGGTGATGGAAAGATATTATGCTATTTGATGACTTAACATGTTCGGAGAGTGAATTCCAAAGTGTAGGGAGAGTAACTAAAAAAAACACGAGCCCCAGTAAGATTTTAACCCTAGGAACAGACTACAAGTGAAAACCAGATGTATGGAGTTATCTGGGCTTGGGTGCTAAAGAAAACATGGAAAATAGATATGAATGTTCTCCAGAAGAAAGAGTTTGATAGGTAATAGTGCAGAGTTTGAAAATTATGCGAGATTGAACAAGGAGCCAGTGAAGATATTTCAGAAATGGGACAGAATGAAAAGAATAGTTGTGAATACATTTAAGTTTGTAAAAACCTATTTATTTTAATTAGGTTGGTCATAGTATTATGTTAATATATGTGTATATATTACTTTAATACTGTTTAGCATAAATATGCCTATAATCTTGTTATTATTAAATGTACAGATGTTTCAATAGCTTGCGGCAATATGGCGCTTACTATGGTGCTTTATTATTAGTATTATTATTATTATTATTAGTATTACTTCTTGTTATTATAAGTATTATAATAATTATTATTATAGTAGTAGTATTAGTAGTAATAGAAGTAGTGGTAGTAGTAATAGTAGCAGTAGTAGTAGTAGTAGTAGTAATAGTAGTAGTAGTAGTAGTAGTAGTAGTAGTAGAAGTAGTATTAGTAGTAGTAGTAATAGTAGTAGTAGTATTAGTAGTAGCAGTATTAGTAGTAGTAGTATTAGTAGTAGTAGTATTAGTAGTGGTATTTGCTAATATTTGCCAAGCAATATGATTGACACATTTTTAACCATTAATTTTGAACTTTGTGGCTAATTAGGATTCTAAGACCTCAATTGAGTATTGAATATGCTAACAGTAGTTCGAATATTTTCTTTGAGAATAAGGATATCAAAAGAAAAAGTGGAATTTCCCCCCTATGCACCAAATTTAAACCTATATCTGTGTAATAAAGTAAATCACCATAGGAACAGAAAATGGCTTCGCATTATCCACTTTAACGACATTATCATAGAACGATCATTTTCTATTTCAGTATATATCAGTACTTGACATGATAAGTAACATGTAAATGGGAACTTCGTGAGCGAACTATTTGACTTATGAGAAAATGTTTGTTATGTAGCAGCTAGCGTTCATATTATTTCCGCCTTTGTATATAGGTTAAGATAGTATCAGTTATGTTCCTATGTAATATGGCATTAATGCGTTGAATTGGCCAATAATTGCTTCTGACAGCCACGACGGCTCGTATATATTATAAGCCTAATTTGTATAGGAACGATCAATCATTATGTAAGAGCCCACAGTTCTCTTTGAAAATACTGTTGCCTAATACTTAGACATATCCGTGTGAGATTGTATATAGTTTCTACAGTAGCTCATCTTTAGCGATATTGCATAGTATACCATGAGATTAAGAAGATAAATAAAATAATTCCATAGAAATAATCAGTTTATATTTAATAACGCATCTACAGATTTGTGTTTCTTTTTTTCTGCGCGATATACACGAACATAATGAAATATAACGAAATTCAAACGGTTAAGCTACAAATATACCTTCCTTTATAATGTCGTCCACTGTGATGTTTTAGATGCATATGAAAAAATAACATAATACACAAAACAAAACATATAAATATAATTATATTTCTTACTAATTACTGGCTTTCTTTATAAGCTTGTATGTGTCCCTTTTGCTACTAAGCCAATTTGTATTAATTTGCACGAATATCCTTTCTTCCTTATAGAACATATCATAAAATGCAAACGAATAACGGCGTTTATGTATAAACGCTAAATTTTGAAATGTACTGAAAGCTGAACGTTTCATAGAAGGTACCTCGATATCTCTTGAGTAATAAAGAACTAACATTGTACATAATTAGAACTAGATATGCCACATTGATATCACATTAATTATATGGCATACGCTTATTTTCCTAATAATGGTTGGAAGGCACACTGGTTTAGTTCCATAAATATATAGGCATACATTAAAGGAAAATGGCTAACTCTACACCCATTAGTTAGTTCATAAATATCCAGCTGACGAAGGTTTTTGTTTTCTTTGTAAAAGCTGTTTTCTGTCAGTATGTTTGTTTACACTTGTGATACGGATCTGGAACACAACATGTCATGTAACAACACGACCGAGAAATTTCATAATAAATATATACAAATAATATATGTTCAACTAACATTTAGAAGTGTTGAACTCTGTTTTTGTTGAACCTGTACTTTTGTTTCACAGCAAAAACATTCCTTCCCAATTTAGAAAATCAGGCTGAGTAGGCAAGGTCTTTGATACTTCGTCTTTAACAAATGTAACATCTATGTAATAGGATGTACATGAAATAGCATACACATTATATGACACGTTGATAATCGATCATCAGAACGATCTAGATGTTCTGGTATAAAAGTGTCACTAACCGGACAAGCGGAGATAGTTTCCATCATAATGAAATGGACACCATTAACCAGTCCAAGATGATTCATGTAATAACACAGAGCAACTACAAGTACTTACGATAGCAATTAAACATTCAACGATAACTGTACTTGTTTGAACACTAACCATTTGTCCTTATAGCGAATAACGGAGTACATTACTCTGCATCACCAGCAGAGGAAGTGCGCAAATCAAGATTTATGAGAAACAAAGACTTAGTAAAGGAATATGATCCAAAGGAATGCTAATGGTAAGTCCATTGGTGCAAATATTAAATATAAAACACATAATGGCCAAAATGTTCTAGTCAAAATTGCACGTTTCACGTATCTGATCTAGAAGCGGCCAGGGATGAAGGATGACCGCAAACGAAATCAATAATCAGTTGCATGAATTAAATAACAATACTGTAACACGAAACCAGCAAAGGAATTATTGCTAACCACATCAATGTTTCAGTAGTTCGCATATGCAGGAATGCTTTTGGAACCGTGAAGTAGATGGATGACATATATAGGTCAGTCCATATATAGGTCAAGTGTAACAGTGTCATCTAGCTACAAGCACGGACATATAATGGCAACTCTATATTCACCGATATCAATACTACCTGGCAACAACTTATAATATAAATGGAGGATGCAAGGCACTCTTTGTATAGTTATACAATTATGCAACACTGAAACATTGAAACAACTTTTAATAGCATAGGCTAGTTAACGGTGATACATTTTAAATGTGTTCTAATATTGGCATGAAAGGATTATTTTATACCAAAGTATACGGAACATAAGCTGGATATGTGTCGTATACGCAATAGCTATTCAAGGAATAAAGCTAATTTAAAATTTGGACACTATTTCCAACCTTATATTCCAGTGTGGCTGACGTATGTAGGGAATCTGATATTTGGTTCCCATTGGGGATGGAAACGACAAGAAGGAATAGTCCCTTTTATATCTTTTGGAATATACCACTAAAAGAAAACATCTTATTTAGAGCTAATTCAGTGCGAGGAACAAGAACGAATTACATCTGTATATATCCAGTGCATCGGCGAAATAGCCAATCCAGATTTAACCCTTTGTAGTGGAGACGATTATTATAGTTTAACCGTTTCAACAATTTTCTGCTGATCCATATAATATTACCAGAATATAAAATCATTACTAGTGGCTATGATGATGATGATGATGATGATGATGATGATGATGATGATGATGATGATAATAATAATAAACTAATAATAATAATGAACTAATAATAATAATAATAATAATTATAATAATTATACTAATAATAAAAATAATAATAATAATAATAACAATAATAATAATAACAATAATAATAATAATAATAATAATAATAATAATAATAACAATAAAAGAGCTAACAAATCACCGTATTAGAAAGAGATCAGAAGAGAGTGTTAGCTATTAACCAAATAGGACTGTCCATTTCAATATTGGTTCAGCTAATGTCGGATTTACTTATTTCAGGATATTTGTTTACCACCGAAGCCATTTTTACCGACGTATCTGTATGGAATTCATTCGGGATAATAAATAGAAAGGTAAGCACGTTCCTAAATCAAAAACAAATATGAATCCCCCTTATGATTATTTTGCTAATTAGAGAAGTGATTTAGTATCTAAAATTGCAGTCATCTAGTCAAGCGCTAAATCGTATATTGATAATTATTTTAATACTAATATAAGAGTATTACTTCTGAATAATTTACAAGTAACACATATATATATAATGAATATCCGGAAAAACAAATCT
>JAODUP010000783.1:42500-52500 GCA_025642065.1 Paralvinella palmiformis | reverse complement strand
TGAGACAGCACAGACGGTTACTGACCGCAAGATTGAGTAGGTGCACTGACTTATGGCGATATTGGCAATACTCCGTGTAGCTAGCCGCGATATATAATTGACATCAGTTACCCTACAATATATATATATAGCGTGGAACACTGATGCCTATATGGTATCTTATCAATGGAAGTCTTCCCGTTAACTCGGAAAAAGACCCCCATAGTATCCTATTTTCACTTCATGCAACGAGTTTCTGCTGGATATTATAAGGCGCCTCTGTCAACCACTCAATGGCTGTATGTATGTCTGTCTGCCTGTCTCTCATCTGCTTGTCTCTCTTGCGTATTTGTGCGTGCGTGAATTTGAATATATGATTGTCTATATATATATATATATATATATATATATATATATATATATATATATATATATATATATATATATATATATGTGTGTGTGTTTTAGCTGTGTATAATAAGGCACAGGCACAGAGAATCTCGAACCGTGAATTCAAACTCTGGACGTTTCTTCAGGGGACTGAATCCAGAGTGGCGACTTTTCTTGCTGAGACATGTGTAATGTCTCACCAGTCCCTAAGCCGCCAAGCAAAATCAAAATACGAATCACCTACAGCCGTGGAGTTTGGAAGTAGAACACCCAAGTCAGATCACGGCAGTAGTGAGAATGTTTAGATTAATTATCTAAGCAGCCCTATTTATAGCTATTTTTCAATTGCTGTATCTTTCTTCAAGGCAATACTATATAAACTATATAACCCAATTGTCACACATATATATATCACACAAGACACAATTATATTTATGTTATTTAACTGATATGTTTGGTTATAAAGTTGAATATTTTATCGAGTTCCTCGAATTTAGTTCAGTATTTAGTATGGACATAGTAAAAACCATACTACATAAGCATTCACTATAACGACAATAATGGTCACATCAAACTATTTGTAAAATTGCGTTTTTGGACGGTTATTTATGCACGAAACGATATGATATTTTGTTTAGTTTGAAAACATGGGGGCAAAAGGTATACTGAAAATTATAGACAATCTAATTAGGAATTACACCCCAAGTCATTTATTATAAGGCATAATTCCCAATACACATTTATTTACCTGAAAACAACGCGGCTACAATACTTTAATCAGATAAAATACATTACGTCCCAGGCCTAAAAAAAGTATATACACTCATAAAACTAAATATACATGAAAGTAAACATACCTTAACTTCCACCTCCAGCAATCGTTAGATACACTGACCTGCCTCGTAAATATCCTATGAATTATTAATAAAGTTGGGTCACCCATCACCCTGCTGTGCTAATTCAAACTCCTTTTCAATTGTGAAAATTCTGATAGGCTCACAGATAAGCAGAGGTACGTAAATACAAGAAATACAAGCGTAAACAAAATACCACAATTTACGCCACCGTTCACAGAAAATAACAAGTACAAGATAAACTAAAATGTAATACAAAACACACACACACACACACACACACACACACACACACACACACACACACACACACACAAAATATATATATATATATATATATATATATATATATATATATATATATATATATATAATTATAAAATGTAAAGAAAAAACAAACTCAAATATCATAATAGAATTATCTAAATACAAACATTTCACTATTATTGATACAAAATAAGGGTACATTATAAGCAAAATTTAGTCGATCGTATGGATTAATCAAGATTAAGCCTAAACAAGAACCTATGCATCTTTTTATCTGTGTGTCTGCTTGCATATCCATTTCAATAAAACTATTAAACCTTCCTGTGGATTGATGTATAATATGCCATGGTAGATACATCTGAAATAATGATACAATATAAGAAAACATATAGTTATAAGTATATTCCTTAGCTAAAAGTAGTTACCAGTTTTCTTTATAAGATTGTATTACACTTCTGTTGTTTGTCACCATGCTATTGTCGTACATGTTTCACGAATACCATATCATAAAAGTCAAACTGCTCTAAAATACGATCATCAAAATGGCTGAGAGTTGACCAATTAATTATTTGAATAAAGGCTGAACGAGAATGTCCAAAAGTTACTGCCGAAAACATGGGAAATGTGGAATAAGGATATAACTTAATATATGTAGAACTAATAGATTTGTGTACTGAACGAGAATTCATTAACAATTGCTCTGATTTATCATGCAATACAATCTTAACGTACCTTATTAACAAAAACTGCATGAAGGTGCAAAGTGTGTCCCCCCATTGTATGACCAAGTGGAGCTACTATGCAATTTGATGGTTACGGAAAAGCATATTAATCATACGAATGATGTAAATATTCTGGTAATAAACTTTCACTAACCATACACGCGAATATGTGACAAATAATTATTGAAATGGCACTAATAAACAATCTAAGACGATTAATATGATAGTAAGGGCCAATTACAGCATCACTTGATGACAATTAAGTAACCAAATTATTTGAACACTAAGCATTTGTCTTTATTTGTGAATGCTGTAGTAGTTTACTCAACATCATCACTGGTGTTGGACCATCTGCATCAAATTATCGTTCAACCCTTAATTAAGTATGTCTTGTACAAATAGCATCATGTGATGGTATAAGTACTCGTCTCTCGTGCGGGGAAGTAGCCACTTCAAGAAAAAAATGGCGCTTTATGTGAAACTATAAGTATGAATATGTGCTTAAATAACTTTATATAAAATATTACTAGGGTGAATTGAACACTGAAATAACTGTGTTCTCCATTAAAGCTATCGCAAAGTATAATCTATAATTTAGCTTAAAGACCAGTCAGAAAGTCAACTCTGAAATTAGACTAATTTCAGAAAATGCTCGTCAGAAACGTTAGACAATAACGAACGTTACCTGGTATTAATTGTCACATGGAAACAATGGAGTTGTACTGTTATGCATTATTTTTGCGTGCATTATTTTTACGTGTATTCCTAGTGATAATATTGACTTAGCAGTTGAGAATAGATTAATGCAACGGAGATGTCTCTATCACTGAAGTAATTGCCATATTCTTGTATCAGTAAAAAACCGATCAAAGTAGACAATTTTGTCAAGAATTGCTAGAATTAGATTACTAATTGTTCATTAAAATAGTATATTTTTGTAGCCTTTTTCACTATCTAGTATCTACATTTAATGCACGAATCGCGATACTACGCAATTTTGATCTACAGTTATCCAGATGTTAAGAAAGGATTATTCCTTATTTCAGTTAGCCTTTCAAACATTAATAACGGTTAGTGTACAAAACACTGAAATACATTACTAACTTAAGCTTAGATAAACGGGAATCAAGTCCATACGATGTATGGTTATGTCTCTAGAGTAACCACAACGCATTATGATGAGTTGGCGATTACATGTTCCGACAGTATCCGTGATAAATACTACTAGGATATGACATGTACTGAGGCTCGGTGAGCGGTGTATATTAGTCTGTTATCCACCGACGGTCGACATGACGTCACAGACAAACGCTCTCCGAACTTGAAGAGTATTCAATTCTCTTCCAAGCAATGGATACACCCGATATTGTAAGAGTATTTGTTTATACCAGGGATTGTTTTATATTTCATTAAGTACGTAGTGAAACCGCAGTGAGAATATGATGTTTGTCAAACATTTAATATCTACATTACCGAGTGGTAAATACTTTCCAAAACATCCTTTTATTTACTTGCGCGATTAAAGTATTTAGCAGTTATTATTTTCAGCGCTACATTCAGAAATAATTAGAAATACATTAAACATTAGAATGTTATATGCTAATCGGTTATTTGGACATACTTCATGCGGTTTGTCGAATATCATCTCACATATCTATTCTAGTGGAACATTGTCGCTTTTGCGTAATGCTAGATTAGTCGTTAAATCGTTTAACAAGTCAACCATATGTCTAAGTATCAAAATCGTAACTTATGAGATTATAAACAAGATTAACCAAACACTTTGTACGTAGGAAATAAGAACACGCTTACGTTTTTATTTATTATCGAGAGTTAACTTTGTACTCGTATATCGGTTGCGTTGTTTCCGGGATAAATTGATAACCAGTCGTTAGCAAATGTTAGCGGCTTCCGGTTTTTAAACTGCTTATTTAAGCCCCCTGATCTATCAATATCACCTGGCAGCTGGCCAAAACAGAGAAACCTATTAAAACGATTGCAAGCAGCTTAAAATATTAACAAAACCCTTTTACTGATCTAAACAAAGTAGATAAGATAATAGAAATGTAACTGATTATATTAACATATGATTTATACAAAAACGTTCAAATATTTCTTTGGAAAATGAGGGCCTATTGTGATTATTATTTATGCCAGATGTCATATATAGGTTGAGCCTGGTGGTATTACCTGTAATCTTACAACTAATAAAATGCACCTTAAAGAAAAACGTATGAGCATCAGTGGTATCATTATATATGTATTTTATTATAATGGCTTATATCAAATGCTAACATATAACATACTCAGCTTATTTACTTCCTGGCATATATTTAGCAATAAACATGGAATACACATGTTGGCGTTAGACAGGCATATTAAGAGAATCATCCGTTTTGTGTACTGATATATGATATTTGCTTTAAAACTCTCACTTGTAATAAAACAGTTATTACAGCGATAACTGTATCATACTATAATTACTGTATATTTAGGTAATGGCGGAATATATAGAAAGGTAACAAGATATGTACATTATATGCGAAATGTAATTACTTCAATACGTTTCGTCTTAGCATCAAATGGTGTTTTATTTGTATTATCACTAGATCTGTTTACGTCTGGTTTCATAGCTAGAACTTTTAATTCTGACAATGGAGAAACAAGTATATTTAGCTTTAGATATGCACACTGCTAAATCGTAAACCGATCTAATTATACTACAACTATTAAATACGATATCTTGCTCACTGAATGTGTCGTCTAGTTGAGAATTTACAACTCTGCTGTTGTGAAGAAAAAAACTAGGCGACTAATTTGTCTCTTGTTTGGAAACCCGAGTGATCAAACAAAAGAAACAATGATAAATGCCAACAAAAAAGTACATTGTATGAACCAAGTGGATATTATTTATATTACGTATATGTTCCACAAAAAAAGGATTTAATTTGTATCATTTACATCACTCTACTTATGTGTTCCATGATTAAATAATAGCAAAAAATGTAATAGTTTCAAACATAACGCCAACTGTATAATATTCTACTACTCGCAATTACCGCGAATTTATTATATGATTAGCAAATATATACGTTTCAGCATATATATATATATATATATATATATATATATATATATATATATATATACAGTCAGAATACATTAATCCGGACATCGTTTATCCGACAAATCCACCACCCGACACATTATTGCCTATGACGGATTTAGCTCCATTTTAAATGACTCTTTAACCAGACAAAATCGTGTTCCGCGTTCCATCCCCGATACTTCATTTAGCGAACAGAATGTGATAATCAGACATCAGGAAAATGTTGCCAAATATTTCCGCTGGATCAGTCATGCAAGACACACCAACGTGTTGTCGGTAACGGTTCATTAACCTGCCCACCCACAATAATTGCTATATCATATCCAATTACAATCATCCTCAACCATTCACACCGACACACGATGTTTCCATTGCCTGTGGTTATCTAATAACCAATCATAACAATTCATGGCTGATTACAAACACAAATGTGTGATCTTTCTAATAAGCAGATCATGAGTTAATCTGATGGACAAAGTGACACGAGTATTTCTTTATAACAAACATCAAATTGATCGATGGCTTCAATGCCATTCTGTATCTTGCGCACGGTTATTGAATATTGATTTAAATACGCAGGTATATCTTTATGATTTAAAAATTTGTGACACTGACCACCGGTATGTCACGGACTCGATATTCCGACATTTTGGTTTATATGTATATATATATATATATATATATATATATATATATATATATATATATATATATATATATATATATATTATAATATTAGTGTTATTATCAACAATGTCGATTAAATACACGTGAGTTATAAAAAGAGGACTTGGCCTGATACTAATAAAATCATCTGAGTAAATACAAACGAAGGCAAAAACCTCCGGTTCAGTGGCTATCAGTCATATTGCTCTATTTCTTTATTCATGAACGAAATTAAATCGATCAATTTCCATCTATGAGTCATATAGCAATCATATACAAAACACGAAACACGTAGCACTCGGTCATTACAAGTACGGAGCAAAGTCCTATTCAATGAGAGGCTCTTATTATATTTAAGACAGGTTGGTGTATGTAATAAACGATTATTGTACTGAAAATAGCGTTCATCCATCCAAAAACATGTCGACGAAATGTACGAAATTATTTTTTTTATTAAAAGATACTAATCCCCCAATCAGTATGTTAATCACTCTGTGATTGGGCTAAACTCGTCACAGTGACAGTGTGTGACAGGCCCATCATCCAGTCGAGCAGACAACACCACACCATGCACACCGTCAATAGGAAGTAGTATTGGTCTGAAGCTAATTACACCCAGACATCATCTGATGTTATGTAACTAATGGTTTGGTTTGATCCTTTTATCTGCTTACGATTGACATGTTGATCCCCTGACATGCCTGCTTGTTTGGGTGTGCATTAAAAGAGGACTTGGCCTGATGCTAATAAAATCATCTGAGTAAATACAAACGAAGGCAAAAACCTCCGGTTCAGTGGCTATCAGTCACATTACTCTATTTCTTTATTCATGAACGAAATTAAATCGATCAATTTCCATCTATGAGTCATATAGCAACCATGTAACGAAACACGTAGCACTCGGTCATTACAAGTACGGAGCAAAGTCTTATTCAATGAGAGGCTCTTATTATATTTAAGACAGGTTGGTGTATGTAATAAACGATTATTGTACTGAAAATAGCGTTCATCCATCCAAAAACATGTCGACGAAATGTACAATTTTTTAAATTTTGTATTAAAAGATAATAATCACCCAATCAGTACGTTAATCACTCTGTGATTGGGCTAATCTCGTCACAGTGACAGTGTGTGACAGGCCCATCATCCAGTCGAGCAGACAACACCACACCATGCACACCGTCAATAGGAAGAAGTATTGGTCTGAAGCTAATTACACCCAGACATCATCTGATGTTAAGTAACTAATGGCTTCGTTTGATCCTTTTATCTGCTTATAATTGACATGTTGATCCCCTGACATGCCTTCGACAAAAAACATTGAGTTAAAACGATCTTGGCTTCCCGTACTTACAGTGATCATGTGACCCTCAATAATGGCGTAGATTACAGAGAAAAAACAAAGACGATTGATCAATTAGAAACCAAATTTTCCATGTAACTGATGAACAACTAACAATTTATACAATGGAATTAGTTTTGTGCTTGATTATATTCGCCGATAATTTTCCATAATAACAGAATAAATTAACTGACATGAACATCAATGGCAAGTATGCTGCTGACGTGTGAATAGAATGTGGGCGATGATAACTGAATCTATATTAGGGTATTCGTACATGTATATCTTCGTTTGTTTTCCTCGAGGGGGGGCGCTAAATCAAACAGTGGCGCTTATTTATTTCAAATGACATTTCCCCCGGCCTCTGTTCAATCATTCCCCTGTTCCAACAGAGGCCATTATTCGCGTGAGTACGATATATACTGCCTGATAACGTGATATCGTTCCACTTTCAGTGTTTGTGCATTTTATTTTAAATTCTTGCTTGCGATTTGTTATTTATTCTTTACAATGATACATTATATCAGGTTGTAGTTGTGTTATGTTGCAGTGGACAGATCAGCTATCTGCATACTGCAATAAGTTATCGATATATTTGCAACTACCAATTTCAGTGTTTTTGGTCATAAGAGTGTTGGTGATGCATTTTGTTAACTATATTCTATTCTTTTGAATTTAGAGTTATATGAAACCAAACATTTAGCCAAATTATTGACAATTTCACTTGTACATCGGTGAATATTTCCAATATTGTGATGTTTTGAACCCACAAACCCATTTGTATTTTAAATCAACGAAGTAACTATATAGGTTTATCATATCGTAACATTTATTGCACACACATACACGCACATACACGCACGCACATACACGCACCCGCACACACACACACACGCGCCATATATATATATATATATATATATATATATATATATATATATATATATATAATCTCGTGCACACACGCTTACATACATAAGCAAACACTCAAACATAATATTTAATCACAATTTATGTCTTGTTCAGTAATAATTGATTGTGCTCTTTTAGTTCTGTCACTTATCTGCTTCCAAATTTATGCTGGTGGTATACAATTTATCACTTGTTCAAAAAACAGTTATGTTGGTTCATGGGCAGAGGGCCTATTAACGGCATAACTTTTTAACATGTATATAAACAACTTTGCGACGCCAAACATGCTCGACCTATATCCGTTTGGGTGATATAAGCACGATATGTTTTGTTATTCGAACCCACAATGAAGCTGAGATCAGCATTTGTGGTGTCGAAATATTATATTTATAGGTGCCTTTTAAACCACAGCAAATTGCTGTGAATGTAACAAAAGTTGATATTAAATGAGTTATGTTGTACATGTGTCAACTTACTATGCACGCATTAGTTACTGGAAGCTCTAATGTTAAACTATATTTCTTGTACGTACTTACACTCTTTGTATGAAGCCTAATTACAACCACTTCCCTGTAAGAATTACCTATTTGTCACGTAGGAAAAGCCTATTAGCTTTTCCCACAGGCTGATGGATAGGCCAAACACATGCATATGTGTACATTAAATACATGTTTAATTGTATAATATTTTCTATTTAGTTTTAAGTATGTATAGTTTTATTCGTGCATAGATTTATTACACTATGGATTTCAACGAATGTTTAGATGAAGAGGTTCTGAGTCAGTGCAACTACACACACACACAGACACACACACACACACACACACACACACACACACACACACACACACACACACACACAACACACACACACACACACACACACACACACACACACACACGCACACACACACGCATACACACAATATATATATATATATATATATATATATATATATATATATTCTAAGACACACACATAATCCACACACAAACACACACACGCAAACCCGATAGGTTTAAGTTACACATCCATATTTTGTCGTCGGATACTGTAAATGAGTAGTGTCAACATAAATACGTTTCAATAACTTATCTGTTCTCGGTAATTTTCTTTAATGAATAAGTTCATCATTAAAATAACATATCCCAGTTTTATGTTCATCTTATTACAAGTAAAACAGCAGAGCGTCTTTGATGAATCCCTACAAGAAAAGGGTGCTGAGTTAAATGATAATAATACTAATAATGATATTATAATAATATTAATTATTATTATTATTATTATTAAAAAATAGTAATGATACTAGTAAGAAGAAGAATATTTATGGCCCCTTATTAAATTTGAATTGCTATTAAGTGCTTAAAATCTAAAGCATAATTAAACATAATCTAAACTCCTAAAGCATAAGCACATGTTATGCATAAATACATTGGTGTAGGAAATACAATAGGCTAATTTAACTAAATGGATTCCAGGAATATAACAAAATATGTCTACTTGTTGCAAGTTTCATATGATTTGTCACCTTATTCCTCGGTATGGGAGCGTATCGGAAGCATTGTTTACGTGTATAGCTATGTAGCTCGTTAATAACGTCGTAAGTTATCAAGATTTAGATTCCAGAAGCAGAACTAGTAAAAATATTTGGAAAAAATATCTCAGATACGATGTTTCTCTTCTACTCAGCCCTTTGAAATTGTAAACGTGATCATGTACAGCGACATGAAAAGCATAGGAAGCTACCGAAGCTAAAGC
>JAODUP010000783.1:25000-40000 GCA_025642065.1 Paralvinella palmiformis | reverse complement strand
TTGTGTGACCTTCGAATGAACCAGAAAACTAATAAAATGTGGAACCATTCCGTACAACTGATCAGATATGATGACAATCAACAAATCCACTCTTCTATTTTCCTGCATCAGTCTATGATATATTTTGCTAAATATTTCTCCCCCCACCCTCATCCTTCTCTCTGCCTCAGCTAGTATATATACGTGTTTGTGGGTATGCGTGTGTGGGAGTTCGTGCGCTCTTAATTGTGTATGAATATATGTATGTATGCTCGTATGTATGCATGCATAGGTATTGTTTTAGCGTAGCTAAATATAACAAAAGACATAATTCTGTAAAATCCCCATATAACATCATCATTATAATTGTCACCATCCACATCTTCGTAATTACTGCGACGGAAGCAACACGTCGTAATGGTTAATGCTCTTACGAAGCTGGTGTTATTAGTGCTTAAAATAGTCATTATTGCTCCGAAACAGTATGGAGTCTCGTAGCCGAGCCATTGCTATAAGAAGACCCGGAAATGGATGTCGACTTTATCTAAGACGTATTCCTACCGGAAACCTTATACCTTAGTCATGGTTTTGTTATTATGTACATCCATTTCCACAATGGTCTACCATGCGATGCCATTAAGGTAATTTGTCTTATAGCTATAACACTTTATGAGGAATCTCAGGAGATCTTGTTGTGATACAGTCACACACCCAAAGGACATTGGTGGTAAAGTGTGTAATAGTTGAAGCTTTTGGACAGAAACATCCCGAGTTTCAGTCATGATGGAATTACAATAATATAGGCGAGCAGTCAAATGAGCATAAACTTGTCTCTCGGGGGGCTTCAGGTGACAAAACATTTGGGACAGTTCGAATGGTCTTCAGCTGGAAAAATGAAACTTCACACACGCTTTATATGAGCTTCTCATAATTAGGTGTACATCCAAAATCCAAGATTTCTAACTTCTCCAGCAATATGATGATATTCGGCACCTACTGCAATACTAAAAACAGTCAGGTTGACACAAGAAGAAGCAAAGATAATAATTTATGCTTTACTCTCATTCATTTTAATCTATTTCTCAATATTCAAATCCTAATGTCATTAACACAAATCTCTAAAGACATTCCAGCTTTGCTTATTCTAGACAGGCCCCTGTGAACTTCAATACAAAATATTCATTGGCTGATGCTACCAATTGTATAAGTTGCAGCTCAGGTAGCACAACCGGTTGATTGAACCGGAGCATGTTTGTCTATCAGGTTAGTGAAGCATGTAACTGACCTTAATGTTTAATAAAAATAAATGTATCGGTGCGTAGCCTGATTTTAATCAGTGACTATCATTATAACTATATATATATATATATATATATATATATATATATATATATATATATATATATATATATATATATATATATATATATATATCAGCTTTCAATTCGGCTAACGGGAATTCCACTTTTACATATATAGTTCTGAAAATATACAAGAAACACAAGACACATAAACTTATTTCAGGTCGTCCATTATAACTCACAGAACTTTACTCTGCTCAACCTAATAAATAAAGAAGACCTATGTCTATTATGGAGAACTTGATGCAGTTAGGGTGGCCTGGTAGAAATTCAACTTTTACATATTTTAATTTATTTAAATGTACATTGTATGTTGGTATTTTTTAGCAATATTAGTGCCCATGGCATTCAGGTTAATGCTTACCAATACCCTGATTTCAAATTAAAGTCAGGAAACTCAATAAACGACTCTTTGTCCATTGCATTACCATGAGGAGATGTGTTTCCAATAATACAGAGCTTAATCCAGTATGATGAGAGTAGATAATTTATCACAGATTTCGATCGACCATATCTATTTCTGAGAATAAAAAGACATTCTGGCACCAATCCCACATTCCGAGCATTTTTTAAAGTTTTGTTTGATATAATTACCATCATTGGTAAAATCAGTTATATATATTTTATATTTAGAACGATCGTTCTAGTGACAATATTTCTCTAACTAGATGGATTCAGAAAGTCTTATAGTAATAAAAAAACAAAAGTGCTTGTACATTTGCTGCAACGCATCCAACCCTGATACTATCACAAACATCTTCATTGTTGATATCCATCATGGTTTGTTATATAGTTTGAAAAGGATCTCAAAACACAAAAGTATTATATTTATTTAGATCTATGTTTGTTTTTATTTCACGTTTAGGCATATATTTCGTCAAAGACAATTTCAAAATCGTAAGTTAATTTCATGTCCTATCAATCAATCATTCATCTTGTTCAGCTCATGTGTAGCCGCTTGTAGGTCGTTACAGCTCTGACATAAAAATATATAAGCATTATCTTTTACAGCATTTAAATCAGGTCATAGAAGCTTCTGATATTGCCACCATATGTGTGTGTCATAGTAAGCATATCTGCTGGTATGTACTCTGGCCAATATAAGTATTGCCATTAGTCCCCGTTTCGATGGAATCTCACGTACTTTGAATCATCTTCCCGTCGTATCTGATGATAATGGCTGTCTAGTACGTGACTCATTTGGATGGAATATTGTCATTGCGTGGTTGTGTTTGAGGGAGTTGGATTCCTTGTCTTGACTCCCTGCATGGTCACGGAAGGCGCGTAAAATTACATCATGTTGCTATTTTGGGCGGTCATATATAATATGTTCTTGCCCTTTGGAAGAGTGGCTAAAACGAATTTCTTGTTTTCCTTCTGTTGCAGCTTTCCGACGTTGATATCGCAAGTATCATCACTCATGCCCACAAAATCAGCATAAATGTTATCCACGGGGCCAATGCTAGCTCATATATATATATATATATATATATATATATATATATAATCCAGTGAAGAAGTGGTGATGCAATTGGCGAAATAAATAATTATAGACGTAAACAAGGTACATTAATAACTATGATAGAGAAGACAAATGGAAAACTTAAAGATCAAAAACTAAATCACTTTATTTGTAAATACGAAATAACAATTTCTTCATTGAAGAATGTATCTGTTTTTCTAAAACCGTATAGTGGTCGTTTTATGAGTAGAATATGTTTATCCAAAGGAAAACATATCACCTGTTTTAAGCCATGTTTTTTTCTTCATACATACTTTTATACTAGAACCTTATAATATAATATTATGCACTAGATATTTAATAATAAGTATACCAAAAGTGCAATAATTCCTTTAATAATCAAATCATAATTAGCTGTTCAAAAAGTGAATGTATTATTTTCACCTAATCACAAATCTCTTCAAAGCAAACTATAATTCTCGGGATTTCAATATTATCCCGTCCATTTAATCATATTGCGGTGACAGAGAACATATGGAAATATAGATGTAACAAAGTCAGAACTGGGCTGAATAATACCTGGAAGTTTCATAGAATATCAATGTAAGTAGAACTTTTCTAACAATGTTGATGATTATCCTTAGCAGAATCACGGATATATGATATCTGTTTACACCTGTACTTTTTCATATAAGCTAAGCTAAATATATAATAATCTTCTCAATTAAGAGTAAGTTGAAGAACTGCTTGCTTGTTTTCAACTGCTGTCACACACATGAAGAATGGGCAACAGACTATTTCATGAACACATCTCACAAGCATATATGTAAATCGATTGTTTGGTATTTTGTCATCAGTACATCACATTATGACATCCAGATTCATAATATTTGATGCAGTGTTATCGATTCCGATATGAAACCGAATAATATAATAAATTATCTGTTGTTGAATTGTTCAGTTGTGTCAGGTAAATATATGCAAGAAATTAACTAGAAACTTTCGTTCCAAAATGAATGGCTTAGCAATAGTGTTAAATACCTGGAAGACCAGACATATCATATTTTAAATCCGCTTTAATACAACATTATATGTTGTATATAAGTTTATCTTCCTACAGTAGTTTGGTAGATAAATCAAAAGATGAATCATACAGGTATTAAAACCAGTCTATGAGACAAGTAATTCAATTATTTTCATATGCTCAGCTGGAACACTCCCGTTAAAGCTGTTACAAGTACTTAATTTAGCTGTCGACATAGACAAGCCAGTCCCTCAATTGAAACTCAGCCGGTAATATAAACCTTTAGAACGACCAACTGCTCAATATATGTCAAATAATATACAAACAATATATTTAACGATGCTACTAAATAAATGGTGTATGGGCTTGTAATGAAACTCCCCCTGGACGCGGAATGGGCACATCTTAATGTTGTTTCATCTTTGACTTCGCTTCATTACCTTTGGATGTCGCTCGGCCCATTTACCCTACCATGTGCACAAAAGTGGGCGTTAAAGATCAATCATCATAATCAATGAACTAACGGATTTAATGATGAACAAGTTACAACGTGTACAGAAAATGGCAACTCACATTGTGACTAACAATTTTACGCCCATGTTAAAGAAGCTTAATTGGCTGCCAATAAAATACCGAGCTCAGTATTAAAATTTATTTCACACGTACAAGACACTACACGACCAATCTCCCGTTTACTTGAAAGACAGGTATATGATTGAATAAATTAATTTTATTTTCCCATTTACATTATAATATAATAGCATCAAACAAGTACAAGAATATAGACAGAAATACACCGCGGTAGAGGCTAGCCTCGGGTAAAGGTTCAGACTGAAGAATATATTAATTATAATTAATTATCATAACTTCTCATCTAACTATTTGATGAAGGACGAATGCCAAATAGTGTTAATGTTGTAATTAAAATAGTCAGTCGAACAAGGTATTCATAAGGAGCTGCAACCAATACATATTGTATATGTACGGTAACTTGACCTAAATATCCTTCTAGGATACACTTTTTGATCAATTGTTTCACATCGACCTTGACAGATCTTCATCAAAATACTTCGCTCATTTATTCCATCAAGTGGTTAATGTAAATATAGATAGTTTGTAAGCAAAATCTGAATGAATATTAAATAGATTTGATTGACGAGTGCAAATAAACCTTGCCAGTTGGATGGTTGGATGAATAATATATATACTCACTATATATATATATATATATATATATATATATATATATATATATATATATATATATATATATATATATATATATATATATATATATAAATTATATATTATATATTATATATAACATATTTAACAATCACCAGATTTTGTGACATTGTTTTGTTATTACATGTCTGTTTTTTAGGAGAAGATTACCGGAATATTTAAAAAATACATCTAAATAGATATTAAGGGGCTGGGTTATAACATTCCCGGTTTTGGCAAAACTGGCAATGATGTTGCGGTTGTGGGATATACATCTGCTGTCTTCGAATATGATGTCTGACTAATCCACCAGTCACATATTGCATTATGTCCTACTTCACAAAATAATGAGGAAAATGTATTATTTAATTTCCTTATTGCGCTTTCATGACTTTCGATCCGTTTATGTAGTTCTATTTGATAAATGTATCTACATAAGGGATTGTTCTACCCCAGAAACGTGAACCTTAGTATTAAGCTCAGTGCTGTTTTCTGTATATTTTTGAACTTGACTATAAACATATACCCATTTTGCTAGCCACTATTATTACCACGTATCATTCCCAGTATCGGTTAGCTACCTCAAAACATATCACCGAAGAATGGTTTGAGAGCTCTGTATTTGTTCACTGGTAGATTCTCATGGGGATATTATGGATACTATATTATATTTGGCATGGGGTGATTGTAATGCCAAAACATTACACCGTAAAACGTTACTGCAGATACGCGCAATTCAGTCCATCAATAATGCAAAGTTTTCAAATATGTATATGCGTTTGAAACACAACAACCTACTGAATCATTTACGTATAGAACTGAGAAAATATAGGATTAAAAGGATGTTTAGGTATTGCTATTCTGAGACACATTCATCATTTATATGTGTGTCCTAAAATTCAGATTAATCGTGACAGACATCATACCTATTTCGATCCAGAATCAACATGAAATTAAGGTAAAACGTTATGTCGTCATTTTAACATGTTTTACTGTAATACCTTTTAATTAGTCGTGTAAGTTGAATTTCTGATAAAGCATATACTGCTGTTCGATGGATTAGTGTTCCAGGAAGCGTTGTTTCCTGCGGCAAACATCTCCTTTGGGTATTAATCTGCGTGTAGAATGTTTTCCATCTTGAGAGTAATTATATTACAGCCGAATATAAATATTGTTGAATAGTGTTGATTACAGCTTTTATAATCCCTACATGTCATTCACAGTATCAATCATCACCATCATCATCAACTGAAACTGTTATGTTGGTTCAGCCTATCAGAAGCAAACGATTTGACAGTGATTAAACAACTTTCAACACCGGTTGATACAAGTACGTGGTATTAGACTATTCAAAACCTGATTCAAGCTGATATGTATAATTTTCGTTTTAAACCACAGGAAATTACTGTTCTTTGTTAAAAACGGCATCAATATTGTTTTGCATATATGTAAACTAACTTTCCATTGAACCATAGGTTTTATTTACTGCGAGCTAGCGTGTCAAATGGCACTTTCGTTATGTGCTTCCACTTTATAGACGTACAAAATACCTAAATATAGCAACTTTCTTCTGAGAGGTTTTCCGCTCGGCCCATTTAATCTACCAAGTGCACATAAATGGCCTTTAAAAATAAATCATCATCATCATCATCATCTTACCAGCACCACCTGCTGTGAACGAAACAGTATACTCCGCCTTCTGAGATGAAATGTTTAGTCTATTCCACTTTTGAAACAAATGCGCGCCCAAGATGATATATTCTTTCAGCGTAACAAGCCCTTATATTACGAAATTGGAATAGCTCTATTCATCTGCAATTGACTTTTTTGTTACCGTTAGTAATTTATAATGTTTGTCGTCAATGTTCTATCTCAACGATACATATGTTTACTGAATACTTTTGTTTGCTGGATAGAGGCGTAAAAGGTAGTGATATTAATTGATGCATTCGTTTGAGAAAGTTATAAATACTTTGTAATCGAAAAACCTGGCATTAGAAGACATCCAATTGCTATCTTCACCTATGTTAGGTGACTTAATCTAGTGTTTCGTCAATTCAGATGAGAGGAGGGACCAGACAAGTATACTATTTAAATTTAGTGACATATAATTAACATAGAGAATGTAAAAGAGTTGCAAAAATGTTTGGTAAAATTAGGAAATATATAGCATAAACAAAATAAATTTAAGTTTCTTATTTACGAAGTGGGATAACTAGTTGATATGCCATTTAAGCTATATTCATTGCTTAAAATATTTCTGGGACGATTTGGATAAATGCAATACTATGGATACATCATACTTAGAAATAAATTACACCAGAAGGCACATTTTGTTAGTAATTGGTTGTAGTTGAACCTAGTTACTCAGATAAAACATTCCCCTTGGTGTAATTTAGTTACGGTTATTGCGTCCTTTTTCATTGTTAAACTTGAAAACCAGAAATTTGAATTCAGTAAGTTTAGCTGATGGAGGTTTCTCCATCGACTGGTATAATAGGCCATGAAAATGATTCACCGCTCTACTCATTTCGAGATGTTAGATAACCTTTAAGTAGATTTTAAAACTCAGATAAAACAAGAATTCTCAAATTTATTCCATGGGAATAACCTCAATTAGCCTAGTTCTATAGAAACGGAACAAACTGTTGACGAAACAAGCCTTTTATGTCAAACTCTAAGAATTGGATCTGTGTTTTGATAAGAATAAAAACACAGAACAGTGACATACCCGCGGAACAATTAGGCTGTGTTTGTTCTCAATTTAAAGTAATAAAAGGTAGATTTATCATCACATTTGTTTTGATGAAAGTTTCAAAACTGTATTTGTCTTCTTTTACTTTTACTAAATTTAATTAATTATGTTTTCAAGCATTGCTATGTATTTTATAGTCATCAAATGATAGAAATGTTGTTATTGGTTGCTCATGTTGATTACTATTAATAATAATCGTGATCATTATCAGTATGATTATCTTCGTCATCATTTTCACCAAACATGCAACAGAGACATAGTATTCACTTTTATTGTAATGAATGCTTAAAAATATTATGTATTATTTGTTTTTTCTTTAACCCTTTATATAAATTTAACTAATTTCTTTTCAGATATTGCTAGGTATTATATAGTGATATAAATGAAGGGAAATATATGTTGTTGTGATGATCGTAGAGCTGAGCTTTTCAATTGGATTACTTAGATATATTGTTCCATTAATAAAGGAAAACGCACTTTCTGTCTAAAGAAATTATGAATTGCTATTTCAATTATGGTTCTCATGGAACCTAAAATTAGGATTTAAAATTTTATTATTATGAAGTTACTTTGTATATGTAATTGTATATTGGTAGGAATTATTTTTAATTTGTGTTATATTTCTGTTTAAGCATTTAATGAAGTTTTGGCTAAAATAAAATAAATATATAGTTCTGATAATTCGAAATTTCCCTCTTAATTCAATTCTCTGAACTCTAAGTCATATTAATCTAATTTATTTTATCCAAGCTATATATGACGTCATAGCAAACAGGTGAAATAGTTAATCGTTAGCATTGAAATCAGTTTAATTCGTGTATTCGACGAATACTACTCTCGTATGTTTAAAGATAACATATTTCTAGAAACATATTGACAACTGTCCGTTTTAAATATTGGAAATTTAGCGAATAACACCATCGAGATAAACAAGAATAATAAAAAAGTAACTTAAACAAATAATAAAGAGTGATCTAACATATCAAATGAGTTCACGTTGTTTAACTTTAATGCCATGCTTTGCTTCAAATGATAACTCATTCCTCTCCATAAGTATGCCTTAAGTACATGAATCCCAGCATTGTGAAATAAATGTAGATTTGTCAACGTCAATTTTAACAGTGTTTTCTCTCAACCCTTATTCTTTCTTATTGATAATATTAGCATTGTTATTTTGTATTTTTGGTGCTAACTTTCATAATCTAGCTACTAATAATTATTAATTTTAGCTTCATCTTCAAATGTAGAATAATACCGTTTCACCCAAATGTGGCTAAATGTGTCTCACGCTATTGTGATATGAGAGCCGTATAAAATGATAACACTAATTAATATCTTCTGATAGCATAGGAGATGTTACTAATTAGAAGAGTGGGTCAGTGCAATCCATTAATACATACTGAGTAAATCTTAGCTGTGTATTGAGTTTCATGTTTGTTATGAGCTAAATACATAGAGTTAATGGACTTCTTTAAACCAAGACTTTATTGTCAGCTAGGCCTTTGTGAATTACAGGAAGTGTCATTAACCATAAATTATTAGAAGCTGGTCATTGTAGTAGCCCAGCCATAATGGCGTTCATTTGGGAACGTAGTAAACTCTGTAAGTCGGCTATTTATGTACAGAAAGCTTTATGATACATCATTCCTTTTCAGCTGACAATGGAAACATTACCAACGTATGGGCACATTCACATACTAAAAGAGGTGATGTATCCATTCATAACATTGTTCATTTCCGATAAAGTATCAGCGACAGTTAAGTGTGGTAAGGTTCAGCTATGTAGCACCACAGTCACTCGTTGTTGTTAGTAATCTTATAGTTATTTAATTATGCAATATAATTCTAAATAAACGTTATTTATTAAGATACATTCTGAGAGTATAATCAATTGATCCGCTGTAAATGAAGCTAGATATGAAGGAAACAATAGCAGAATTACTAAGTGTATGAAAATGAACAGCCAGTGTTGTCATGTTTAAGGGCTACACATCTTAAGTATCTTCACCTGTTATTTTAATTTAATGCTGAGGAATGGTGTAATTAAAACGTTAAACTGACTCTAATTCTTAATATTGAAAATAATCCTTCATTTAGTTCAAATTTAGGGAATCCAAGATAATAATTAGTTTCTATGCCATCTCGTTTAACCGGAAGTCCTGATATGCTAACAAATTTCGAAGGAAAGCAGCTAAAGCTTTACGGACAAAACTTAATACGCTATTATTTAATCTGAAGAAGTGTTTCTTTTGAAGAAAGATAGAGTATTGTGGATGAAATAAATACAATTAGCAAACCACTTCATCGGAAGTAACCATGATATTCATCTTCTACATTTTACTTCTAACAAAATTCTAGTGAACAAGTTCAAACAACTTCTTCATGAGAACACAGCAATCACCAGGAATAATACCTGTAATATATCCGCTTATGCATATATTAACTTTAATGGGAAACTGATCGAAATGTTTCGGCAAGCTTCTAATGTTGAAATTTAGAGCAAACACAATAAACCTCTTAAACCGTAATCTGCCTGAGGACTACTGTCCGCATGGCTTTTACAGAAAAGCGAAGATTAAGTTCTGCAACTGATATAATCCATTATCAGTATTTAAATGGATGAACGAGTGAAGCACTTGTATTTGCAACGAGTCAACCTGATCAGCTGCTCTAATAATCTAGTTTAGAAAAAGGAAGTTATGAAGATCTTTCATTCTATTTCTTACCTCTATTTCATCTACAAACAGAGTGACAAGACAGTAATACATGTAATACAATATCATTTAGGTCGCAATGACTAATGTTTTTTTCTTCTTAGAATTTGGGGAATAACCTTTTACTGATTTAAGACTGACATAAAGATATAATTATCTCTATTCCACATTTGGAAGTTTTAAATTTGTCATGAATGTTTGTAATGTTATATTTAAGGTGGATGCATTATATAAGCGATGCCTCTACCATCATTCTTTTCAACATTCTATACGCATCTGTTTTCAATAAACGTGTGTAATATGAATGTTGAAATAAACAATTTGAATTGCATTGAATTGAATTACTTTAGCAATTTTAAGATTTGACCTAAAATACGCTTCCATTCATTTACTTGCAACTGTAATAGGTTCCACTAATAGTGCAAATTTAAGACATTTAAGATAAAAACGTGCATGCACCCAAATATATATACATATATATATATATATATATATATATATATATATAATTTGCAAGTTACAAATGTGCTTAACAAAGTCGTCCATGATTAGTGATTAGTCAAACATAGCTCCAATATTGCGTACTGTTAATGTCGGTGCAATGGGTGTTCCTCCAACCACAACCTGTGATATACAGTGAATGGATCTGTGTAATTTGGATGTCAATATGAGGACATCAGTCTTATCATCATTGAGTTTTACCTTGTTTTCGACCATCCAGATACATTTATCGCTTATACAGTTTTCAATCTGAGTGTGTCTTGATGTTATATAGTAGGGTAAAATGCCATATATAGCCGAATATCGGTGGCATAGAAATGAACGTTTAAACCTTGGATTCGTGCGATGTCTCCAATGGAAAGTGAATAGATAGCGAAAAGGGTGAGTCCTAGGGCCGACCCCTGATGTACTCCAAAAGAGTTAGGTGGCTACAAGTGAAAATGCATCACATATGCTGACTAGTTGACTCCTACCAGATATATATAACTTTAGCCATGTAAGCACATTCCCAGCAATGCCTAACCGGGCTATCATACGTGACAGCAGTAGATTGATGTAAAATGCAGTGGATAAATCTAAAAGAACCAAGATGACAGCCTTCTTCTCATCAGTCATCATACTGATATCCTTCTGTACCTTTACTTGAGCTGTTTCGGTACTACTGGAAGCCCTGTATGCCGATTGCAGGGGCCTATGTAGCTCATAAATGGCCATCTTTTTGGTGATTCGCGATACAGAAGCTCGTTCTATCCATGTGGATAGAAATTGAAGATTTGATATTAACCTGTAGTTTTGAAGGACCTCTGAATCAATGCTAGGTTTCTTAAGAACAGGTTTTACAAGAGCCTTTTTCATATCAGATGGATAATGTCCCGAGGAGAGAGATTCATTGACTATATTAGTGATAGTAGAGAGTAATAATTATTATTTTATAATATGCCATGTGTGAATAGTGTCGTCCATTTGCACTAGATGAGCCACTCCCAGCAGAGTAGTAACTAATGCTGGCATGCTTGTATGTTATTAATAATTACGGATATATACGATAATAAGTATCTCTATCCTTGCTTCAGAAATATCCCACCCACGTTTACTAATCTATAAATACTAATGATTCAAATAAATGTTTATGTCACACTGATAAGTACGCTAATTAGTCATCTTGCTTTAGTAATAGATATTAATTATCTTTATTTTCACGTATTCATTTACATTTAGTCCTGTAACCACAATCACAATGAATAGGTGTTCCTGACGCAAAAACGTACTTGATTTTATATGTTTGATAACAACATTATCTCAGTACCATATGACAATAAACACTATATCGAAAGTCTGTAGTTATAGTAAGCCCACAACCACCTTGAAACTAAATACACGATCAGACAAGAACAGATAACGATCGAGTATGGTCTTAGAAGTATCAAACAGTTCTAAATCAGTTCAATATGCTTGTTTTCCCATGTACCGTGCAAGCGGGTTAGTGGTTAGGAACGAAGATTTAATAAAGTACATGCTGAGATACACTTTCCTCCAATATTTCACTTTTTGTTTCAGTACTATTATTCATTATACCCTGTACATAAATAAATCCATGGATATAGTTAATAACAGAAGAACCACCATAGAGCTGGATCATTTTATCAAGTGATTGAATAATAATCTTAGTAAGAACAAACACTAATATAATAAGATATTGTGTTTTCTGTTTTATTTGTAAAATAAATATCTAATGCTTAGATGATGAAAACACGATTTTCAATTTGTATGAGTATCATGGGTTGTAATAAAAAGGTATTTATTTGTATGTAATATATTTCCCCAATTATGATCAATCAGTTGTTGACTAAAGACACCAAATAATATATTGTTTGCTTCTCATATTTATAGTTTATCCTGTAATAATTATAATATCTGGATAGAAGATTATTTTTGTTTCGGGATATGAAGTGGTGCCCATAGGAAGCTGGATATTTCTTTGAAATAATACTGTATATCATTTGCCATAGTTCAAAACATGCACATCCACACACACACACACACACACACACATATTTACACACACACACACACACACAAACACACACACAGAGAGAGAGAGAGAGAGAGAGAGAGAGAGAGAAAGACAGACAGACATACAGACAGACAGACAGACAGACAGACATACAGACAGACAGACAGACAGACAGACAGATAGATAGATAGATATGGGTTATTCAATATAAAAGTGCCAACATTGTTTCAATTAGCTATATTGAAGAGGATTGTACATATCATAGGTGTTTGCGAATGGCCATATTATTATCCGTCTGTTAGGATACACATATTTCTAGAAGACGTGCAAAATGCTTCTTTTTTATGCCACGACTTAACTTATTCTATTTTTGTATTCATCTCCCTGTCTTAAAATATAGGAGATACCTTATAAAGCTCCAGGTTATGGTAAAAATATTAATGTTACTTTATTCTTCTAGACGTTTTGTCCTTGGTCAGATATCTGAAGTTTCACCAAACTGTTGTATATACGTTTTATCATATTATGTTTCTCACAAGGTAAGATATAGTAAATAATTTATTTTTGTAGTTGTGATTAAATACCAACGAAATGTATGATTTGTTTCAGATACGATTTTAACATTTAATGTTTTTATTATATCGGAAAGTTAGTCAGCTGTAAACAACTAGCATTTAAACTGAAAACAATGACTTTCATAAAAAGGAACCTTTACGAAATAGTGGAATAATCTATGATTAATAGATATATCTTTTGATCTTCTTATAATAATAATAATAATAATAATAATAAAATCACTAAAACATTGTATTTCATATTATGCCTTATTCAACTACAATTGCTCTAAGGGGTTTGACATTTAAATCATATATAAAACATGTTCTAATCTCATATACCACCATCAGATTTTATACATACATGCATTTATTTATAATTTCTAAACAGGCTATTTTATCTAAGTGGGTTTTAAGCAGCTTACAAAATATTGCTTTACATTATTCAATTTAATATAATCGCGTGGAAAGGTTTTCACCCGTACCTTGTTGTGCGGCTTCTGAGCACCATCAACAGTAAACTTGGATCGCAGAAATTGACAACGACTCTCACCATTAACACCACCATCACGACTACGTGCTGAGGGGTTCATTATAAAGAGGTAAATTTGATTGATTATCGGATGGATGGTATCTACTCGTTAATGAACACAATATCAAATGGAAATCTTGATAACAATTCTTATCATTCTAATTCTAATACTAAAAATTATCAGCAGAGAAAGGATTTCTGGAGAGAAATGGAGCACGACTATAATGACGTATGGTATATTTGAAAAACAAAACTTAGGCATTAGATTCATCAGTATTTATCTGAACCTCTCATAACCTTACCATCTTTTCAAGTAAAATGTATCACTCTCTAACTAATGGGTTCTTTATACAAAACACATTTGCTGAACTAAATCTTCGTAGATTTTACGATATCACACACATCGGACAAGATTCATATTATCAGTGAACCTGGTTTGTCATATTACCTCATTAATTAGTGATGTCTTCCGTCGCCAGACCAGATGATGGACCAATGCAATTTGCGGTAGAAAGTTACTCTCCCTTCTGTGTATTTAGACTAGTATCTTCATAGTAAAAGAGCATTAGAGCGCCGATAGCACAATAGCTTAATGTTGAAGGTATGTGGATATTGACACTGCCGGTTAATGCTAATATCCCGCCCAGCTGCGATTTAAACTGAACAAATAACAGCTGAAATGGTAATACAACATTCATGTAAAATAACCCCTTAATAAAATGCATAAACACAACTAAAAGGAGGGATAATTCATTTTCATTTTGCTTGTAATTGTGGCTGTGGTGTACCCTTTTATTATGATATTAATTTACTCTCGGTTTAAGTTCCTTTGGAATCAACTTCAATTGGAGAGAAAACGTATTCACTACATTTATTGTTT
>JAODUP010000783.1:0-20000 GCA_025642065.1 Paralvinella palmiformis | reverse complement strand
CCACGAGCAATTAACATTGTGTATTGTCTACGTTATAAATAGGCAGTCAAATAATGGCCACCAACGGCTAAAATGAAACCTAGCGTAATCTACATTATACATATAGTAATGCTATTGCCAGCAACGGAGTTTTGTCTAAACGCTGATGATAGCGGCATGTACATGTCATGTTCAACCACGCTATCATTCAATAGGTCTGCCTCATCACTATTGAATAACGTACACGAAACGGATAAATATCAGATAAAGCGATAGTTTTGCAGCGAATCAGTTAACGTTTTCCAAAATTGGTGTGATAATAATCGCTTTATAATAGTACATATAGGCTACGTTGAATAATCAGCTAAGCTATCTAGAAATGTGTTTCTAAAGTTCTTAATACTGTTTTTTGTGTTCGAAACAGTTATTCAAGCTTCAATAGTTTGATTTCGCCATATTGTCCAATCACCTAAGTCTATAAGGTTAATCATGTGATAGAAATAGGTAACCCAATTCATCCAATTTTGTTCACAGAATATTTTACAAACTGTCCACCATGTACAATCAGAAGTTATCAATACGATTGAAATGAATGACACATTTTTTGGCTTACTTTTAGGGCTCAAGTTTCTTGCTACAATATGAATAACCTGCCCTTCCCTGGTGATCAGTTATATTCCTCAAGCAAAGCAAGCACCATCTCTTGTAATCTAATAGTGTCTAGGGAAAACGACATATGCTTATCATAACATAACGAGTATATTGTATCCATTCAACTCTATTGGTAATCATTAGAGACAATCCAATACGCTTGTTCGGTGGGTAAACATAAGATAACGAACACTACATGTCACGGCAGTAATTCAAACCAGCCTTGATATGGGATACATCACGAGATGTAATTACTGAGTTGGACGATATATTTTGTCCACTTACCTATCTTCAACACAGAAGGAGAAGCACAGATATCGAATTTTGTCAAGGTTCAATTGACTGATGAGCAACGACTTTTTACATATTATACAATCAAGCACGTAAAAAGTCAAATACTATTGAAACGTATGTCAGTATATAAATGTACACAAGCAATCCATTTGTTATGGCCGGTTCTGAATATTATGGCATATAATCTACTTCGCTCGTACTCAGGAATAATGCATCGTCATCAGCTACTCCTCTCGTTGCTGCCTTATGTAATGTACTTTCGCTGTTACTGGGAGATGATAATGGCCGCATAATTTATTAATGTAGGTAATACATTGCACATACGCTTTTAAGACGTCTGAAATTGCCTGAATATATCACAATATTCGTGTCAAAAGGCATATCAATTTTCAGTTTATTCCTTGGTTACATAGTGAATTTAATTACGGGGGGAATATGTGTTTTAACACTAGACGATGATTATCAAATTTCATTTAGTTATGATTTTATGCAGCCATTCGATCATTCCCAAAATCAAACTAACTTGTAATTCGATATGTCTTTAAATAAATTGATTGCATACACCAGAAGGAATATGTAAGACACCCTCGGAATGTTAATGAATCGCGTGCCCAAAACAAAAACACTTATTTTCACAAGTCACTTTTTAGCTATATTATTTCTAAATATTGTTAGCAGTGTGGTACATTAATAGTTTTACTGGTTTGATTGAAGCGAAATATTGATATACATCTATAATTTGGCATTATGTTAATTACATGGATCAATACGACTTTCATATTTCTGGCTGTCATATGTATATATGTATACGCCACCTATCACACAATGCATAACACATTTCTATCAATAATATATATATATCTCTATAGCTTGGAATTTTAATATAATCTGTTGCAAACATTAGCCGCCATAACACCACATACGCGTATTGTTAATGTTTATGTACACCTCAATAACCCAATGATAGCTAATAGAATAGAAAAAGGATCCCCACCTTCGCTTAACGTATATGAATACAGTCAAATTTGTATATTGCGAAAGTCATACCTGTTGTTGAAAATCATCTTTGATTTTCGTGATTTATTTTAAGTTTGATAGGGAAATAAAAAGAGGTCTATGAACATTCCACTATTCAAACTCTCTTTCCAAACGAATTACCTAATATTGACAAAATAATATATACAACACATTCTCAAGTAATCATGAAACTAAAACACACGTCGAATTATATGATTAATATCTAACACAAACAACATAAATTTTGAAACACCAATAACGAGGGAAGGGACGCCTCCGTGGTCTAGCGGTAGCGTGTTGGACTACAGATCATTACCACCCTTGTTCGAATCTCGGCGTGGGCATATCTATTATTTGACTTTGCTTCATTACGTTCGGAGGTCGCGTGGTCCATTTAGCCTACCATATGCACAAAAGTGGTCGTACAATATCAATATTGATAACAAAGAACAAGGTTGATAATTAAACGTAAAACCTCCTAAATAGTGTGTGGCTAGTACAAGGCAATATTTTCAGTTCTCATTCCACTAATTACAACTTTGAAGATTTGTTTATCAAATTTCATTGTCGGCAATTAATATTTGTGTTGAGAGAATAATACAAATCACGTTTGTATATAATATTCAGGTAATACAAAATGTGCTTATTACTATTTACAATGTTAAACATTGTAATTGGATACATAACGTTGAAATATACGTTATTATTTTCCTAACAAGAAACACCCCAGAATATGGTCATGCTATTCAAGTATCAGTAGATAGAAATAAATAAAGCCCTTTGATCTCATCTATAGAGGAAGTAATCTTCCTCCATAAAACATTGTACGTGCTGTACGAGAAACTGATATTCGCAACAGTTATGTAAGATCGGACAGATTTAAATGATGGATGTAATAGCAACCGTAATATTCTTTAGGTGGCAGGATGTTGTAATTTGAAGCTAATCAATGTAATAAGCGAAACAACATTTGACTGATTTCTTAGAACAAAATATTTATTTTCAAATAATACAAATATTCCATTTCCTCAATCAGTAATGCCAATGATCTGAAGTACGCAATCGTAATAGTATAACAACATCTCAATTAAATCTGATATATTCCAATAAAGGTAACAGGATTAGACTGACGCTGTGTTGCCAATTTGTCAGTCCTTAGCATTAGGGGATATATTAAATTTACTTTGAGTATTAACTGTTTTGAGATCAAAAGTTATTAATATGTTCACTTTGGGAACGTTTTACATTGTTGTTACTCGATATAGCAAATCATATTTACAGATTACAAGAAATAATTTCGGTAAATAATACATATCTATGGACGAAAAGATTTTTCTTTCTTTGTTACACTTATGATATCATGTTAATGTGCAAGTTAATAGCGTAAAGAACAAATGCGGCAATACCCAAAATTAAATTAAAATTAAGGGTGTAATATTTTCCCCTGGATTGTGACAATAATAGTATTACGTGTCTATTCCCGTGAATAACCCCGCTATTGACCCCTTTAGGTGTCGTAACATGCAAGCTTTTAATTATTCAAAAGCTAATTTAAGCAACAATATCCATTTCCACACTTACCCCATCACTATAGAAACAAATTGGTAATTTAGTATTAACGGCCCTGGAAAATACGTTCTTGGATTTTATTAGATTTACATACGTTTAGATAGTTTATTCGTAAAGAATTTCCGTATCAGTGCACTCAGTAGGTCCTGCATACGATGGATGTCTCCACGCCGTTGTAATGTATTCCATTATCGCCCGAAACCAAACTACAGTGCTATAAGGGTTACATACGTTACTCCTCCACCAGTTTGTCATAGTTCAGTATATCCTATAACGAACAATATTACGGCCTCACTGCTACAATGGCCAGGTTATGAGGTTTTATTGTTATTGGCAGACCTCGTGAATGTTAATAATTCTACAAGCTACGGGTTGAGCTGAGTACATAATGACCAAAATGCCAATAAAGATTTGATATACGGAAGCCGGTTAACTATCTGCATTAGCCATATACCGAAGGAGGAAACTCCTTACAGTTTGTCAGTTAATCGGAGATGATATACACTCGTTATTTATCAATTCATAATACTGATATATATGAGACCCACTGTATTTGTTATTTATCATGCTATATTATACCAGAGTATAATCAATAGTGTTAATGTTGCAAATAGAGGTAATATATCAATAGAGCTAAATATATTTGTACATGAATGAAATAAAATACCATTGTTGTAGTGATGTATACGTTTGGCGGTGACAGTACAAAGGTAATTAGAGCAGACAAGTTCGCTTTACGATATGGTAGCCTTCATAGTAGCTTGGGTCATTATCATCAAGATGTCCAATGGGATTGTCACAAAATAACGAAAACATGTTCATCTCGAAATGACCGATTGTGTCAATGTGTTCAGGTTTATAGATGATACTCAATAAATGCAATGAGCTTATATATTTAGAAATTAAGTATTGTACTAAAGTCCAACGAAGTGAAATTATTTAGCATAGTCAATGAAACACGTTATTCTTCCTCTTCATGCTCAACTTAATGATGTTCTTCAATAGAACTTGAGTATTCGACAAGGAAACCTTTCAATTTGTTTGTAGAAAGATATTATTTTAAACGAGCGAGTTTGGTATTCACGAAATACTCAATTTTGATGATTAATAATCAACCCTAAATATTTGTAATTATGATGATGACCCAAACGTCGGGCAGTGTATGGTTAAATCATATTGACAAAATGAGATGTATGATACAATGAACTAAATAATTTGATGAGAAGATTCGGATTCACTTCGTGGCGTTAATTAGTAGGTAAAAGAGTTGTTTCAATAATGGTAACAGATAGTGTTAAATAGATTTCGTTTATTCAAATAATCAAAGGGAAACTATTAGAGTACTAAGAATTGATTTCGAGACTTCCAGGTGACATTTAATATGAATAACCGATACACTTATGTACCCATTGTTCAGTATTGATACAAATCTTTTCATCGTGTAGGAATAATACTGAATATGCAGTAATACCACAGCTTAAAAGAAATACTTCTTCAAGCCATAACGTTGTTTAAAGCATAAATCCTTTGACTAGTTCCGTTTGCGTCAGTAACCATTTCAGTATTGATATAATAATAATAATAATAGTAATAATAATAATAATAATAATAATAATAATAATAATAATAATAATAATAAGTACATCAACAAATGATCGGATGGAATGGAAACTTAGGAAGGCTAAGCAAGTCTGAAAAGGTGAGTGTTTTCAAATGGTGAGTGAAATAAAGTGTGCTATTTGATGACCTAACATATTCAGGGAATGAATTCCAAAGAGGAGGGAGTGTAACTAAAAAAGTACGAATTTCTGCATGAGCTTTAACCCTGGGAACAGAAAACAAGTGAAAACACCAGATGAACGGAGCTAAATGGACTTGAGTTCAATAGAAAGTATAGAAAATAGGTACGAATGTTGTCCAGAAGACATAGTTTGATGGGCAATCGTACAAAGTGGGACAACAGGGGAAAACCGAGACGGCCGTGTGACAACCCTAGCTGATCATTTATATATAACAATGACGTTCTAGAATACCCTTAGATGCGATATTATAATTAAAAGATATACAGTAATGAAGTTTACTAATAGTGAATGTTGTAGGAATGGTTTTGGTGACTGAAAGAGAAACATAGCCACCAATATGGCGAAGTTATGAATATGGTAGAAACAGCACCGGCATGTCAGACAAATATGTTTTATAATATTAACATCGCTATCCAATATAACACCAATATTACGCACAGTGTGCTGGTGTGACGCTATAATTAAGGATGGGCGGAGGGAAGAAACGAGTAAATTTGCTGCGATGTACCCATAATGAGATATTACTTTATCAATCACCTAGCTGTGTAAGTGAAATATAAGTGTCTTCTGTGTTATTCTGAAATCAGAAGGGAACACTCAAGAGCATAGTGATAAAATGATCATCAATTGGAACAATTACTGTATAAAGACAATGCCATAACAGAAATGTAGGGATAGGATCAAGTTCACGGAAAGTATTAGGGATTGATAAATCAGTTAGGCAATTTATGTAGGTATGGCTGGTTTACAGAGTGCAAAGGGTGATCTTCAGTGAGAAAATCAATATTATAACTGGAAGCACAATCTGTGAAAGAAGCATGATTTTGGGTGATCTTATCCTTGAAATGTCTGAAAAGAATTGCAAAATGAATTACTTGCATGAGCTGGCAGAAAAACAGAAACCTTCGTGTGGAGATTTATGTTTTTAAAAGTTCAGAGTTGACTAAGATTGTCAGAATGTTTGGAGATCATGTTTATATGAAAGTCATATTTAGCTTTACTAAAATGTTTATTGCACAAATTGCACTATTTAATTTATCTACACCTCACCTGTAAAGTTGTGTGTTTGATTTTCTCCATATGTGTTATAAATACTGGCGAAGTACTTTGGCATTAATCATTTCAGGAGACATCCAAGTTGCAAGTGATTTAACTTGTATGGACTTTGTTCGGACAGATGCGTGCTTGTCAAGTTTTGAACGCAGGAAATAGTTTTGTTTCAGAATTCGTTATTCGTACCAATGTGTTTTGTATACTGTTAAGGCAAATTATAACAATCGTTTACACAAACTGTAAACGGATACGTACGACCTCAAACTTAAATTAACGGCATGATTAAACATTCAATGAACCGCATGTGAAGTTAGTAAGTTAGAAATAATTAGACATATTGTCAATTACTACTGAGCCTTTGATGGTACGTTTTGGTCACTAAAGCGGCAATAACCGAGACAATGTAAATTAACGGTGAATGCGTTCAGTTAGTAACCAACTCTTTATTTAAAATAAATTAATTAATCAGTAATTATCCCGTTATTAGTATAAAAATTCACAGGCCCAATATGTATATTAGGGCAGCACAATGTCTATACCGCCAAACAATGAGATACGACGCTCTTCGGTACTAGCAGATGTCATAAGATTGTTCTGATTGCCATGGTATATCAGGCACTGCATTTATCTGGATCCGCCCATTTTAATAAATAGGTTTCAATCAATAAAACTAAGAAACTTTTTTTTCGAGGGCAGTGCCTTTGTTTTGCGATGTTCCCCAAGGCTCTGTTCTTGGAACACAACTATTTACTCTGTATACCACACCACTAAGCTCACATATTCACAGCCACAACTTAGACAATCATTTATATGCAGATGACACTCAAGTTTACATATCTTTATCTACAGCAGGAACTGATCTTTCCCTTAAACAACTTGTTGACTGTCTCAGTGATACATCTGGCTGGATGACAAACAATAAAGTTAGGTTCAGTGCCAACAAAACAGATTTCAGCATTATAGGTACATCCAGACAACGCAGCAAATTTACCCATTTCTTCCATACGAATATCCTTAGTCATAGCACCACACCATCAGACACTGAACATACTTTTGGTGTTACATTTGATAGCGATTTCAGAAAACATGTTTCTCCTGATTCCATCATATTCGTGACCTTCGCCTTATTCGATGCTATATTTCTCTTTCAGCTGCCAAAACCGTTGCTAGAACACTCATTACTAGTAGACTTGATTACTGCAACTCTCTTCCTTATCACATTGCATCTAAGGATATTCTAGAACTTCGATGTTTTCAGAACTGTTTGATATGGTTATCACACGCGCTTCTCGGTTTACCCAATTATCCCACTTCTGAAATATCATCACTGGCTCCCTGTTCAATCTCACATAATTTTCAAAATATGTACTATTGCCTATCAAGACTTTTCTTCTGGAGAACCATCATGTATATTTTCCATGCTTTCTTTAGCACCCAAGACCAGATAACTCCGTTCATCTGGATTTCAGTTGTTGTCTGTTCCTAGGGTTAAAACTCATGCTGGGACTCTTACTTTTCCAGTTGCTGTCCCTTGTATTTGAAATTCACCCTCTGAACATGTTAAGTCATCAGATGGTATAGTTTTTTTACGTCACCATTTGAAAACTCACCTTTTCAGACTAGCTTATCCTTCCTAGGTTTCCTTTCCATATGATCAATGTTGATGAACTTTGCTTCGTACCTGGACTAAGGGTTTGCCCATTCTCTGTGCTAGGTGGGCCACTGAGCTCGATTATTTTAGAGTATATTGGTGCTATAGAAGGTTTGTAATTATTAATTATTATTATTATTATTAGTCGTAAATTCACACATTAAATATTGCATAGATAAAAGTAATGTAATTATTGCTTTCTTATAAACAAAACCAAAAAGTGAAATAAAGCATTTATATCCTGTACTGTTAGGTAAGCTTTCAATAGACAGACCTCTGTGATCGTATTTATATTGTTAGCTCGTGTTCGTCAGTAGGTCCAATGCAGCTGCTCCGTTACTAAGTGCATACTATTAAAATATGTATTTATTTTGCGTGGCATGGTTTATAAAATAGATTACATTCCATTTATTTTCCATCGCTTTATGTAGCACGGGGATTACTGCGATAAAGAACAAATTTCGATATCAATTTGGAATATTTAGAGCAGCAGTGATGTAGGTGATAAATGTTTATCATGCTCATCTTAACATCGATTCCTTTGATGAAACCAAACAAGTTAGACAGGGATGCTTACTCTTTGCCATTTCTCTCTACGAAGGTTTCATATCATTAACCTATTCAAGTCAAATACCTATGTTGCTGCCTAATCGTTGAAAGACAAGAATGTATTTACTAAATATTACCATTGAGGGTAAAATGCAGTCGTATATCCTACGTACATTAAAATCAAAGGAAGTCACTCTGATGTAAGTTACTATTAAACTGGCCTACTCTGAAATAAAAACGTTTGAATGTAAGTTAGCCCGTTTAAGGGGCTGTAAACGAGTTTTATATAACATAAATAATCTAACTTTCTATATCATGACATTTAGGAAACCGTTCTCCCCCAATATACCGACAATTTTATTGTTACACTGATTGATGCTCCAACAAGTAATTTAAATTATCGCCATGCTTCTGTTTTTAAATAAGCAGAAAATAGGATATCATAATACTAATTTCGATATAAAATCAGGAGATAACTTCGTAGAATATATTTATGATGATTATTAATGATTGACTATGTTATAAACGGGAAATTGAAGGATTTCGAGTCAGACCCCAAGTTCATCTTCATGTAGAAAAGCTTGCATTTGGTTTCTGACACAGGAATTACTTTCTTGTTGCTTCTCTGGTGTGAGATTGAGTTAATTTGCCTACTTTCAAATAAACGATCGAATATACAATCATACGGCCAACAACAGTGATAAGTTGTATTTAGTTAAGCGTCCTTACTTGATGGAGTCATTTAATGTCACTGGACGGCGATATCACAGTTAATATCATTATCCTAACTATTGTATTGTAATCTGTATTAATCTGCTTTACAGTGGCAGCATTTACTAGGGGATTATTAAGCGAAGGAAACAAATCAAAATGAATACCACATCTATAAACCTCAAAGTGGTATTTATGAGATAATGTTTTCTGTTGTAGTGTGACATAAGTCATGATATTTATTAAACTTCCGATATAAAATAAAAAAGGGTGTTTTATTCTGAAAGACCGAACAGGACAGAAATGATCACTTTGATGTAAAATAGATAGGTATTAACATGTTTCTAGGAACAGTGATCTGTGATTTATTTGATACATACTATAACAAATAAACCTGTCTAACTCTACCTAGAAAATAGGCTGGCTTTCCTAGAACTTCATTTGGTCATGACTTACAGTACTTGTATTAAAACTAAGAAACATCTTAGAGTAACGCCACCTCATCAAAATCTTGAGGTTTATGATTTGTAAAGGTTTTCCTCAATAGTAATGCATAGCGCCGTTAACAATTAGCTCAAATTCCATTCCTTATTTCGATCATTCCAATATTGTCAAGGAAAATACAAAAATTATTACAATGACGACACTATTATTTTAATATACAGCGAATATCATAATTTAAATATACATGTAATATCTATACTGGAAATTATATGAATTCCCTGATGATACTAATCTGGTTATGGCAATTACTGATTTGGATTTTTATTCAATTATTCAATTTTATTCAATGTTTTTATTTTTTTAACTTAAACGGAGGAGAATAAACATTGATGTTATATCTTAAATCGTGCTTCATTAACTGAAAATATATTTGCTCCCATTGGTTATTAGTCTTACAGAAGACGCTTTATTCTGGAATTATTCACAGGAATGTCGCTGATGTTTTTTTGTATTATTCGTTCCATTAAAACACCATCTACGCGACAAGACATATATATTTCATGTTATGAATTATATGTACCACTTTTCCAACTTTCTCCAAGCATATCTTTCTTAAATCCCGACTAATTTCCATACCATGGGAGCAAATATCAGAAAATAGTATTCCAATGGACATCTACACCAATCCGGAACTGAAATAAACAGCCACTTATATTAATGACATGAAAATTAAGTATTTATGAATCTGGTTTGAGTAGCCTTATTCGTAGACTAAAGCATTTCTTCTTACTTCATAAACCATAATGTTGTCTGTAGTGTTAACTAGATTCCGCCATTGGGAATACTAGCATTAGAGAACAGGAACGTTGCATTTATTGAGATATACCTAATACAGATAAATAAAATAGATAATCAGTTTATTGCAGTGGTGATGCAATCTGAATTGTGAATATGTACTGAATTGCCATTTCAAAGAATACATGTTATCAACCATTCCGCTTCGAAAAGTACAGAAAATCGAACTTTCGTTGAAATTATTTATTTATGAAATGTTTCCTATCCCAAAGACAATTTATTACATTGAAGCAATTGCGTAGAACCAAAGGCATTATATTCAGCCTAAATAGTTTTACACTGATTATACAACGATATCATGATATACACTTTTTGATTCTTAACAACAATATAGCCAGTGGTTATCTTAGAAATGCAAATCATTATCGTGGTCTACATTATATTTGGTATGATTAACATCACAAGTTAAAATATACAAACAAGGAAGAATATACATACTATTTGTGATTAGCTCGCTAATTTACAACTTGATTAAAAGTAATAACAAATGATATATTTTATAGGAAGTGTTATAACATATTTTCCAATTTTGTAATTAATCTCTTGGCATAAATACTACCAAACGTTGAAGTATCCAAGGAAATTAACGTTTTTTTCCCGTGACATAAGGTTGTATTAAATATCAGACGCCATTTTTATATACGGCTACATTCAGAATAGACAAATTCATAATGTCTCATGATATAAGATAATAACGTTTTTAGCTATTGGTGGATACAGTTCCTATAATCTATAGCATAAATGCTGACATAATATCTCCATCCATCATAATGTATTAACGAGAACAAATCTAAAATTGCATACTACTTAATAAACATGTAATCCAATGCATCATTTCAGGATATCCTTATCACAGCGTCATTACTGGCTTATTAACCCTCCATCGTGATTTAATAGGGAAGTAACAGGATACAATGATTATTACAATAAATGATATCCCAATACAGATACTCTGTTATCAATTACCAATCATAAGTCATTTCGTTAAGAACATCAGGTTGATTTACACCGTAATTAATCTATTTATAATGCAAAAATTACTATATTTAGTGCTAACTCTTCTTATTTATAACGCAGGTTCTATTATCAATATTAATCGGAAAGGGAGTCATCATTTGAAAAACAAGAGGATTAATATTAATTGAGACCATTGATTTATATGGCAAATAGTTTTCACGGATACACACATAGAAATACACACACACACACACACACACACACACACACACACACATACATACACACACACACACACACACACACATAATATATATATATATATATATATATACGCAGGGAGATAGAGATGGAGAAACAAGGGGGGGGTAAATTAGGGAAGAGAGAGGGGGAGAGGGAGAGAGAGAGAACAAAGAGGGACATTAAGAGAACGGGGGGAAGAGCCCACGAAAATCGAGATAAGCACATTTTTCAGTTTATTTTAGATATTACTTACCCGCAGCCTAGAATTATGTTACTTGTGATTAAATCCATTCAGTCATAAATCGAAGTCCTCATGGTATTTATAAAAGTAATTTTAATTGTTCCCTGTCATATTTCTTTTGTCACAAAGCAACATTGAAGAAAAAGGATGGTTTACCCTCGTTAGCGTGATATATTGCTTTCAAAATATATCCTTTATATCCAAGAGCTATACCAAAAATAGTATTGGTTTGCTTATTAGTCTCTAATCATGATTTAATATCTTTAAGACAAGATATCACATTTATAATACTGAAGATTCATTTGTTTGTCTTATATTCTATCCGATCAACCGGAATTTAAGAATGAAGGAAAGCGCCCGTTGGTACTGATGAACCCCTTAGTAACTAATCACATAGTACTTCAAACAGTGGCCATACATAAAAAGGGCCATTATTATTAGCCATTCCTTTTCTTCAAATATTGTCATTCAACTAGGAATTATTCTCCCTGTATCAGGTTTATAATTAACGCTAATGGAGGAATCTTTTATAAGTTTGTGGCTATCCTAGAAGATATGATCCTACAAATATAAATATTATAATCAATATATATATATATATATATATATATATATATATATATAATAGACTCGTGTATTTACTGAAAGCTATGTACATACTGTGTCAATGAAATCATTTAAGCTTATTGTAGCACACCCAAACACACGCAAACCTGCACAAATCCGCGCACAAAAACATACATTCTGTTAATCTACAGGTATATTTCTCGGAGACCTTAAATTAATACTTTATTCACTCCCATGGTCGTGATGCAAGGAGTATAATTGTTAGATACATTTTGGTGAATACAATATTATATAAAAAACGGCATCTAATGCGTTTAAGTCTGTGTTCTTTGCCGCCTGAGATATAAATAGACTGATTCCGCTACGCATGCGCATTTGCCTTGATTTGGATCCCGGGCGAGTTTTGTTGAAGGCGTTGTTAAAGCAACAAATCGGAGTCTTTTTGGTCAACGTTGCAACAGGCACACTAGGTTTCGTGAATTAAGCCATGAATCCACCATTCATTTGTTCGGGAGACAAATAACGTAAACTAGAGATGTGGCTGTTTTATATTTGTTCATGCTTGTCAAAAGAATAGTGTATTTTATTCGGAAATCTCTGTCGGTTGAAGAGTAAACAATCCCGCTGAAGAAATAACGCTGTCAGCGTGGGGGTTGTGTGAACACTATGAATATTTAGTCACGGGATTACTGCTGCTGCCCACATCGAGCCACTGGGGGAAAGGAGACGGGAGACTGGCTTAATAACAACCCCCCTAATACAGCTTTATGTAAACGAGCTGGCTGATACTTTAATAGAAACGTGCACAAGCAGGGCATGGCTGTGGCTATTCTTGATATCCACAAATGTTACGCAATATAGATCGGCTTTTAGAAAACAATTTCGCATCTACTCATATCAGTCTTCACATTTTATTTCTTGTATCCACACATCGTCTGTAGAATATGCCCGTATTTCACACATTCATATAATGTTTACATGAAGAGAAACCACTGTTGCCGGTAACGTTACACGTGTTTAATATTGAATATATACATGGGGGAAATACAATACGTTGCTTGCATTTGTGAGACAACAATTTAAACACAATTAGATCTAGGAAATATTCAAGATTAAAGGAAACAAAATGGCCATTTTATTTCGTTGTTGAAAACACATTGGATGATCATTGGTCTTGTAATCGGAAATTCCGCATGAACACTCCCAGCTTTTTAACCCCTATCATCGAGCTTCGGTCATTTTCTGCTTAATGTCGCAGTCGTGGCGGAATCGGTCTAGTAAAGGTGTTATGTGTGAGCTGCCCCGAAAATAAATAAATATCGGAATATTAGCAATGGCACAGATGATGAATTATTATTAATCTATATTGCAGGCTGTTATCATTTAATCGTACTAGGAGCTGCCAAAATACCTTACCTTTGGTATGTCCAGTTAATGCTTAAAATACAAATAATTGGCCATTCTTGTTCTTGCTTCAACAACATGAATGGACATTTCCCGCACAATTTGATGTTAAGCATATATTGTTATATATCATAGCAATCAAATCATATCATGAGCTGAAGGTGGGCCAAATAGAAGAGCAAGTAAGAGAATAAGTTTTACATGATCTATTAATTAAATAGCTACAATGTTTATTTTAAATCCGCAATGTTTCAAAATAACCAAACCCAACCATCACGCTTTATGTGAAAGGACAAAACAGATATTCTACAAATATTCTCGTCATATAATACTTAAACAAAACGTAAGATACCATGAGAACTGATGTGGATTTAACAAATTCTGGTCTATAGATGGTTTTTTGTTCTCGCATCGTGTAAATACATCGATATTAGTTATAACCTCAAATATTATTTGTTACAAAATACAGTTACTCATTCGGTAGCAATAATGTGCACATTTAATGAGCTACAAGTTAGCAACTCAAAAACCATTCCAGTCAAAGATCTGCTGAATATTTGCTTCACTAACAACAATTATTCTATCTATGTCTAAAATTTTTATGTGGCCTAATGAATAGAGTCTGGGACTATTTACCCATGGGTATGGTCATGCTGTGCCTGATGTTGTAGGTTCGAATCCCGGCCGTGACACAAGGGGAGGAGATGTTATTAATCCAATCAAGCAACTGGTATGGTTTTCTCCACCGAATATGCGACACAGAGTAAATTCTAAATTTGTTTAGAATGAGTTCCCGTAGTGAAGCTGTAAATAATAGACCATATACGCATCCCCTTGAGATTCCAGCCATGTAAAATAACCGCCATTTCGAGCATTATATATGTATGTGTTGTTTTACCTTTATAACACTTTACATCAGTTAAACGACGTAAGGTTTATATAAGTTATTTTTCCAGGCATTTTCAATTAGGGCTTCCGGCAACACGTTTAACACCCAAAAAAAACCAGATGCATTATCCAGAATTTAATTTCTGTCAATACTGTTAGAAACAATATAATAATTCCCAGTTGGACAATTGTTACCCATGCGTATGTACTAGCGGCTGAGTAAAGTTTATGTGAGTGTTTGTGGATAAGCAGATTATAGACTGATTAGAAGTAATGGACAAAACATACATGATGAAGTTTACAATAGTTTGGAAAACTAACTTATGTTTATCGCGTTATATCTAAATTCATATTGTACTGCTCGTTCAGCGATTAAAGTATGCTTACTGTTTGGTGCCTTAACATAAATACATGACTGATATCTTTACCGAGTTAATATCTCCCCGGGTACCGATTGAGCTATACCCAAAAGCTGTTATACAAAGCTATCAATCTATCACGTACGTATGCTCTATTTTCGGGGTAATATATATATATATATATATATATATATATATATATATATATTATGGGGGCGTGCGTCATTTTTTTGTTTTTTGTGTCTGTGTCTGTGTGAGCTGTGCTGCATGTGAGGGGGCTGGGGTTCTGTGTGTGTATGTGTGTGTGAGTTGTATACATTTTAAATGTGCTGGCACGGTGTTATGTTTTTATAAAGAATTTAACTCCAAACTGATGTTATATTTAATTCAAACAAAAATTTAAATTCCCTCCAAACTGATTAAAAAAAAAAATTTTTAAAATAATCCAGAAGAGGATAATCTAAATATAAACAAGAAACTATGATATAAACAAAACTAGGTTTGTCGAAAATAAAGAAGAGAGTTTAATCTAAATATGGAAAAGAAAATTTTTAAACACCAGTTGGGAAAATGTAAGAATAAGTTTAAGCCTAATATGGAAAAATAAAATATTAGTACACAGTATGAATAATGTGTGAATAAGATAAGCATAAATCAGAATAAATTCAGATTAATGCTAAGTGTCAGTGTCAATTTTGGAATCCTAGTATTATTTTACGTATCTTTACAAAAGGTTACGGTCTTCGTAATCATAGGTATTATTCATCGTGCAACTGATAGTATGTGTGGCGATGCATTCTCGTGTTAGAAATCGAAGCGTTCATTTGCTGTAATAATAATGCATATGTACTTCTCAAACAGAAATGCTCTCTCTACCTGATAAAAGCATGAGTACTCTGTCAACGGTATTTCGCGATCTTACTTCTATAAATTCCATTATCAAACTATAAAAATATTCTCATTCAGTTCTGGTTTAAAAAGACCAAATTCGCTTATTTTTATCCCTCGATCAAATATCACAAAACTGTCCTGAATGCAGAGCCAAGTCACAATATATCGTTATATAATAATAATCAGCATCATCATCTTTATCATCATAATGAGGTATTTTTAACAAAGCGCCTTACTAGCAGTAACTAATCAAAGGCGCCTTTTTTTAGGCCTAAGTACAAAATATATATATATATATATATATATATATATATATATATATATATATATATATATATATATATATATATATATATATATATATATATATAAACCCTAATTAGCATAATTCAAATTGTTAATGATCTATTTAAACGACCTGAAACAGTTGTATTTTCAGAAGATTATATCCGCCTGCAATATATTCTACAAAGTCGGGTTAGCCACCTTAAACGTGCAATCACCATTTTACTTCCTTTAAGACACAGATAAATGGATTATAACGTGACTGGAAAACATGAGTTTTCGAAATGAAATCATCATCATCACGGTATCGTTGTTTCGATGTCCTCCTCATGTTAATCATCACCCACAAGAACAACAACGGCCTGATTATCATGATGATGAGAGTAGTAAAACACCAATATCATGTGATTGGACTTTTATCACTGTTTACCAAGGTTATGGTTCCATCGAAATGATCTAACTTCTTCACCTGATACTAGTGAAGCATGGGGATGTGCTCTAATGGCTGATGTTTGTGTTCCAAGACTTAAATTAAGAGAAGTTTGCACAACCATCAAGTGTGAGAGGGCTTGCATCTGAATCTCATTTTGTTCGATACACATGGGACTAATGCTTGTTTATATCGTCAGAGTATCTAAAGTGGATATAGCTATAGAAGAAGCATAACAAAATAATATTGTTACACGGGCTCCAGTATTAACGACCAAGAGGGGCGTTAGCCAAGACGATAACTTATAATAAAGCTGCAGTGTCATACCCAATACTCAATGACATATTTAGGCCACAAATATTGTTCTGGAAATATTATTTAGACGGTCAATTCCCATGTAAGCGTATGGCTCGTTAGTACCAGCGCCAATTCACCTAAACATGAGGAATATCCATCAACTGCGAGAATTACCGGCGAACATGTTTGAGAAGTCTTCTCTGCCCATCCTAAAACATAAAATATTTATCATTCCTGGGATAACCCACGTTCAATAAATATTTATCACATTCGGTCTCATGACAAAGAATATAGGCTGTCTTCAAATATTTCCCTTTTTTATCCTAAACGGCTTTCGTATATTCCAAACGTAATTTCTATGAATGCAGGCAGATGTATCCTTTCTTTATTGACTAGTCTGAAAGACAAAGATTAGTTTACAACAATGCAGTTGGTATATGCCATTATATGTGTTTTCGTGGATATATATTAATGGTATATCTGGAATTGTGTATTACTAGGGGGATTGAAAGCTCAAGCATTAGGGTGGCAACAACCAAATATTAATCGCATTCGTATTGTACTGATATCAAGTAAGTGACTTATGTGTTTGCCCTTAACGCTGCTTAAATGGTAAATGTATGCCTAACGGATAATAGCCAGTTAAACAATACTTCATATTTTGATAATATTCAGATCGTAATAAGAACTGGATATTCACATTGCAGGAGAGTAATAATTCTTCCATCAGGGTATCATCATTGTTCCCACATAAAAGGCTATAATTATTGAGGACTTAATATATCATCTACATCATTCCTTATGTGATGTATATGAGATATATTATATGAGAAAGATGAATGTTTGGTATATTTCTGTGTAAACTGAATATATATATATGTGTTGTGTGTGTGTGTGTGTGTGTGTGTGTGTGTGTGTGTGTGTGTGTGTGTGTGTTTTAGGGTACATAGTAAGAGGCAACAGGCACAGAGCATCAACATATCTAAACATCCTTCGAAACCTACCTCCACAAATCTAAATACAACTATACATACATTAATCTAAAAATAAAATGTTCCATACCTCCACATATTGATAAATGTGTGCGTATACCTAAGCATGTGTCTGGTCTACTCATCAGCCTGTGGGAACCAGCTAATTCGCTTTTCGTACGCGACAAATATGTCACGCCCACAGGAAAGCGGCCACATGCAAGCTACGTACAAAAAGCGGAAACACGTAAAAACATACCATTTGATACCACAGCTCGCAACAAACAACACGTGCGTGTGGTTCAATGGTGACTTCCTACATACATATCATAAATTATTTTGACACCACAGTTTATATTCAACAGCAATTTTCTGTGGTCCAAAAGAAACCTGTATATAAAGCATTTCGACACCTCAGATGCTGACCTCAGCTTTATTCTGGCGTCGAAGTTCTTCTCTAACCTAAGTAAAAATTCAAGCCCTATATATAGCCTCAGCGTGTTAACAACATTACAGTTTGTTCATAACAAAGAGAATGTACACTAACACAGTATGGACTCACTAAAGCGATTAAACTAAAATAAAAACAAAGTAGCAATACCGCACAATGGATTATTACTGGACTAGAACGAAATATCGTCTCAAACCTGAGTAAATACTACGATTTACTCGAACCTAACAGCTAATTCTCATACGTTTCCGTTCATCACTAAGGGAACGTTCATTCACGCTTAATTTAGCGTCCCTACGTATATGCAGTTAGGTGTGGTGGGATCTAAATTAAAGCGCCTATCCACTTGATCTATTTGACCCATGGTCGAGAACAGCGGATTTCAGGCAGATCTCCGATACTGCGAATGACACGTCGGGATTATAATAGCTATACATTTAACAAATTTCCTATATCAGTGTAATCTAATTACTCATAATATGGGAAAAAACTCTGTCCGCAGCTTTATACCCATGGAGATGTCTGCAGGAGTAACAAACGACTCCAGGAGGATAAATCCACCAAGCAGCATTGTATGAATTAATAGGTCGTTTCGCCAGACCACATAAGAGTACGTCCGTTTGTGTGTGTGTGTGTGTGTGTGTGTGTGTGTTTTATGGTTCATAGTAAGAGTCAACAGGCACAGAACATCAACATTTCTAAACATCCTTCGAAACCTACCTCCATAAATCTAAATACAACTATACATACATTAATCTAAAAATAAAATGTTCCATACTTCCACATATTGATAAATGTGTGCGTATACCTAAGCATGCGTCTAGTCTACTCATCAGCCTGTGGGAACCAGCTAATTCGCTTTTCGTAAAAAACATACCATTTGATACCACAGCTCGCAACAAACAACACGTGCGTGTGGTTCAATGGTGACTTGCTATATACATATCATAAACTATTTTGACACCACAGTTTACATTCAACAGTAATTTTCTGTGGTCCAAAAGAAACCTGTATATAAAGCATTTCGACACCTCAGATGCTGACCTCAGCTTTATTCTGGGTTCGAATAACTGAATAAATCCTACCTATATGAACCATGTATCAATACACGTCCGACTGGTCTGGCGTCGAAGTTCTTCTCTAACCTAAGTGAAAATTCAAGCCCTATATAGAGCCTCAGCGTGTTAACAAACATTACAGTTTGTTCATAACAATGAGAATGTACACTAACTCAGTATGGACTCACTGAAGCGATTTAACTAAAAAAAATAATAATACCGCACAATGGATTATTACTGGACTAGAACGAAATATCGTCTCAAAGCTGAGTAAATACTACGATTTACTCGAACCTAACAGTTAACCCTCATACGTTTCCGTTCATCACTAAGGAACGTTCATTCACGCCTAATTTAGCGTCCCTAAGTATATGCAGTTAGGT
>JAODUP010000782.1:462500-618990 GCA_025642065.1 Paralvinella palmiformis | reverse complement strand
TGGAATTGAGTCTGGTGGATCGAAAGGTAATCAAGTGAAGTGAAGGATAAAACATCGTTCACAATAAATTCCTAAACTAAAATTCTTTTTAATAAATGAAGCATACTAGACTGGATCAAGAACTCCCATTTAAACGGAAGTGAGAAGATGGTGAGAAGTGACTGTATAGATATATATTTTGTCAGTAGTATTATAAAATATTTATACACCCTATCTTTAACTCAAGCACACAGATATAACTGAACGTGTATAATAGTGATCACAATCCCATTAAACAGTCAAATCTTGATTATCTAGATCTTAGGCGTATATTAGATTATATTTCATTTGATTACATGCGAGAGTTCAAATGTTAGATCTCTCCGGCTTATTAATCTTTTATAAAGAAACTTTAATACTGTTTTATTTTCAAACGTTCTAGGACACCGAATGGCCTAAATTGTACCGACGTGTCGTAAAATAACATTCAACCATCCATCAAATGTTAAATCTAGTCGCCAAATAATTAACGCTAGATGCCGTACCTACCTTTAGAGCACACGTGAGATTCAATTCTTCCCAATTAAATTTTCTTAACGATCGCAATCATTAATCGTCTCTGGTTAGAAGTAATGCCAATTTAAGGCCATGTCAAAATATTCCCGTAACACGAACTGTTAACAGTAAATATATTTAAAAGTGCCGAAATTATTCTCTACTACTAAAACTGGGAACAATGTTTACGAACACATTTGATTATGGTTTATTATTACGTACGTGATATGATTAATGAAAACGGCGACACTAGGTCACACGAAGGATAAAACACTGGCGCGAAATTGGAATCTGTTGACGAACTAGCTGAAGAATGTTAGATTGTAATGGCTATAATGGAAATATTATCGACAGGATGATATATATATATATATATATTATATATGTCTAGACATGTCTGAAGCTTTTCATCTTAGTTCCATCTTTCACTTCGCCTTATTACGTTTGGGTGTTCCTCGGCCCCTTTAGCCTACCTTGTGCACAAAAGTGGCCATCAAACATTTGTTACAGGCTGTCAAACAAATCAGCCTAGTCTCACCAGGGGCCATATCATGAAATGCCACCCCCCAAACCCGTCACTGTATGTGGCATGAAGATTTAGGGTCGATCTCAGTCAGCACAGTTTATACCAATAATTAAGCACTTTTCGGACTCGCTTGTTAATAACGTTATATACGATATATACCTGACAAAACGTGATGACTGTGGTTGAGTAACGCTTTGTGCCTATAATGGCAGCATGCGTTGTATGCTCCCTGGGAATTGAGATTTGTGCTGAGTGGAAACAGGTCCGAGTCAGGGATAATAATATTGTAAAGCGCCTTAGAGCAGCTTCTAGCTGAACAGGGCACTATATAAATGTCACATATTATTATTATATATTATTATTATAATAACAATGCCATCATCGGATAAAATAGTGTCCCACACCTTGAAATGTAGCAAGAAAGATGACCGTAATCATTTAAGTTGTGTGTTGCATTCAAATATTTTTGTCAGCATTTGAGAGTACGTTAAAAGTTTGTAATAATCTTAAAACAACGAGCTGTGGTGGCGCAGTTAGTTAGAGCGTAGGACTTGTAACCAAAGGGTCGCGGGTTCGAGGATTCGCAATCCTGTCATTTGGCGACTGTGGTTCAATGAGAAGCTGACAGGATGTGTTGTCTATGTGTCCGAGTAATTCTATGCGCCTATAGTGGCATCATGCGTTGTATACTCCCTCGGGATTTGAGATGTGTGTTGGATTGAAGCAGGTTCGAGTCAAGGATAATAATAATAAGGTAAGAGCACCCCAGAACAGCACAGCTGAATGTAGTATTCTACAAATAAAACATCATAATTAAAACAGCCTTTCTTTTTTTACCATATCAGTGATCCCAGGGCGTGCTCTACCCATTGGCACACTGATCCACTACGTTGAGTTTCGGCACTGGTCATGTTGGACATATGGCCGAAGGATGAATCCCAGGGAAATAAATCCCCAAAACACAGGTCTGTGCCAGATTTAAACCTATAACTTGCAGCTTTCTAGCGCCGTTCTCTAACCACTGCGCCATTGGAATTCCCTTGACCCATTTAGCGCGGTTGGTCACGAATCTCAACCACCCGAGTTCAAATCTCGACATGGGCATGTCTGGAGGGTGTCTCATCTTTGACTTCGCCTCATTACCTTTGGAGGTCGCTCGGCACATTTAGCCAACCGTGTAAAACATACATTTCAACATGTGTATTAGGGCCTCTATTGGCAAGCACCATAGCCATCAATAGTTGTCTTTTGGTTCAGTATGTTTATCACTTTGGTCTGCCAAATGAGCTTGATAATTATTAGTATGAGATGCATGGAATTGTTTATGTTAGCATTGTTTAGGAATACAAACGAGAGCTGATATTTTGGCATGTTAGGTTCAACAGCCGAACTGATAAACACCTGTTAATTTGACATTCCACCAAATTTCTTTGGTATCGGGATGAGCAAGTTAATTTTGTTTATACTATCCTTGAGCCTCGCCACATTTAGATATAACATGTTATTTGGTGAATTATGGGTGAATTCCTTGGCTTTCAGACAAACATGCCTCTCAGCAAATCAAGCAAGCCGAACACTGGAAATTATTTTATTTTCCGCTCACATGAGCGTTCATTACTCAGGAGAAGTGATACAAATTTATAAACAGTCAATCAGCTTGTTATAGAGATTAATGAATATAAACATCAATAATAATCATAATAATAATTTACTGTGTGAGACTTCTTTTAGCATAAAAACAGCCATCAGGCGAACATGATTTTGAATAGGCTACACAGTTCACAACCATGCTGGAGCAGATCAAGGAAACACGCTTTGGATTCATTAGACCTTTAAAGTTTCTGTGGAAGTAACAGCTATGAAATGTACGAAATAGCTTAAAACACACAATACCTTGATCCTCCTGTACGTCGTCGTTTAAGCTAAGCATTTTGATTAAGTTGTTGGATTAATCGCACAGTCAGCTAGCTGCTGTGAAACAATGGAATGCAGTTAGTTGATTGGCAACACACAAGAACAGAGGTTTTACGTCGTAAAAAGAAAGCTAGCAAATTACAATTGCCGAACAAGAGATGAATACCAGTAACGAATAAAGCAGCCTTTCACGCATAAACATAGTTTAGTTTAGCAACGATTAAAAAAAAGTTTGGTGAATGCAGTCTCGTCATCTGACCTCTGGAATACTGTTCGAACTTACTGCAACTAATGTTGGGAGGATACGAATGAGTTTATTATCATGTTACACCGATATCGTATGAGATGAAAGGATCTCATGGATATTCCGTTGGACGCGACATACAATGGCAATACTATTACACAGCTGAAGTGGTTAGAAATCAGTATAAAACAATAAAACTCTCTTAACACATACTCCTTCAGCATTATAACATCAAATGAAATGACAAACATTACAAAACAAACAAAGAGACTGATCAAGTGCCATTTTCATTATGTGCTTCGTTTCTTAATCTACGAAACTGCCGTCATTACAAATGTTGTTCCCAGCATCCGAGAAGAAAACCCAGAATTAAATACTTCCACCTTATAACCACGTAACTTCACCGTGGCTTAGATAAACAGGAAGAGGACTGTTTATCACGAAGTGGAACTCTTAACAACTCAGACACAAATGTAGTAGAAAATTAGTTTCATACGAAACTTTAAACACAGTGCGGTATTATTGGAAGATTATGTTTTATAAGATTAATTAGACAGCAAAAGGTGTATTTTATACATTTCCACTAGAAGGAGCCGCTACTCCCTCAAAAAATGCAGTTATTACATTTGAATTTGCACATAAACATCCGTGTTAGTAACCCTCATGCATTTAATATATACAAATGGGAAGTTATATGCCTACAGCCACACATGCAGGTACATTAAACTATGAGCGATATATATATATATATATATATATATATATATATATACACATATACATATACACACACACATAGATATATAATTTTACATATACAACCTAAATATATAATCTAAACAACAATAACATAAGACATACAAAAAGCAAATGACTTCTTTATTTTTCTTGCCTAAAATTGACATTGAGTGGAGGCTGGATACAAAGGACACCAGGAAGTTACTGTGATGTGCTAAAAATATTGAACTATTTTTGGTATAGCAAACATGTGGTATCCTTATGAAGACAGACAGCGGACAGCAGACAAGATAGTATTCCATCACAAGAAGTGCAAATGTTTAAGACACTTATTGTTGATCATGTGGTACGAACTTTTCCAGGAACATAATTTTTGTCGATAACGGGCTCCAGAAGAAACATATGTAGGCATCTCTCATTCTGTGCTAAAGGATGGCCAGCCACTCTGTGGAAAAACAGAAACATGCATCCATATAATTCCAGTACGTTTCTAATTAATAGCATCATCAACTAACAGAAACATTTTGTCTAATACATCTAAACTTTCACTGGAAAGATTCCTGGAGAAAATTCTGAATAATTTTAATATTTTATAACAGCATTCTGAACTGGTATGTGTTTGTAAAATTGAAATTAATAACTGTCACAATTTAATAAATGTCTAATATCAGTCAAGATCCCGTTGAACTAATAATATGTCCATCATCTTTCTTTATAAATTTAAAACACATCTGTATATATACACATCTAAGATTATATATTTATGTGGTAGGATGGCTGAGTGGATAAATTCCTGACCGAGTGTCTGTCCTTATGATATAAAGAAGCAGCTAAACATTACATGAAACAACTTACTGAAATGAGTAAACAATTTCATGTTTAACTGCATACCAGAGAGAATTATTACATCAAAGCTGACCATTTATAATTGAGAGTGCCACTGTCCAATAAAACACATTCTAATACTAGTAATTCAATGACCAATTAAAAATGGGGAAAAAAACCTTTAAAAAAGCTATTGTCATTAATGTTAACAAATTCACTAACTCATTAAAACTAAACAAAATTAAATCCTCTTGAAATTCATTTCATTCTTTCTGTAGTTTGAATTAACAACCAGGATAAACATATATGCAGATTGGTGACGAATTAGATTCACTCGGCAGAATCTATTGTGGTTCATCTATTTGAATTGCTCCAAAAATGGTTTGGCGTATTTTTGGTATGATGCTAAGTCCCACTAGTAAATACTTCAGATCATCAAACTAGTGAGCATTTTACATTTTTTAAATATAATAAAACTGGAGACCTGTTTCAGTAAATAAGCGACACAGCATTCGTATTATATGTATAGACGGATGAATTCGGTGAAGGAAATTCTGAGAAGGAAATCTAACTGGACAATGTTTCAGTCACAGACAATAATGATTTATTTTGCTCACTTGTTGATAAATTGTTCTAGTCCTCTTCTTCTTTCTTCAATAAACTCATCTTCAAATATTCCATCATCACCCCTGAAAGGCAACTGTTTTGACCACGCTTTACCGGGTAATGGGGGAACAACAATCTGAAAGAAACAAAAATTTGATAAAAATCAGAGTTTGCCTTTTGAGGTGATGCTACCAGAAACTTGGCTTAAACTACAAAGGCGAAAACAAATCTTTCGGATGCCAAAATCTGTCAGAAATATTTTTGGGGAGATCTGGCTATCAATTATCATATAAGTGCTTGCTCTCTACTCCACCGTCCCCCCTCCCAAGTCTTCACACAATTATGTTTAACTTGAGTACGTATGAAATAATTATATTTTAGTACAGAAAAAATCCATGTCAAAGCGCTATTTACCATCAATAAGAGCATAATTATTTAAACATTTATTTGAAAGCCATATCGTCCTGAATTTTTAGAGCCAGTTCTTTACTGCGACCAGTGCCTAGGCTAAACAGCTCACTCATTCACCCACCCACCCACAGATATACAAAATTGTCACAGTTGTCTGGAATAAATACATTTACTTCTTGAATTAGCTCTAAAATGATTCCAATTATTGCTTCTGATTAAAAACGGAAAAGACAGATTAAAAGGTTCATCAACATAAAAGAAGTATACATAATAAACATGCACACAACACACTCACAAGTGCAAACAGTTCACAGAAAAATATCACCAATGAAGACCTTTTAAGCTAATTTCCCAGAAACGCTCCTTGTTTCTCCAATTTCCCCAACACCTGCTGTCAGAATAATATGAAAATGTGCGAAGCTAGCAGAAGAACACAACAAAATCAGATTGACATAAAAACCTGCTAAAAATGCAGAAATGACAAGTGATAACTGCCACCAAAGTGAGATGTGACGAATCAAATTGATATATGACGGGTCAAAGTGATATGTTAAGAAACACGGAAGTTAACTAACATGGATTAAACATGCTCTCAAACCAGAATCATAATGAAGGAGACTTTGATTTATAGAACTTAGTCCATTATAGTCAAACTGAGACATGAATTCATTTCTCTACTACATTGTCAAAACTGTGTGGCACCAGAAATCACGAGGTTGGCATATGCAAGTGAAATTTTATACATATTATTTATTGTAACCTTACTCTGTATAGTGCCCTTTAAAAGGCTGCTGAAGGCAACTGTATGTTATCAGTTCTAAGGGATAATCATCATAATTATCTTCCTTGGTGATTCATATATCATCCTTCATGTGTAATATTTTATTGAAAAATACTGAAATACTAGAATATAGACGACATCTTTCGTAATTTATTATATTTGGTTGAATTATTTCTAGATTAATCAATATTAACCTGAATGTACTGACGAGCAGCAAATGACAGTGTCATGTGCTGCCATCTGGTGAATCAAATTAACATCTTCAGATTTGTTCTAGCGGATTCCTTTGCAAGCTATTCCTCATTTTAGGAGCATGACATAAAAACAAGAATTCAATGCAGGGATTGAAAACAAATGCTACATCTGTCCCAGACTTGTTTAAGTGTTATGTGTATGAACTTTTCCATTTCTTGAGGTGCCCTGGTCATTTTGTTTTGCTGTTTGTAATTGGTCAGTCAGTGAATGACAAGTTCACTGCTTTAACTAATGAAAACATGATTAAAGCAAATTTTCAGATCTGGTCGAAGAAACATGTCCATGTTTTGAATTGAGTCTTGGTTAAAGGAATCATAAGGGAACTGTGTTGTGTAATAGCATGATCACACACAATTGGGTTGGTTGTACAATACAACCAATCCTTTTTACAAGGATGCACAATCATGTTATTTTTTAAATCATGTTTACACACAAATATAACAAGATTTGTTTGCTTCATATTCTAAATGCCTTTATTTATTACAAACATAAATCAGACAAATTTAAATGCTGTGAAGTCGATGAAGGGTGTACACCTTTTGAGTGCATTGTGTCAACCAAAAAAGTTTCAACTAAGGCTACATATGCCCCACAAGATCAAGTATTCATTTTTGAATACAGCTCTGTGTATGTATAAAAAGATCCCCCATATTCTGATAAGTTCAGCACATCCTTTCCCATATTAATTGAATCATATAAAGCAATTTTGCATCTCAATGATTATCATCACAGCATATTGTGGAATATGACACCAAAAAAAACATTCTTGTGAATTATTCACACAACAGGATTACCCTTAAATTAAACTGAACACTAGTCTATAAACCAAATGAATGTATATTTATTGAAAACATCATATTATCATAAATGCTCATGGTTAAGTTAATTTTTTTGGATGGGAAAGGGGAGTTCTCAGAAGTACCTCAACATATACGCGCGCCATATTTCCTACCAGCTGAAGGAAAGATGTTTTGGGCCATTCTTGACGCACCACACTCGGATTCAATTTTCAATATTAAGACCCAGAGTTGGAACAAAATTTCCACATCGCTGCCTACTAATCCATTATTACTCTATAAATAACAATTAATTTTCACCAAACTGTCATTTGGATTTCCCAAACATGCTGGTCTTTACTTGATAGTCATACACTGTTACCTACTGGTACTTCCAGATGATTAGCAATATGATAGTAATCACTGCTTACATTGCAAACCTTGTTCACCAGTTGTTGTAAAACAATTCATTAATAATGCTTGCCAGTTGAAGTTACAATCAGGTATGTTTGGTGTGACAAGTTTGTTTATTAATTATAACATCAAAGCGATTAGAAATGGAAATTAAAGGTAGTGGCAAACAGCTTTTGATATTTTTGTGAACCTTAGGAGCAAAATCCACATACATATGTTTATTTATATAAATATATATCACTGCTAGTGAACAAATTGATATTGATATATTTATGATGCACTTGCTGACACTATGAGTTTAAAAGGAAAGCAAAATTTGTACGAGGGTGTACGTCACTACGGCAGGTGTATGCCTGAATAAGCCATTTTAGGGTTAAATGCATAAATTATGGAACTATTGAATGAGAGAGGGTGATAAACCACTAACAGCTGCTGGTAATATCAAGAGACTGTCCATTCCCCTGGTCATCGGGTGGGTGAAAACGCTGTGGGAACGTTTCCCCAAAGAAATCAGAAATGGTGTGCATATCTAATAAGATGGATGGAATCGAAAATGAACATTTTCTTGGGGAATGTGATGCCAAAACTGAGGATGCGGTGGACAACGATGGCTGTGGCGATTACTATGACAATTCTCTTGCTACATGTGAGATTCCAGATTACAACTGGTCCAATTTGTTTTGCGGATGATGACAATGACTCCGACTTTGAGAGATTTTAATCCTATCAAGTCAATAGTTGAGAAGTCAATCACCACTGGTCTAGATTTTTCCAAACAAAAGCATGACAAGCTACATAGAAATCAAACATGTTAATGGTAGAAACTTATCACAGACTGTATGATTATTTTAAATTAGTTAATTTACTTTTTAATTTGGTTTAATCATAGAAATCATGATTTAATAGACCCATTGCAGTCTTTGGCATGGTTATAATATATCCGGGACATGGACGTTTCAGGTTAAAATGGCGGAATTATCACAGTATTATCGCTCAGTGGACCCCCTATAAATCCCACAATGCAAAGCGCGGCTGGTTTGTTTTGGTTTTTGACATCATCATGCTTCAGGCTTATTGTAGAAGATTTTATTTTGAATTAGTTACTTAGCCTCGACAATGTGATCCAAACTAAAAGAATAATTGGTTGATTGGTTTAGACTTGGCACACTGGTTCAAACTATGACTTATGGCTGCAACCTTTTCAATAGTAGCCGATGTCCAACGCTATACATCGTCTATTTTACAGTCACTCATTGCCTATTTTATTGGCAGAAAATTGGTCCGCTACTTTGGTTTTGGCATAAAAGTGGCCTAGAATGCACCAAATACTGCATTTCCTTCACTACCCCCCTCTCCGCATCCATACCTCCCTCCAGCAATGCCACAGCATTGGCGTTGTGGTGTTTTTACAGGCCATCACGGTTGAGCTGCTGCCTACATTTTGTAAGGGGTCGTCTACTCTAGTCTCTACTGAAAAGGCTGTAATGTCCTCAATTGAATATGGGCGCCTCCGTGGTCTAGCGGTAGCGTGCTGGACCACAGATCACTACCACCCGTGTTCGAATCCCGGCGTGGGCATATCTGAAGGTTGTTTCGTCTTTCACTTCGTCTCCTTACCTTTGGAGGTCGCCCAGCCTATTTAGCCTACCTTGTGCACAAAAGTGGCCGTAAAACATCAATCATCATCATCCTCAATTGAATATGGAGGAAATATGCTAGACACAATCAGCAGGCAACAAACAAACTCCAGTAATGTACCAGGACTACAATGATGAATAATAAGCTTCAGATGAACTTTAATTCCCTCTTCGTTAGATAACATCACACAGATTAATTCAAGCTGATGAACTATTATTCTGATCTGGTCCTGCTATATCAGTTTATTTCTCAAAACGCTTAACTTTCTAACAGGTCAGTACAATAAATATACAAACATAATCATGATCAGTGTATGGAAATACATTACCTTACTGTCTCTTTCCAGTTCACATCGTAACCAATCAAAATCACTGTATCTTCGCCTTACACTTGATTCCTTCACCTTAAATACTGGTAAATTGGTCTGGAAAAAAGCCAAACAATTATTGTTAGAAAACATCACATTAATATGCCTGATGTGGTCATTACAACTAATAAGCAATATATATGTAGTAGCAGCAAATAAAACAAACTGTGGATCTTGTGGACAACTAACATAAAAGCAATCCTTTGTAAAAATCCAACTTATTCTGAAATATATAATTTCTTATTAAAATTGTTTATTAGAACTGTAATTCTTTAAATCATAAAGACATTACAATATGTTGATACTTTAATTGCATGTATGCCAAAATTCATATTCCGAGCAGCAACTGAGTGGAATATAGGGAATGGGATCCTCATGAAGTGAGTTCTGTCTGTTTTCTTTTAGCACATTCTACAGACAGACATGCGTATTGACATCAACAATAGTTTGCATTTTGGCATAGTTTTGCCTATGAAAGTATAAGATGTCATTACTCTCTGTGTGTCACATTTTTAGCCACATGGTGGCTAAAAATTATTATATTGTTCATATCAGTGAAAGTCCATTTTAAATATATTATTTTATGTCATTAATTAAAAGTCATGTTAGAAAATGCACTAAAGTAATCCAGAGTATAATATAATGATTAGCTTAATCGATGTTGCTATAAAGACATGTAAATTCAAAACAACATAAGCTAGACATTTTTTCAGCTCACATCCAAACTGGATGAGATCATAATTTCTAGACAATAGATTTGTGACAGAAAAGAATACAATATTTACAATACAGCGATTTCAAAGCCTAAAATAAAGATCACTCCTCTGTGGGGCACACTGACATGCTAACAGGACCCCAAATTTATAGACTTTACAATGGAACAGATGTAATTTTTCTGGGTACACTGTTCTCCCTCTTAAATATGTAAATCAACCAGGAGAGAAAGGGGAACACCCCTTTCTGTACAGAAAGATGAAATCAAAATACCACGAGGGTGACCAATGTAAGTGTTTAACTTTAACACCTAGAGAGTGTCTTTATGTTCAACTTTAATGTGGTCAGCAAAACACAATGATTTGAGTCATGGAATTAATTTCTCGAAAAGTTTTGAAATTTAGGCAGCAGCTCACCTGTGGTGGCTTGTAAAAACACCACAATGCTATTGCTGGAGGGAGGTATGGATGTGGGGGGGGGTTGTGAAGGGCTGGCTATGGGGTAGTGGTAGTCACACAAACACTGTGGTGGGCCTTCTCCATTGGAAGGGTAGGTATGGGCCTCTCCCCTGAAATATCCGTGAAAAATGAAGTATTTCGTGCATTCTAGGCCATGTTTTTGCTAAAACTGAAGTACTAAAAGTAAACAAGGTTCCAACTTTCTGCAGATAACATAGGCGACGAGCGACAGTAAAATAGACAAGGTACAGCATCGAACGTTAGCTGCTATTGAAAAGGCTAATTATCAGTGATCCTTGATACCAAAATTTGTGTACATAACTAGAAAACTATTGTATCATGCTTGACTGACCAGATAACACGAGAAGTAGTTATATCATATATGAAGTAGTTCTCATAGAAATATAATAAGTCAAATTATAATGTAGGTCTGAAGCTCATTAAAATTAAATAGACATAGTGGAATTAACTCTGTCATCTAAGACTAAGTGAGTAAGTCTAAGCTGTTCAGGTATAAATGAGTAGACTGCCTGTTGTTACTGTTAGTACTAATAGTAGTCTACTAGTCTAGATCTATATACAATTTTAGAACAGAATATGTCGCTGTATTGCAATTTCATATTAAGTGATTAAATATAGGAAATTTTGAATTTTTACACAAATATCATAAAATATTAATTTCTGCATGGCTGTTGTCAAGCATCAAACTATATCTAAGCATGAGCTGCTGATAAACCTGCTACTGAACTAACCCGCATTCGAACTTCATAGTCCGTGTATCTTTTCTTGCCAATGCCGTGTGTCTCTGGGTTTAAAACATCAATTTCAAGAAAATTTGCCGGTGGAGCGTAGGCGTCATCCAGTGTCTGTTTTTTGGATGATATTCTGGCAGTAGCGGCCGCAGTTGAAGCCATTCCGAAACCTAATCTGACAAGGAAACGTAGCGGACATCAACAGATCAACCCATAGTATAGGCACTTATCAGAAGGTGATGCAACTATAATAGTTTATTACAATCAAATGAGCGATGATTGATAATTTCCATCCCATAAATAATCAGAATATTTATGTTTTAGTAATTATTAACAAACATTATCTATATATGTGTATAATTGGTTTGTACTAATGATAAAACTGAAGACCAAAAAATTTGAACAAATGCTTAAATCAACGTGTTTTACTGGAAACACCCATCCGCCCTAAAATTAATTACGTCACTGGAATATCCTCGGCTTTGGCTGAGTAAATGTGCTGTATCACTATTATGATTATGGAGTCTATGAATGAACTGTACATCCGTCATGGCAAAAAAAAATAGTTTTGAACTAGCTGGTTATAATCAATTCGTGTAATAATCAAAGTTAACTAAACATAAGGGGAAATTTACCCAAAATAAAACGTTTAAAGCCTAAAGGATTGCAGATATAAGTGTAACTAGACCTAGACTCTTGTGTAGACTAGAATACCCTTCAACCTTGATACCATATCTACGGAATAATGGTGGCACAGCCTGTTAAAAACTCTGGTCAAGTCCTGTTTTCTATGCAAGATATTTCTTAATAAATGGATCACAGCAGATTGTAATGGTCCCTAATCCAATATATATAGTTTAGGCTTATAGCATGTTAACCTACCTAGGTTCCCACTGTCATAATGAAGGAATGGTTGGTTTGGTTTTGTTGTTCGGGGAGAATCCCCAGGCTGTCGCTTAATCAGCACAGCCTCTATGTTGGAGTGGTTGAGAAATCTCCTCCCCCACCACTCCCAGGGGAGTAGTACGGAAAGATGGAGCCGAAATACCCTGAGGGTGGTCACTGCCAGAGTGTTTTACGTCCTCAGGGGGTTTTTAACGTCCCCCTTTATTTTAAATAATTCAGTGGGAGACGGCAGCGCCATTTAACGTGGTCATCCAAGTGCCGGTTGCTTAAACGCTAGGCCACCGGAGCTCACTAAGGAATGCGTTTACCGGTTGTTGGCTATATTTCCATCGAATTCGGGCTTTATTTAACATACCTTGCTTTAAAGGCATTTAGACTTGGGGCATTTACATCAGCCGGGAATTGATTCCATGCATTAACCTTTGTCGTACCACTTTTTATACGTTCTTTGACCAGTTTGAATGAATGTCCTTTGGTGACTCACTGACTGGTCTAATTTAAGGTAATTTGCGTCTATATGATGCATGCCATATGTGTATGCTTGTGCCGCGCTATCATATATCGTGTCTTGTCCTGCGGTAGTGTATGCACGAACGCTTGGTAGCTTCAATTGTTTCAGGCTGTCTACTATCTACATCTAGCAGCTCCTCACTCAGACAGCTGTGGCATGTGCTGTTAAAAGTGAGTATGATAACATCCTGGATTAGGGATATATATATTGACCTTTAAAAGCTTTGTGCATAAATTTAATGAGTGTATTTCAATATTTGTCAATATGTATTTATATTTGTGACGATAAAACACAAATACAATATTATTAGCATATTACATGTTTATAATTATAAGTGGCAGTTAATCTGCATGATTTGTATTTTATTTTATAAACTACAGGATCGAGGGACTATATAATAATAATTACTTACTCTCGTCATTTAACATTAATTGGATGCTTATGTTTGATTATTCATGTGGAAAAAAAATAGCAACAATATTGATGTGGTCAAGCAGATTTGGCAGTTGCTATATGGAGCGATAAACGTCGTCTGCTAACACAACAGTGACGTTTTCCTCCGTTACAGAGGTCAACATGTCTTTGTTCAACAGAATTGTTGATCTGTGTAAAATATCGCCGACCTTGGTCACTCGGAATATTTTATTTCATAGAAACATTTGTAAGTAAACAGAGTTACTCAATATTTTAATGCCCACTGTTTTGCCATATTTTAATAATTTTGTGAAGTGTATATACACCCTTATTATCGCCCGCTGTCAGCTGTGGTCATACTCATAAGATGATAAGTCATAGCATTTCGAAATTTACATCGCATTGAATTTGATTGCTTCCGTTTACTGATCTGTGATTAAAAAGAGTGATTACATGCGGAAATGTCGACACTTGTTTCTAATACGGTCCTTTTTAATAAGAGATTGGCATTATCACCTCATTTAGTCATTAGCCATGATTAGGCTCATACCAGTGACACCAGTACTACAGTAGCCCAGTAGAGTCTAGATCAGTCGATGTACATAATTACATTAGCACTGAGAGTCAGACTGATTTAGTGATTAGATCTAGTGAGGAAACCAATTCCCCAATCACAGCACAGTATAGATGTCTACACCATAGAACCTTTGAGCTATGCTTGTTGGGCATGTGCAAAAGTTGTTCTATTTCGTCATCCACTCATTACAATTTAAACACAAAATAATCACCATAAATAATGATTATTGATTTCAATATTTGATCAATTGTTATTGCCGAAAAATTGAATCACATTCGATTAATCGTCTATTCATCGCAGCCTTATATAGATTAGATTATGACTGTAACTTTTGTGTAAGATATCACAATAATTTATTATATCTTCAGCACTATATCTCTCACCTTAATTATACATTTATTAATATGCCATTGTTTATTATAACGAAGTGATTACGTATCTGAGCATTGGAACCCTGTACCTAGCACTATAGGTCCGAGCGCGCAATGCGCATACACCAATTATTCCTCGTTTGCTATTACTTAATTACTATTACTCAAATATGGCAGCCAAGCATGTAGTTGTTATATTTGGGTTGAAAGTAGAATATGATTTTGATAGTTTTGAAGAGGTACAAATGAAAATCAAAGAAATCGACGATCAATAGAACAGTGTGCAGCTTTACAAATAATCCGGGTTCCCAGTTGTCCTAGAAAACCTGGAATATAACAAATTCATTTTCCCGGTCTTGGAAATTCTTTGAATTTGACAAAATCTGAAAATCTCATGGAAAAAATACTGCCTTTGGAAAAACCCATAAAATTATACATTTCTTATAAATGTCAGATTTTCTTTTTAATCTGATTATAATGTCTATTAATATACTTAATCTAATATCTGTATTAAACACTAGTAGCAGTAATTACAACTAAGCTCCTTTCTCTGACACTGATGCGAACAGATGAACTTTTTTAAACTATCATGAAATTGCTCAGATTTATAATAATATTGATGATGCATGGTTCAGATGCTGAATGTTCAATCTTTATTGCCAACGGCAATGAACACGATTCCAATGCTTGGGTTGCTGTTCCGCGTCTGAGCACCAGAAACACCGAAGCTTGGCGGTCGCACGTATAGTGCTTGGACCTTTATCATCAATGAACACGATTCCGATGCTCGGATACATAACAACAGCCTTATTATAATTTATAGCTATATATTTTTAGGTTACTTAATATGTTATGTCAATAATTATTTACTGTGTAACTGAATTGTTAATAGCATACTTGCAATTAATATTCATAATGAGAGGCTAAAGAAATTAGATTTTCCAACACTGGTGTATAGACGAATCTGAGGGGATATGATTGAAGTCTTTAAGATGATGAATGGAAGAGACGATCAGGAAGTAGAAATGCAGCTGCCATTAAATACAACAATAAAATCAAAATTTATGGCTTAAACTTTATGCCCATTCACTTGTCTTCCATAGTTGTGGAAATGGAATGATTTTGCATTATAAGCATCTTGAAATAAATCTATTGCTGGAAGTTAATCTATACATATTACTTGAATTTGTTTGAAGTGCTAAGTTAATAACTTTTATTCAGGATAGATGATTTATTTATTACTGCAGTGGCATAGATTTATGTCTCTCATGGGGTGAACACAGATAGTATACAAGAAGATGATTTGGTGTTATGGCCTGATCAAATTGGTTTTGTAGTTTGGTTGCTGTGTTTGAAGACATTCTTCTGCAATGAGTCTAACCCAATGATTGGACTGTAGGTGATAGGTGCACAAAAAATGACTTTTCATGTGTATCTTAGTCTATGTATAAATATCTGGATCAATATATTGTATTCAGAGAAAAATCCAGTTAAATCAGTTTAAAACCCAGTTAAATCAATTTAACACTGTTTAAACTTAAAACTTGGACCATGGGATGGTGGTGGTAATATTTTTCACTAAAGTACAACATTCTTGAAGGCTGATATATATCCTCCTCTCCATATTCTATACCAGGCATGTCATTATAAGCCACACCCGGCAAATTTCCCCGTCTTCTTCCATTGCAGTGCAGGCTACTCTGGGTCCAGTAGAAATTACACCTCCTTGGTTTAAGCTCAGCCTGAGGCCTCGCTAAACATGTTCTCCATCTACTCTAGTTCAATCTCCTCCTACTCTAAAACTAAATGAACAGTCTGCTATATGACCATGATTGTTTTGTATATTAACAATTTTAACAAGTAATTTATCAACCTGATCATAATATTATATGGCAAAAAGAGTTTCAAAATATGCTGAATTAATCAGATTTGAGCTTTGGATTATCTGACTGTGTAGTTCTACAGTATACATTATTCAAAGTTAACACGTTCCTTAGCATCAGCTGCACATCGTTTTTCCCATTTATACGAATGTTTAAATATTTAGAAAGTAACACAATTTTTGAGCAGGGCTCAAATATATTTACAGCATATTTTCAACATATTAAGAGATGATTATACTTCCAGGCACTATTTAAATATCTCTGGTATATGCACATGTGTTATTTTAGCTTACTGTGGACTTAAGCCATCTTTGTTTATGTAAAACTGCCACATCATCGGAATCCTGATTAGTTTTTAGTTTCAGTCGTTTAAGTTGAACAGTAGGTTATGGCTAGGTTTGCTTTTCACATTACCACAGATGATGGTATATTGTGGAGACATGGGGTGAATTAATTTCCAGAATTGGAATTGCTTATTTAAAAATAAATTAAATTGGAATTGATATATTTAGAATTGGAGTTTGTTACAAAACTATTAAATCCACAAATTAATTTACCATTTAATTTTATAATTCAGAAATATTTCTTCCATGACAATCTCACTTGGAATATAAACTACTCGGAGTAGGTATTCTAAGTAGGTACTCAGAATAAGTACACATTGTATGTGTGTATGTATGTAGTAATATATAGCATATGTATCGTATATATCACTGAATAAAAGAAGAACTTGAATTTAAAAAAAAAATCTTTTTATGTTTGTAAAGCATATAAAATATATATGGAATTGTTCTATTTGGAATTGATAAATTTGATGTGGAAATGGAATTGAGTGGAATTGGAACTGACAAAATAGAATTGACTCCATGTCTGATATTGTGTGATACCCAGAATCACTACATTATAATACTGATATAGCATAAAGAACAGCTTGATGGATTACTGGTAACTGATTTAGGCTACCTGGTAGGCAAGACCTAATAAAGCAGATGATTAGGTATAATTGCCTATACCCTTATAGTGTTGTACATCACTGCACATCCAAATTTCCGTGTTATTTTATGGTTAGTACTAGTAGGTTTTATTTTGAAAAATATAATTTGTTTTCATCTGTATCTCTCTCTCGCTCTCTGTGTGTCTTTGTGTGTGTGTGTCCTCCACTGCCTTGTACAGGACCTTCAATGAAAGCAAAAAGTTATAATTCGATTACTATTGCTAGATTGTAAAGATACATCTGTCATTAATTTTTTCTGGTTGAATGCAAATTTTTATATTTACAGCTATAGATACTATACAGTGCTATTCCTACAGGCACATATACATGTTCTGTATTAGTGAAAGAGATGGATGGTTACATATTATATGGACTGTAAAACAACACTTAACAGTCTTATGAAAACAGTAAAATGCTTGAGTTTATTATATATTTGTAGCTAATTGACATTGCAGGTTACAGTCCAGCTTTAAATCAGAAGGAATCGGGTGGACCACTGTCATTCTATGATTCCAAGGTCGAGACAGGGGAAATACAGTTTGATGACCATCAGAGAAATGTTGTCCAAACATTACAAGACCTTTATGAAAAAACCAAAGATTATCAACCAGCGGTGTCTCAGTTAGAGCGATTATTAGGCAAAGTAGGTTTCTTGTACATACAAAATCTATAGCTGATAAAATAAGTCAGATAGATAATCACTAATTTAGAATAGTTATATTACATCAAACAGATTTATATTTATTTAATATGTCATTCTTATGAATAAAACTGAATTTTATATTTTCATCTCGAATGTTTAGGAAGTATTTCAGGTTTAAAAATATTCTGTCATTGTAAGCAATTTAGTGGGTCTTAGTTATTCCTAAAATGATATTGGTGAAGTTTTCATTTTCTTCATAACATTAGTTTTTCAGACAAAAGAAGAAGTTTAAGGAAGTGCCAAAGAAATATGGGAATTCACCAAAGGGCTTGTATCTCTATGGTAGCGTTGGCACGGGAAAGACTATGCTGATGGACTATTTCTACCACACCTGCCCTCTAGCCAAGAAACGAAGAATTCACTTTCATGAATTCATGCTTAATGTACATAAACGTGAGTTGTTTAGCTTCAGTATGTGTTAAATCTGGAACAATTTATGATCAATGAATCACTTCCTAGGGAAACAGCCCACAAACACAGGTAAAATTACTTGATTCAAACTCAGACCTTGACCTCAACTGTTACACTACTGGATTATCTACTTTGATGAAATAAAATTAAGATTTAGTATTCTCACATAAATATCTCTTCAATATGTGCAGTCATTTAAAACAAATCACACTTTGTGACTGCACTAAATCAGTATTTCCACACATCCTAGAAAACCGGGGAAATAACAAATTAATTTTCCAGGTGCTGGAAATGTCCTGGAAAAGATATTGCTTGTAAAAAAGTCCACTTAGAACAAAAAGCCTGTGAATAAATATAATGCGTGTAGAAGAAAACTTCATTTGTAGAGAAAAAGAGTACTGGTACATGGTCTTGATATCCCATGTCAGTTAAAATTTAAATAAAAGTGGGTGGATCATACAGCTAGAAGGGGTGAGGAGGAGGCTGTACATAATTTTTTTTATAAACATTGAATAAATAGGATTTGCATGTATATAATAATAATAATAATATACAAAATTTATATAGTGCCCTATATAACCTGTAAGAGGTTACTCTAAGGCACTTGACAACAAATAATTCTCTGGCTGTAACAGATTTACATCTTTCAAAATACATAATTCTTTCCAGCCAAATACATAATATATTCAGCTAGGAAAAGCTGAAACAAAAAGATTAGTTTTTATCTTCTTTTGAAGGTATCAAGGGTCTTGCACTTTCTGATGGTTACTGGAAGATTATACCATAAGGTTGCAGCAGCCTTTCTGAAACATCTATTACCATATGTCACTCCAGACTCAGACCATAGAGACCTTGTCAGCTGATATGGAATGACAAGTTCCTCTAAGTACTGAGGGGCAGTCCCTTGAAGTGCCTTAAAAGTGTACATCAAAATCTGGTACTGCGACCTATATATAACCGGAAGCCATTGCAGGGAGTTCAAGACTGGCGTTATATGTTCTCCTTTATGAGTGCGAGTGATTAACCTAGCAGAAGAATTTGGTACTTTCTGTAGCTGTGTCATCAGTGTGCTTGGAAGACCATAAAGGAGAGCGTTGCTGTAATCTAGCCGAGATGTTATCAAGGAGTGTGCCAGTGTTTTGCAAGCATCGAATGTGATATACCGCCTGATATGACCAATATTACGAATTTGGTAATAACAGGCTTTGGATATTGCATTTACTTGCTTCTCCATGGTCAGGGATGTATCAGAATATACTCCGTCTTTTCCTCGTTTAACTTAAGCATGTTTGCACTCCTCCAAGTACTGATATCAGCCAAACAAGCTTCCAATTTCTTTGCAGCGTTGGACCAAGTATCTTGATTTATTACCTTTAAATCTTGTATACTTAGTCCTGGAAAACAGTAATTTGGTCCAAGAAATGTCCATGAAAATAAGATTTCATTGGCTGTGGGAATCATATAAAATGTTTAATTCATATTATGGAAGTGATTTTCATGCCTTCATTCTTAAAAATTTGCTGTAGTTAATAGTAACAAATAGAAGCACCGTATCTTGTGATATTTGTTGCACTGACATTTTGTAATATTTAATATCACTTGTATTATACTTGTCTTTAGGAATCTCATTTATTTACTTATATATATATTTTATAGAAGTACATAAAATGAAGAAAGATACAGCTGGTACTGGATATAGCAGGGATACCATCTATGACCCAATTCCACCTGTGGCTCAGAGTATCAGTGAGCAAACATCACTACTCTGCTTTGATGAATTCCAGGTGTTTGTTTTGTTGAAAATGTTTATCAAATGCTATAATATATTGTATTCATTATCTTCAAACTGGTTTGGGTATAGACTGAATTTTTGTGTGTGTGTGTGTGTGTGTGTGTGTGTGTGTGTCAGGATTGGCAAGTTTATGACACAATGTCTAAAACCATGGATTAATCCAGGGTTTATAACATCATGTCATAAAAAGGTTTATGACGGTTTATGACATGATAGTGTCATAAACTGTCAAAAGCATATATTTTTAAATATAAATATTAGCAAAGCCAACAAATTTGTGACATATTTTGTCCAATATATACTTGAAAAGTAGTTTTTAGAATGGCTTAAATTATTAATATGTTAACTTTGTAATATTAAAACTAAAATTATTATACAATAAGTTAGGGTTTGATTATTAGACTATGGTAATCATACATGATATTGTTTGTAGCCAAAAATCAATTGGCTTGATTAGTGTGCCATTTGTTTCTAGAGCTATGGGGCAGTATTAATTTAATAGAACTATTCATTAAGTGGATGACAAGCAAGACACTGCCCTCTTGGGTTGGTGCTGGTGTTTATCTGTGGCTGACCATGCACCGACAGCGACAGTGGCTTCACTTTCTCCATGTGGCAAGAGCTAAAGATATCTGCTACCAGATATGGAGTCAATTCAATTCCGGAATCATAATTGCTTTTTGTTATATGGAATTGATAAATTTGGAATTGGAATTGAAGCTTGCTACAAAACTATTATTCAGAAATATTCCTTCTACGACAATCCTACTTGGAATATAAACTACTCGGACAATTGTATTCCAAGTAGGGCCTCAGGAATCCCTAACTCATGGTAAAACAGTAGTAAGTAAAAAAGAGTAGGTAAAAAATGGACTTGGAATTGATACAATGGTAATTGATAAATTTTATGGAATTAGGGGAAAATTGAGTGGAAATGGAATTGATACTCTGATTCCATTAATCCATCTTATAGCTTTCATATTAAATAATAGTTACACATGATTAGTTTCATGAGAAAACAGCCAAGCTGGTATTTTGTCAGAGGACCTCCAAGGACTTTGTGATTTGGATTAGTGCTGATTGGCATATCAAATGGACTGATTCAATTGTACATGTGTGAAAGATGTGAGAGTCTGTTATGGTTACTGAATAAAATATACCTCCAAATTATTTCTGTTATTACTGAATTGGAAAAAGACCAACATAAAATATTATTTTCCATTCATGTTTGTAATATATAAATATACTAATTCTGATATAATGATAATTCACAACTAGTTCTAACCAAAATAGAAAGTTAAAAAACTTAAAATCACTAAATATAGTGAATAAAAAGGTTTATGATAGTTTACAATGGTATACGACATCATAAAGGCGTTTACAAGGGGTTTATGACACTATCATGTCGTAAACAAGTTTATAAACCCAACCCTGGTGTGTGTGTTTGTGTGTGTGTTTATACAAATGTGATAACATAATTATATTCTGTAAACTAAATAATCTCTTAAATTTCTATAGTGTGTACTTGAAAACTGAGGCATTGTGAATATATGTCAGTAACAACAACAGCTTCATTAATATAGATAAATTTTTTCAGGTGACAGACATTGCTGATGCAATGATCCTAAAGAGGCTGTTTGCTCATTTATGGAAGAATGGTGTGGTTGTTATAGCAACTTCAAACAGACCGCCAAAAGGCAAGCAATGATTTTAGTATTTAGATGTTATGTGTTTTCTGCTTTAGGCAAATCTACGTACACACACGGACACACACACACTATACCTGTAATTAATCAGAAGGCAAGAGAGAGAGATGAAGATACACTTATGTATATGTATTTCTTCCAATATAATAGACCTCTATAAGAATGGCCTGCAGAGAGTTCACTTCCTGCCATTCATACCTATGTTGGAGGTAGGTGTTTAATATTTGTCTATTTCAGTTTTAAACAACTTCTCTCCATAAAGATCAGGCACAGAGTTAGGTATACAGTCAATTATGTTGCCACTAAAACACTAAAATCCATTGAAAAGTGGTCCTTCCTCTCTGTAATTATATATATATATATATATATAATAATATATATATATATATATATATATATATATATATATATATATAGGCTAACTTTGCCATCATTCTGGTATTGATTACAGAAGATACAATGTGGCTGGTGAACGCTCAGTTTATTTTGTGTAGGTTGATAGCATTTACTTTCTTATTAATAAATAGACACACTTAATGATTTTCATGTAGTTACAAAGCTAGATTATTGAAACCTCTTTTTTTAAGTATACAAAGTATATGTTAACATACTTGTAATTTGTGCTTTATTTGCAGACATTCTGACTGTGATAGCAAATATGAAATGGATAGAACATATGAAGACCTTGTTAGTCGAGCAAATGCCGGTATTGTCTTACATATATTTTCTATGGCACCAGTTCCTAAAAATTTTGGGGGGCTTGTATCACTGCATATATTTCTCTGCGTTTATGTTGAATCTGTTGGTAAAGTTCTATGTATAAAATTGCCAAAAAATGTTTGGTGAACTGTGAGGAAATTACCGCATAAAAAATTAGTTACACATCTATTGAATTTAATAATAAAAAAATATATCCTTCACAAAAATAACGATATAAATACAACGTCCATACAATGGCAGAAATAGGCAGGACCATAGCATGTTTACTCCATTGTGGCAAATTTTTACATCTCTAGATTCATTTATTTCTTGGTGTGTATAATAAAGCAGTTATTTATAACCTTGATAGTGGAAGGTCCACGGACACTGAATGTGATGAATCGGAGTGTATATTTTCCAAAGACTTGCGGAAGAATCCTTGATACCAGTTTTCACGATCTCTGTATGAAGGTAATTAGTCTTTATTACTATTAAGCATGATGTTAGAATGTGCATAGCATGTGATTTGCATACTTTATATAATGTGTGTGTGTTTATGTGTATTAAAACGTATTGTTTTATGCAGTTGTATTCATCCCTAAATTGTGAATTAATAGTAATTTCTTTCTGTTATCATGAATAGATTTATTTTCTTCAAACATATGATGGTATTGAAGTTGTATCTTCTAGTTTATTAATAAAACATACTGAGGATGCACACACACACACACACACACACACACACACACTACATAATGACCAATATTTTTTCAATGCAGCCTCTTGGTGCTATTGATTATCTGGCTTTATGTGAAGAGTTTGACATAATAGTTCTTCGAGATGTACCTAGGATGTCACTCGAACAACGTTCCGAAGCAAGACGTTTTATAACCATGATTGATACATTCTATGATCACAAAGTTAGTTGTTATTTGAACTAGTATTTTGTGAATAAAGGGATCAACTGAAGTAGATAGTCTTGTAAATAATATAATCCCACTGGCATCTTCTGACAAGAAGTTTCAATTTCTTATACAACTTAAAATTGGTGATTGAGAGAGAGTATAAGATTTTTATTTTAGATTCAGCTTATATGCTCAGCTGAGAGCAAGCCGGAAGAATTATTTGCCATAGGAAACCTGTCTGAGTGGGATCGTCACCACAAACGTATACTAATAGGAGATCTGGATATTGAAAAGGTATTTTCCTTTAGCAGTTTAACTAGTCCTTTAGGGGATATCATAGTTGATATATACAATCTCTGTTCCCCCCCCCACCACTCACTCCCATACATGCACATAGCTCATCTGTTTAAGTTAGGTTTTATATATATATATATATATATATATATATATATATATATATAATATTTCAGAAAAACATTTAAGTTATTGTATCTATAAAGTATATCCCCTAACAACCCCAATTATCATTTGTTTAGAGACAGTATGTCTCCACGTTCAAAATAGACATTTAGTTAATAGGTCTGACTTCACTGGTTTTGAATTTTAATTTATTATGAAATGAGTGAGTTATCAGTAATAATTTTTAATAATTGTCTATTTATAAGCCAGTTTCTAGTCAGTGACTTCGTTATTCATTTTACTTTGGTTAGTACGTCTTCACCCCTTTCCATCGAAGTATTCAATGTGAAACGTTTAAATCTTAGTTTCGGATGACCTTGCCACATACGAGCTACTGCATTTAATAGATTATGGTCAATATAGGAAGCCCACTGGTAGTTCGTGCCATTCTAAAGATATCACAAGACATCTTTATGCATTTGTCATACACTTAACCTAATTGCAGTGCCCTGACTACCTCCAGGAAATTATCCATTACGTTCTTCTGTAGGCATATTAGACGTGACTAACCTCCTGCCTAATATATTGTGGATGCATATGTGTATATTTGTTCTTGTTGCCTGACAAAATAGCAAGATGAAAAGTTAAAAAATTAACACATTATTAATTCGTTATAGCTATATAGTATATAACAGTGTGAAAGTGAAAATAGGTTTCATCATGAAGAGTTAATTTTTTTCAAAGATGTATTATCATGGGTATATGGTTCTGAAACTGAGAAATACACTATCTATGTGCATTTTATATTTAATTATTTAAGATTTAACTAAAATTAATTATTAAAATTATAATGTTATAGCCAAAATAAATACCAGTATATCACTATAGGTATATTATTCTGAAACCAAGAAATACTACACCGTCCATATGTTTGATTTTAATATTTTTGGATATCACTCTAATTAATTAATTAGTATCTTTTGTTGAATCAAGGGTTCAGAAGATGAGAAGGCTAGCCTGTTTACTGGAGAGGAAGAATTGTTTGCTTTTGATCGTGTGAGGTCAAGATTAACGGAAATGAAATCCGAGGAATACTGGAATGAGAAAGAGATGTATAAGACTAGCGGCAACAGAACGATTAAAGTTAGCAAAAGATATGGACAATCTTCCTGATGACAACCGCCTGTTAGATTAATTTTAATATCCCACTATAAACTTTGTTGTGTATCATGTTTTATGTGACGGTGGTCACATTAGATATATTTCTAACGCACACGAGTTATGTTATCTTGTTGGATTTAAGAATGTTTTTAAATGGTGTTTGTTTTTAATATTGTATATCTTTATTCTTAGTTATCAGCGTTTTAAATATACACTACTACATTGTTAATGTATAGCTCAGGGTACTAGGAATAAGCAAATATTATTCGGTCCCCCCTTCGACGAAGTAACTGATGTTAGCCTACAGCTGTCTACTGACCGTGTATTTATGATTTATAATAATTAGTTGTTGTAACATTTTTAATATACACTAGTTGTTCTCTAAAGAAAGGTTTTAATGAGCCACTGTAGGCTTATTGCTTTGCATAGTAACATTATGTTTATTCAAAAGTATAATTTGATGAATGAATTTAGATAAAAGAAATACGCATCAAATCATAGAGGAAAGAAAATGGAAATAAAAATTGCTAACAAAGAGAAGTGAATATTTTCAGATAACTACCAGCGATGTTAGTGGATGTGAGTGTTCCTACCTGTGCTAAGTGCGGGGAAGGTTTTATGTCTGCTATGTGCCTTTTTAGTCATGCACTGATCTTTACCTTCAGACTACTGCCTACTACCTCATAATCACCGACTATTTAAGCCATGGCATATTTTTGGGGGGAACCGCAAGTGCTGTACACTGAATGATTCCTATATCGTACCAGACTCTCAAAGTTGTAATTCACCATTGATTATTAACTTGATTAGCATCCAGGTTACTGGAAATTAAAGTGGGGGAGATTTATTATGTAAACCGAGTTGGCTATCAGCTGGTGGGACAACAAATCTACCAATGCCATGAGATGTATACTATATATTTTTATGTTATGCTTGTAATGGTACTTTAGGAAATGTTCATTGTTATTTAGTATTGAGGTTATACAAACAGCTAGAACCTGAAGTTCTGAGATCTTCTTGTTGGAGGTGCTGCGATGGTATAGTAGTTAGGGCACTGTGATGTAAATTTTCAGATTGTGGATTGGAATCTGATTCGTACTTAGGTTTGTGAGATATTTTCCTAGGCCTTTGCTACTCAGCCATACATACCACATGTGAGGCTAATCAACTAAACTCTACTCAACTCATCTTCTATGAAAACCTGATTACAGAAGCAAAATTACTCTTACAATAATTGGTTAGTGTTATTTTGATCCAGATATCCCATCTGAGGTGATAAAAATCATTTGATATTTGCATGAAAAGTGTAACTACAGTCAGAATCCATTAATCCGACAAGGTTTGTCACATGATAATATGTCAGATAAAAGAGAACGTCGGAATATCGAGTGAGTGACATACCGGTAATCTGTGTCACACAATTTTAGATCATAAAGATATACCTCCGTATTTAAACCAATATTCTATAACCATGCACAAGATATGGAATGGCATTGAAGCCAATGATCATTTTGATGTTTGTTAATTACAGATATTATGAAGAAATACTCATGTCATTTTGTCCATCAGCATAACTCATGATCTGCTCACTGGAAAGATCAACATTTGTGTTTTTAATTAGCCACAAATGATTATAATTGGCTATTAGATAGCCATAGGCAATGGAAGCATCATGTGTCGGTGTGTATGGTCAAGGACGATTGTAATTGGTTACGATATAGAAATTATCGCGGGTGGGCTGGTTAATGAACCATTTCTGACCACATGTTGGTGTGTCTTACATGACTGAACAGCAGAAATATTTGGCAACATTTTTGTGTTGTCGGATTATTGAGTTCATTTTACATTGAAATGTCACATTCTGTTGGCGAAATGAAGTGTCGGAGTCAGAACGCGGAACACGATTTTGTTGGATTAGAGTCATTTATAATGGAGTTAAATCTATCACAGGCAATAATGTGTCGGATGGTGGATTTGTCAGATAAACGATGTCCAGATTAACGGATTCTGACTGTAATAACGTGCCCTTCTAAAGTCAGTCACTGCTGTATCATCCTAAATCTTATCAACATTGGTTTGGAATGGCTGATCATAATTGGGTAAATATTTCATCTTAGAGAAGACACATGCTGGATTGAAACCATCTTTAGTCATATTAAACCACCCAAAGTGAAGTAAACATTTGCCACCATTTGGGCATAATTACAATCAACATGGAAGACAGTTGATATAACCAAACTTCAGATAGTGAAGCTTTTTGGGCTGAAACGAGATTATCATTTACTGAACAGTTTTAAAGCTATCTTAAATTATCCTGTGAATTGAAATGATTTTTATAAACATATATTTTTTGACTACAATATTTACTACATTCTTATTTCCTGACTGTATTCTGGGTCATTCTGATGGCACAGTGATTAGACCACTGCACCTTAAACATCCAGGTTGTGGGTTCGAGTCTGGTTCATGCCCGTGTGTGTAGGATTTGTTTCCCTTGGCAGATCCTCCTCAGCCATATGTGTAACTAGCGCCCATAATTTGCCATATCTTTATTATTATACACAACAAAAATACAATATTTTATAATTTTCACACATTCTAATAACGGAGATGATGATGGATCGTAATTAGTCACATTGTGGCACGGACATGATTTTAGGCTTTTACTGCACTAAAACTAAGGGTTCTCTCTCGGAGTTGTTTATGCCTCATTGTTTGAGTGAAGTTTAATCACATGTCAGCATTCAGTTGATACTGGTAGTAAAGAAAGTTTTACAAAGCCTCTGGAATTAACAGTAAGCCGCCTCTATGGCCTAGTGGGTAAGAGTGTGGGACTTTCTTATTCATGATTATGCTGTGCTGGAGGTCGGGGGTTCGAATCCCAGCTTTGGCACTATAGTAGGAGATTTTTCATCCAACCAGGCAACTGGCAAGGATTTCTCCCCCGAATATCAAGCCATCTACTGTAAATTCAAAATTTATTTAGAATTAGTCCCGGTGGTGAAGCTGTAAATTATAGACCATATGCGTCTCCCTCATTTGAGGTAGTGGTCGGCCAATTTGGGCTTCTTCCGGCACACAAGAAAAATGCAAACCAGTAAAAATAGTTTTATTTGAAATGGATCATAGGATATATACGCTTAGCGCTGCTGTATTTAGGAACATGCAATGAAATACACAAACATTGGCATCAGGTCATTTATTTCATACATTTTACGCACTCAAAGCTTTCAGACAGACGAGGAGCAGCTAAATGACGACTATTTAAATATCGAAATAACCAAAACCAGAGATGACATGATTTTTTATTTCATGCAAAGCAAACATTTCATTTCCATTCTGCTTGAATGTACAAGTGTGTGTGTGTGTGTGTGTGTGTGTTTTCAAACAGATAATAATAAAGATAGTTATCCTGTCTTCAGCAATTGAACGGAAGTATTTTTTTTAAATTCAGTTAATATGGTTATTTGTTTGTGCTAACAAAATAACAACAGATATTAATACTTGTAACAGATCCCATGCATTGCTGTCGGTGTTTGTTTACATCTACACACACAATATTTCTTCACACAGTAAGATCCAGATCAGTCCATATACTCTAATGCTCAGTTGTGTGTGTTCACACATTTTCACACGAACAAGCTACTGTAAAAATTACTTGAAGCTTAAACCGACTGGAAGCATCCCATGAATAACTACTACAAGGATTGTCGAATACAACATAATTCTAATACGCAGACCTACAGTTTCTCTCCAACAATCCATTTACTGTCCTGTTACACAGTAACACTTGCCAACAACATAAAAAATACATGTTCTCTGGTTAGATTTATTAAAAGCAGATGACCAACCAAAACATCACATGATGCCTTTCACTGATAAATCTGAGAATTAAAAGTAATTAAGGGGGCTAGATGGCACTAAATATTTAGATCACAGAAGTGTGGACATAAATGAGAGCAAAATATATATATATATATATATATATATATATATACTTTCCTAGAGAGCCTAAAACTACTAAAGCCTACAGTTAGCCACGACTAGATTCTAGATATGGTTCATAATATAATGAAGTCACATCTAGCATAACAGCAGCAGCAGGAGTAAGTGACTGAAGGATCCAATTATATTTACTTCCAAAATATATCTCTAGAAAGGGCCCATTTCACCAAACACAAAATGGATCAAACACTTTCAGCGAGTACGCAATTTGTTATAACTGACTAAATATTAGACATTAGTAACCATTTGTATAATTCTGATTAATACATTAGAGAGCTGCAGATGAGTAAGTGACTAGACATTTCCATGCATCTGTGTGACTAGAAACAATCAAAAACTAGGCTTGACTTTAGTTATAAATATAACTCTCGGAAGATTGTATTCAAATCATACCAAAGAAGCAAATGTGAACATTTAGTAATATGCAGCAATTAATATCTGGACTGATTTAATTCATGACACAGCAAATAATAAACTGCCTAAAGGAAGACCTCTATTTTCCCATAACACAAGATAACTGATAATTGCAAAAGAATTTTCTTGATTTTGCATTATCTGTTTGTAAATAACTGAAATACAACTAAATGCATCATGGCCTATAAAACATCAACACTTTTTATCCATTACGTGATTTCTAACAATAAGGGCAGTTGTTGCGTCCACATCAATAGGAACAGAATTGAATGAAACAATATTTAAAACCAGGAAGGGTCTGCATCGGGAAGCTCTTAGTAAATGAAATGTTTAAAACTATGTGCAAAACAGCACTTTATCACGGAAGTCCTGTGCTATTAAAATAATCTGATTAAAAAATTGTTACTCAATTATCAGCTTAGCCATAATCATAAAAACTGATTGTGATTATATCAGATGCTGTTATAAGCACTCAGTTGTGTGCTCAAAGTTAACAACGAAGAGCTTAAAGAAGCATCACAGAACAAGACGGGAATGTTAAGTGGCATAAACAGCTTTCTCTTAAACAGAGAGGGCATACAGTTTTGCCATTTACATACACAAATGCCATAATTCGATTCAACAACAGCCTCCCCCCTCTGGTTCACCCTCCTTCACATGAAATGTCTCTCTGGGACGAGAGTATCCATTCTTTACGCCATCCCAACCTTCCTCAACAGTGATCTGACCCTTTTCTAACATTGAGTAGATATCTTGCGTTATAACCTGGAATGCCTCCTCAACATTTTGCCCTGTTTTGGCCGATGTCTCCAGAAATTTCAGTCCGTGAAATTCTGCAAAGTTCCTGCCCTCTCTTAATGTGACTGTCCTATCCGCATCACGGTCAGCCTTGTGTCCGACGACCAGATAGCATGCTTTGTGTGGCTCTATGTGAATCCTCACCTCTTCCAACCAGTCTTCCAAGTGCTCAAATGTACGGCGCTTTGTGATGTCATACACGAGCATCACACCAACAGAATTACGATAATATGATCGTGTAATTGATCTGAAATAGCAAGAGGCCACCCAAACATTATTTGCAAGTCATCAAATAATTTTACCAAGTCCAGAAAACACTTAATTAAAAGTGTACATATTTGTACACATATCAAGATTCCCACATTAATTATGTAGCTGAGCACAATTTATCACTCAACTAACATTTTAATGATGAAATGATAAAGGCACTCAGAATTTGTCATATACATCTACAATATTTGCTTGTTATACCATAAGCTTTTGACTTAAAATTTCAGTAATTTTATCCCTAATACTTCACAAAAAGGATACTTTTCCCACTGAACCATGCCAATACATGAATAAATTTTGAATCGATGTTCTTTTGATATTATTCCGAATATATTTTTATTGGTTTTATTGTGTGACAGAAAAGTAATTGCAGGACCAACAATTTTTGCACGCTTGATTTAAAATCCCCATAACAATATGTCAACCACACAAATAATATATGATCATTCTAGAGCATATTTATTGCAATCCTTGTGTTTTGGTCTAATAATTTTCTTTGTCCAGGATTTGAGATTAACATATCTTGTGACTAATTTCAACATCATGTTGAATTTGATAAAGGTCCAATCCTTATGATGTTTTGTTCACATCTTCCTAAATCTACATTTTGATTTTTCAGCAAACTGAAATGGACTAATATCATTTACGTTATTGTTAGCACAATTGAGCCATGATAGTGCAGTTAGTTAGAGGGTAGGATTCATAGCTGAAGGGTCATGAATTAGAGGCTCTGAGCTGAAATGCTGTCATGTGGTGACTGGTTCGCTCATCCATAAAAATGAGAACCCGACAGGACATGATGGCTATTACTATTAATCATGATGACCAGACATACCTTTCATTTTGGCTCCCGGAAAGGTAAATATATGCTAACCATTCAGTGTCAATGGTTTCACTTAATTCTTTGTGTGGCAAAAATATCAAGACATATGCCTAAATAATGCTTTCCCATAAAAAGACTTACAAATGGTTCATTTAGTGTGGTTTCAATACAATTAAACTGGATTTCTAGGCAAGACAAAATGGGCTTGAATCATAACCTCACAGACACACACATATATATACATACAAGCAGTTTATTATCAAAACAATTGGTCACTTTGTCATTTACTATGACATGAGAGGCTTAAGCTATTTGTTAAGGAGGTTAATTTAGTAACATCCATTGTGGATTCTGAATGCAAACCTGAATCTTTCTTGTCCAGCAGTATCCCAGAGTTGTAACTTAACTCTCACTCCTGGTCGGACCTCGATCAACCGAGCAAAGAAGTCCACCCCCACTGTTGGATCACACATGTCGGTAAACTTGCCATCGGTGAAGTACTTCAACAGCGATGACTTTCCCACAGTGCTGTCACCAATTAGGATCAATCTGAACTGATAGTCAAAAATAGGCTCCACCATTTTGTTTGTATCTTCAGAGCCAGACAGATTATTCAGTGGGTGCTCAGTTTGTGCAAGTTCATTGTATTACAAGGATTAACTGTCTGTGTGCTGAAAGCAAAACATAAACGAATTGTACACATAGCTAGTTATTGTAGCACATGAAGTATTGCTGACTTGTGATCCTCTAGCCAAACGATCCATGGTAATGTATGTGTAAAAAAAACTGCATTAACACCATCACCTGAGTAAACAACGAGACAGACTTGTTGTATTTAGCTGCTACTTAATTGGTAAATTTAAAATAATTGAGATCAGTTGATTTGTGAATGGTATGACTATGAGCATTTATTAATGTGATAAAAAGGTAATTTTTTAAGTATCATTTAGGGCTTCAGCATCGCTTCATGATCATAAAATTAAAGATATCAACCATACACTCTATAAATATAATCCATCTTTTTACTATTAATCCATTGAATCATTTATTTAGCAGTGTAGACCTACTAGAGTCTAGATGAGTAGATCTAGTCTACTTGTAACCCTGTTTTGACATTAAACAGACCTGTTAAATTATTAATAATTAAAACTGGGTTAGAACAGCATGGATATTCTCTTTCTCATTAGATCTAAAGTTCCTGTTTCTGATGTTATCACTTTATTCAGTTATTGTGGCTTAGAGTTAGAGTCTAATCAAATTCAAAGGTTATAATCCTGATAATGCCCCTTTGACTTTGCCTGGCTTTCAACTTCACGCCCACATCTCCTTCGGTTCTCCGCGACTTCGGATTAGATGCGCAGATATGTGTAATATGATGTAGGGCTAATTGTTCTACAACGGCAGGAGACGGGTCCGACATACAGATCGTTTATATTAGAGTCTAATTCACGCTTACCATCTAAGCCTTTCAAGTGTCGTATGGTTCAAATAGCTCAATCTGTTGTAAATATACGGCCTATTACTATTTTATACGCCGGTGTTACATTACTTTCAGGTTTTACTTATCATTCATCGACTGTACGTCATTAGGCAAGTGCCTATTTTGTATAGCTATCCCGATATTGATGTGACATCAACTGTAAAAATGCTACCAGACCAAGATTGTCTAGTTACTCGTAATAATAATGCTATTTCATACGGCGACGATTGATACAAGGCGCATGCGTCAAGGTATTAAATCGTACCCCGACATAACGTAGCATCTATCGTTATTATGTCCACCACTTGTTATTTTTACTTACACTTCCAATTTAATCTGTGGTAATTGTAAAAGATGTCCCATTTATGTCCCCTAACAGTAAGTCATAAACTCAATATCTTGCCATCATACTATATAGATCTACGCGTGTGTGTGTGTGTGTGTTAGATCTAGAGTCATGACATGAAAGATAATTATTTAGTTTCCAACAGACACATTATGATTATCGATTATGTCAGATAGAAAACAGTACACATGGATAAACAGATATTTATTAATATTCAAATTATATTTGTATATTTAACATGTTTAACATATTTATACAAAATATTTCAATAGGTTGTGCAAATATAAATTATTCCAAGCTGAGTAATATCTGAAAGATCACAGATTGTAGCTCACTCACTCACTCACTCACTCACTCACTCACTCACTCACTCACTCACTCACTCACTCACTCACTCACTCACTCACTCACTCACTCACTCACTCACTCACTCACTCACTCGCCACACAATCTATACTGACAATGAATAAAAACTGAACATGAAACATAATACTAATAAACAAGAAATATCAAAAGGCTTTAAACAGTGACAAAGGATGGAATAATATCAGCACCCAAACATTTCAGTGCGCAAAGAACACAATACAACAGAGAGACTTCTTTTACATTTTAAACGGTAAAATCCAAGTTTACACTTTGACCATGTTCCACATTTATGATATGTGTCTGTATCTGGCCTGTATTCCGTTCATGGGCTGTCACTACATACTGTCCGGGCTGTATTTGTACATTTACATGTTCTGTATCCACAACCTGTAGAGAATAAAAAGCACCATAATCTTTAATTAACATCAACAAATGCTCACAATAATCAGAGATCACCTAATTAAGGAATGAATGTCTTTATTATAGGTGACTGAATGCTGTGTTTATCTTCAGGGCTGGTCAAAATGGGGAAATATTCCCACATTTGTAAGTAACACTGTCATTCAAACTCCAATCTTGAGGTCTGCAGTCCTGTAGTGCTATAGACACTGCACTATGCTAGTGCCCTCAATAGTTTGGTAACACACTTAGTTGCATTAATAAATGAATCAATCGGGCCATGAACAACTTACTGGATTTCTTCGATTGTGCTGCATTTGTGTGGAAGAAGAGTGAAACCTAGAAATATGCTGGCAATCTTTATGACTGAGTGACTTCTGGGTGCAGGTCTTCATGTATTTCTGTAAATATACCGGTAAGTGTTCTGATAGATAACTCTAAATGTTCTGTGCAATTTCATGTCAATCTTGCCATAGTATAATTATCATCGTATAAAATAATTATTTAATCAACAAATCACATTTATTTATTGTTATAGAATTATGTTTATCACTCATTCAGAATATATATATATATATATATATATATATATATAAAACATAAAGTGCAAATGATCTAATTAAACAATGTTCCACCATATGTCAGGATGTTCTACAATAATAATAATAATACTGATAATAATAATATGATAATGCAATAAAGATGAAGGTTAAAAATGCTTACACTAGCATGATCTCTTTATGTCATTTATTATTTATCAGAAGAATGTCTTCCATATAGGTATTATTTACCTTATATTCTCTTTTTTTTGCAACAGCCTAATTTGATAAAATATGATATATATATATATATATATATATATATCGAATAAAGTTGAACTGAACCAAACTGAAGAGTTGGACTGCAATCATCCTGTTGTTGTCATACTGTTGTCATAAATCAGAAATCCATTGATTATTAACATGGAACATCAAGATCAGTATATACCTCGTTCCCACAGCCAAGAAAATACTATTTTCCAGGACATTTCCAGGACAAAATTACCATTTTCAGTCCATTACATTAACTTTTTTTGGCACTTGCCCATCGGGCAAGTGAGCCCCCAAATCAACTTGCTCTGGCCCAAAGTTCACTTGCCTTGAATTTTGCACCATTTTTAGCAAATTGTTTGATGAATTATCAAGTATTTATATGTGTATAGCATATAAGACAAATTTATGTTTACGTTTGATCATATATTATGACCTATGCAAATTGTACATAACATGACATTGTCTATGTCTACTAGTTCTGGAAATTCTATTTGCCAAGATAGGATAAATGGTTGAACTCGCTTAGAGCTTTCATAATCTTTCTTATTTTGCTCTGTTTGGTTGCATTCTCACTTGATGGAAGTAGTTTGCAATCTATTATTGGTACAGTAAACAGTAACACCACACCATCCCAAGCCTAATTCCCTATGCGACATCTTACTGTCATTGAGCCACTATACAAAGAGAGTAGTTCTGTGGCATGTGATGCTTTTTTAAAGCTATTGCCCCAAGACAACAGTGCAACAATGTTGCCTAATCTTGCTCCATGATTGGCTGATATATATAACACTATTATAGTAGTTAATATAGGTAGCAGTGCTCAAATAGGTAGCAGTGCTCATATTCCTAAATTTACTGATAGACCAGATTAACTAAGTCACAGATGGGCCTACAGTGATGCAGAAGCTGACCAGCAGCCAATTTGAAAAGTAAACAAAGATCATACCGTTTGATGCCTGGTGGTCACCATGGGCTGCGGGATGAGTGTTAATTTTATTGCTAAATGATAGGAAATCTGCCACTTGCCCAGGCGGACAAGTGATGGGTTATTTTCATTTGCCCGAATCAAATTTTGACTTGTCCCGGGCAAGCAGGCAACCGTTAATGAAATGGCCTGATTTTCCAGGACAAAGTATATAACATTTAAAGGTAATAATAAAGATCTGTGCAAAAAGCATATATTTAATCAATGTATGATCGATTAGTGATATTTTTATAGTACAGCCTCCTGACCCCATCTAGTTGTTTAATCCACCCACTTTTATTTAAATTTTAACTAACATGGGCTATCAAGACCATGTACTGGTATACCTTTTTTCCTACAATCGAAGTTTTCTTCTACAGACATATTTATTCACAGGTTTTTTTTATAGGCAATATTTTTTTACAGGATATTTCCTGATTTGGTAAAATTCAATGACATTTCCAGGACCTGGAAAATTAATTTGTTATTTTCCAGGTTTTCCAGGATGCGGAGGAACAGTCATGATAGTGACTGGTTTTCAAAATTAGGCACCAATGATTAGTGCTTAAAAGTCATTACAGTGATTGGTCTTTAATACTGGACCTTGTGATTACTGTCTACCAGTAAAGTTCCCACGTTTATCCAGGTCTGTAAATGATAACAAGCAAGGCAAATACTAAAAGGCTTGCTAGGCCTTTATTCTGTGAAGATAGTAAGAGACAATAATTGGCTTGACTCACTTGGCATTGTCTACTGGTTGTCATCATACACTGCATAATAGTGGAAAATGCTTCGTCAACACTTGTATACTCTGCTGGCTCTTGAGTCTGTAATTAAAATACAATGACAAAGTTCAGAATAAATTCAAACTTGTAGTTGCCATTGTTGTGAAATTGGAAATGAAAAACTTCCCCACAAACCTTGACAGGCAAAATTCTGTCTGTGGGTCAAACTTCAAGCTGTATCATACGAGTGTTTGAGAATTTATATAATGTGCAAAATATAATTAAAGAAGATATGTTACAAATAATATCTACTAATAACTAATAGTTGTGTATATCAGAGCCTGAGATAATAATAATATGTGACATTTATATAGCGCCCTATCCAGCTAGATAGCTGTTCTAAGGTGCTTTAAAATATTATTATCTCTGACTCAGATCTGTTTCCACCCAGCACACATCTCAACTCCCAAGGGAGCATACAATGCATGCTGCCATTATAGGTGCAAAGCATTACTCAAACATGTAGCCATTGCGTCCTGTCAGGTACTCATTTTGTTTAATGGATGAGTAAACCCACGACTGTTCGGCTACGAGTCCTACACTCTAACTAACTGTGTGACACATTTGAATTTTAGTATTGGAAATACCACACCATTTTTCAGATATCATACATTTAACTGAATAACACACACACGCATTACTATTTACATACAATTAATCCCTGAAATCTATCTTATAAAAATAAGGAGCAAGAAAGAAAAATGGAATTCTTGAGAGAAATTTAACAATTTTGAATTTAAAGATGTTTTAGTAGTCTGACTGTACATGAGTATTAAGTAAGACATTGAAACTACAAAATTAACATATAATTTATGATTATGATATGTGGGAAACAAAATGTAAAACCTTCACCATATTTAAATTTTATTATAATCAAAATTGTTTTGTAATTTACCTGTTTTGTAAGTTTAATATATAATTTGAAAAATCTAAACATTTTGCAAATGACTATAACTGTATCATAATTATATTTATAATTAAAGAATTCATTCTAGTATTCAGTCATTTTCAAGAACCAATAATTTATATGTACTCGAGAATGAACATATTATTATTAATGAACATGAAGAAATAAACAAATCTACCATAACAAAAAATAAAACAATATCTTCCAAACACAACAACAACGAATCAAATAGCAAATAAAGGTTTTGATCTTGCTGCTTATGTAAAACTTATCAGATGAATGAGTACTAAAAATGGTTAATTCAGAAGCGAAAAATTGTAAAATACAGAAACAATATATCCAAGAGTAAAGCTACGCTAAATTTACACTAATTACATACTACTTGCCAATTTATTATCATCAGATGATTTTGGCCAATCAACTTTACGCTGTAAGCTCCTATAGAGGACAGCCTTGCTTTGATTTAGGGAGCGACATAGAGCACAACACTTCCATGCTTGACCATCATGTCTGTGATCACTCTTCATCTGCAGCAAAGTAAATAAATGTACTAAAAGCACTGATGTACATCTGAAATTACTCTACATCTGGAAACAGTCATCTTAAAACATGTTTATGGACATAATTCATAACATGATAATAATTGTTTTAACCGTAGCGGTTCTTTACCTAAAATGTTTATGAAAAAATACCAGTGTAGAATAAAGGGAAATGTTTGACAAATGAGATTTAAAAAATTTACATCTGCTGAAAACTTTCCTTGTGCAAGAAATGTGTGTGTCACTTCCCAAATTTGTGTGATAGCCAACTACAATTCGGTAGTCAAACTTTTATCCTGGCCATTTCAACCAGTCACATTAAATCTGGTCAGCCCCCTCAACTTTGTCAAGCAATAAACCAAATTACTGAAAATGTTTTTTTAGAAATTCATCACAAATTACTGCACATTTTCTATTGCTACTTAGTTCAGTATGTGGCTAGATTACACCTTACAATTTCAACATTTCACTGGGATGGCTCTTACATGTGAAAAATTCCAAAACTAGTATTAATGAATGATTTCAGATATTCAATTACTAAATGACTTAAACATGACAAACGTGATTACAAGCAAGGTAGATAAAAAAGTGGAAAAACACAGATAAAATATACCTGAAGAGACTAATATGTTTTGGGGTCGCACACAAACACACACATATACAAACACTATAAAGAATCCAAATTGTTAACATTAACACATACTTCCATTCCAAAGGTCCTGTCATTTGATAGATATCAGATGTAAGATACACCCAAAAGTGACCCATGTACATCATAACAGTTGTCCGTCATCTGAAGAATAATTTAAAAAAGATTAGTACGAATGCATTTCCAGAGAAGACCAAATATAATCTTAAGTTTATACTGTTCAGTGTTTCACTGAAAGATATTTTTCTATAAGTAGTGGTAACATCAGGTTTGGCAAGTTTATGACACAATGTAAAAAACCATGGATTAATCCAGAGTTTATGATGTCATGTCAACGCATATAATTTTTTAATATAAATATTGGCAAAGCCAACAAATTTGTGACATATTTTGTCCAATATTTACCTGAAAAGTAGTTTTTAGAATGGCTTAAATTATTAATATGTTAATTTTGTAATATTAAAACTAAAATTATTATACAATAAGTTAGGGTTTGATTATTAGACAATGGTAAGCATACACTGATATTGTTTGTAGCCAAAATCAATTGGTTTGATTAGTGTGCCATTTGTTTCTAGAGCTATGGGGCAGTATTAATTTAATAGAACTATTCATTAAGTGGATGACAATCAAGACACTGTCCTCTTGGGTTGGTGCTGGTGTTTATCTGTGGCTGACCATGCACTAACAGTGACAGTGGCTTCACTTCCTCCATATGGCAAGAGCTCAGGATATTTGCTACCAGACATGGGGTCAATTCAATTCCAGAATTTGAATTATTATTTAAAAAAATGGAATTGATAAATTTGGAATCAAAGTTTGCTACAAAAAAATTAATCCACAAATTAATTTTTTAATTCAGAAATATTCCTTCCATGACAAAACAACAGAATTGGAGTTGATAAATTTGTAATTGATCAATTTGGTGTGGAATTGGACCAAATGGAAATGAGTGGAATTGGAATTGACAAAATGGAAATGACCTCATGTCTGCAATGATTACAAGGCAAACAATCAGAAAGAACCACTTATGACTCACCAGTTACCAGACACCACCTGGGCAAAAGTTGCTCAGGATCTGTTCACCCTACATGGAGAGAACTATTTAGTGGAATGTATCAAAGCTCATTTCATGTGACATGGAATTGCTGATGTAATATTGGATATAGGCAAAGTTGGACCTAGATCATACCTTGTTCAGATGGATTCAGGCTGAATCTACAGGATTTATCAGACAAGACAAGTCTAAAGATGAATCTGCAAAAATCAATCCAGTAATGGATGTGCCTCACTTACTGATTATCTCTAAGGATAAGGACCTGGAACAAACCCCAGTGGAATCTGTTAAACAGACTACAGTTGATTCCAAAATGACACAGTAGCCTGATCAGGATATATCTATTCCAGAGAGTGATACCGGTACTAGTTCTGGTAGAAAGGTCCAAATACCAAATCAATTCAAAGACTTTGTTATTTGAATCAATCAAATGAAATATACTTGATTGAATTATGCTTTATAATGATATATGATACTATCTACTATGGTTGAATTATATGCGATTTCAATTGTGATAATAATAGATAAGCATCTGATCTGTTATGCATTATATTTGAAATAATAGATTTTTGCCGGTCAAATTTGAATCATCAATTGTTTAATCATCATTCCCTGTTAAACATCATTATGTTAATTAATACTAGTATTTCAATGCAGTATCATTAGTTAAAATTTGATGGAAACAAATTGTTATTCTTAAAAGGGGAGATGTTGGTGGGCTCATTATTGAGTGGGTACGGTAATAAACTAATATGCGTGTGACTTCTATCGGAGTTTTGTAGAGAGATTTAGAAGTGGAATAAACTTGGTTAGTTGGTAGTTCATAATCATAGCATTATCGACCGTGTTATTCTGGAGTGAATACAAATGCTTATTGTCAAGATACAATGACAAACAATACTCTAGATGAGACTTGTGAGTAGATCCTAGATCTAGATGACAAAATATAGATCTAGATCTACACACGTAGTCCTAGGGAGTTACAGTAGAGTAGAGGCTAGAATAGGTTAGCCTGCTCTATTATTGCCTAGCCTAGAGGATCTTAATTTATCCTATATCTATTCCTAGACTAGAGATCTAAACTAAACTATATTCTACTCTGTCTTTCTAGAGTGTAGATAGATCCCTAGTCCTAGATCTAGACTAGCGCCATGTGAGGGCTGACGCGGCTAGTCTAGATCTAACAGGCTTAGCCTTAGAGTTAAGACAGTTAGAGGCTAAGCCTAAGGGAGTAAGTAGGACACTTTCAGTAAGATAGGGCTACACAATTGCTGTTTATTTACCTGCACTTATTTAACAGTTTTAAAATTCATGGACCGGCCACAAAAGTTAAACTAGATCTAGACTAGTCTACACTACGAACAATCATAACCCGATAATAGCATGATACAATTGAAAACTATTTTAGAAGTGGTGTATAGATTAGCTTCATTTTTGGTCAATCTAATTATCACACGTATAATATATTCTTACAAATCTGAGCACCTATATAACATGAAATGATTAAAATAATTTTGGGAAAAGATAGGATAATTAAGATAACACAACACACACACACATCAATTTGCTTAGGATACTCCTACAAAACCAAATAAAAAGCTTATATCTTAATTACTAATCTATGTTCCACGTTCGTTCACGTTATGATGTAGAATCTATGATATGTTGAAGACACCATTTAAATTAAACATGTTACGGATAATTATTTTCCTAATAACGTATGTTTATATGTTATGAATATGTATACGAACTCGTATGACTTATCATGTGTAACTAGATATACTATAAAATTAGATCTAATTATATAAATTTTATATTTTACTTTTTATCACAATTTTTTAATTCAACCAGTTTACAAAATAAATGTCCTAAATAACCCATTTCTAATATATGGTTTAGTAAAATTTTGAAATGTAGATTTCTATGCTATATAAGAAAATAAGGCACGAACTGGTGAGACTTCGTACGAACTGAAATAGTTCGAGTACGAAACAAATGGTTCTCGGTCGTTTTGCACGCGGTCTCATTTCTGACGTTGGACTTCCTTTTCCGGTCAACATGGGGTTTCAGACGAAGGTGTGCGCTTTATAGCTAGTAGAAAATTTAGTCTCTCATAGTCATAACTGGTGCAAGTCCTGTTTTTATTACGTTTTTTCAGCACACCAGTTACTGTTAATAAATATTAAATATATATTTGTGCTATTCCAGAATTGTAACTAACTGTTATGTGAGATGTTTGAATACACTTGACACAGATTGACAGAACTCGTGCCGTAGTCTGTATCTAACCGTAGTTTACTATTTATGATGTTTAATGTGTTTAATAATTGTGTAATTTATATTTGATTTAGATGTGTAGTTTATAGATTCTTTTTTAGTAGCATACCTTTAACATAAATTGAAAGGTGGGTGAGTTGGCGTAGACTTTTTATGACTGTCCGTACTTTGTAAACACAGCTAATCACCTAAGGCTAAGCTAAGCCGGCTAAGGCCAAAACTAATTTTGGCTAATAAGCTAGTTGTGGCTGAAACGATTCCTGTAATTGCGGACTTCGCTCACAGTAATTTTGCAACTGATTATTTCACTCGAGGCTATGCACGGAATGTACCCCACTAAATTTGGAATTTTCCTGTACGTTTTTGGTATATAGTAACTCTGCCATCATCACTGGCTTGCCTACCACATATCCTGCACAATAATAGTCATTTTCCAATTCTTGGAAATTTCCTTGAATTTGACAAAATCACGAAATGTCCTTGAAAAAATATTAATCGTTAAAACAAAAAAGTCTGAATACATATTATGCCTGTAGGAGAAAACTGATGTAGAAGAAAAAGTGTACTGGTACATATTGGTGGGTTGTGGACCATTCGCCATCTGTAGAAAAAGACTGCCCTTTTGTAACACTTCTGGTACCATGTAACCTACAGAGCAACAACTGCAGAAAACCAACTGTTTATTTAGGACCCCGTGAAAGAAATAGGCGACATATATAGGTCATTATGCACAACATAAAAATACATGGGTGAGCGTATAATCATTACACCTTTATTGTTATTTGCTCTAAAAAATGACATGTGACCTGGTCAGTTCACATCCTTGTCCTGATACCCTGTTCTACTACATTTTGAACACATGGGTACACAGCACCAGCTGGCTTCCAGTCTGCTGGTCTATGTCTTACCACAGCAACTAAACAAATAATGACTGGAGGTTTGCACTGATGACTGAACACAAGAGTCTGCTGAGACACATCTTGCCATTCTACCAACTAGTTAACTTGCTCCACTATAAAAGGGCAGCTTGGTAATAAATTGTATTTTAACTAACTGGAGGGCGATGGTTCCTGAAGGCAAATATAAAACAGTGCAAAATTAATTGCAAGGCGTGAGCTCCGGTGGCCTAGCGGTTAAGCACTCGGCACTTGGTGCCAACGGTCGCAGGTTCGAACCCCGTAAGAGGTCGAAACTTTTCCAGGGATTAATTTCTCGGCTCACTACATCGTGGGTGGCTGACCACGTTAAATGGCGCTGCCGTCTCCACTGAATTATTTAAAATAAAGGGGGACGTTAAAAACCCTGAGGACGTAAAACACTCTGGCAGTGACCACCCTCAGGGTATTTCGGCTCCATCTTTCCGTACTGCTCCCCTGTGAGTGGTGGGGGAGGAGGTTTCTCAACCACTCGGACATAGAGGCTGTGCTGATTAAGCGACAGCCTGGGGATTCTCCCCGAACAACAAAACCAAACCAACCAATTGCAAGGCGAATGAAATTGAGGGCAAATAGTCTAGTTCCCATATATTTAAATAAAAGTGGGTGGATCAGACAGCTATAAGGAGTGAGGAGGAAGCTGTACCATAAAAATGTCAGTAATCAATTATACACTGATTAAATGTATGCTTTTTGTGTTGATCTTCATTTATAACCTTTAAATCTTGTATACTTTGTCCTGGAAAATATTTCTTTCACTACTATATTACAAGTCGTGGGCATTGTGGCGTAGGGGGTAGCTCTGTTTGCCACAAACCTCAACACAAGCTGTGGCAGTTTTTGAAACGTTGTCACAATTAAATTAATATCCATTTAGAAGCCAGTACGAGTGAACTTAACACAAAAGCACTGAAGAAGTGTGAATCCATTCAATTTATGAGCCATGACAATTAATTTGAGATATTGTTAGATCAGCTTATTTGCTTAGTAAGTTAAGTCTATATTTGCCTTGCAGTATTTGTTGTTGCTAACTGAACTTTATCTCCCAAATACATGGTCTTGTGGTGTTGCATTTTGCTGTGTATTCAATAAGCATTGATGACTTGAGTGGGTACCATTTTGTATTTGTTCCGATTGGTAGAGACACATCATATTAACTAGAAAATTTTAATTTCATTCAAAGAATGTATATCTAGCATTAGTTTTAGGTCTTGTATTAGCTTACAGGTATATAAACTCATTTCACTTGGACGTTAGAGATGTATCAGTTTTTTCAATGTACTTGAATGATACAACTTAAGCATTGACCTTTTTATTCCATAATATGCTAACTGCTTGCTTATCAGATATGCCTATCAGTCTTGGTCTGTTTGTTACGTAACATTTCAAAGGATAGTAATATTGCTGTCTAATCACATTACTTTTTCTATTTGTTATTTCCAGCCAATCATCATAGATGCCCGTGGGCATCTGCTTGGCCGTCTTGCATCAGTCGTTGCAAAAACCATCCTCCAAGGTACGTCTGAATATCTTGTGATTTGACCACATTATGACCTTGCTTTGTTCAGTAATTGAATATATTTTTTTTTCTTCTTTATTGCACAGGACAAAGAGTGGTGGTGGTGCGATGTGAAGGTATAAACATTTCGGGCAGTTTTTACAGGAACAAATGTAAGTATTAATACATAAAACTATTCCAATGTTTTACTGATAGCGAGGTGTTGCCTCCATTGCCTAACTGGTAGACCAGTTGGCCACAGATTTATAGCACCTGGGTTCAAACCCCAGCCACGCTATGTCAGAAGGGTGTTTTATCTTTTATTTCACCTCTGCTGTTGGGGGGTCATTTTCGCCTACTACGTGCACAAAAGTGGTCATGAAATGGGAATTTCTTTTAATGATAGCAAGAGAATCCACAGTATTAGAGTTGTAATAGGAATTATTTTGACAACTAGAATACCTACTATACATTCAGTATATGATTGGTAATTAGGCTGTTATAATCTCTTGTATGACCTTGATTGCTTCATCTGTATTAATTATCTTACATATGTTATACTGTGTAATGATATTATAATCGTTGTAAAGTTGACGAGTCGTAAAGTTGCAAATGATTTGTCCTGGGTCTGAGGTACAGGCCTAAAAAGAAGCTATGAGAGTATATCGGTGACCATGAAACATAACATTAGTCGTGGAGAATTGGCTTGATTCCTTCATATTTTGATAACATTTTTAACTTTCATTTGGATACTTGTAATTTTTACATATAAGCTTCATTTAAACAATGCATTTTGGTGTAAATATGCATTCATAAGGTGGTGTTCGGTGATTTGTTATTTACTTGAAAATGCATATTTAAAAAAAAAGCTGAGCCTATACAGATTGTCAAGCTACAGTTACAATGTTAATTCTTTTCAGTGAAGTACCTTGCTTTCCTAAGGAAACGAATGAACACCAATCCAAGCCGTGGCCCATACCACTTCCGTGCCCCAAGTAAAATATTTTGGAGAACTGTGCGTGGTATGTGTCGTTAGTAAAGATTCGTTTTGTTAGTTTGATTCATGATGACCTTTCATGTCCGTGATGTCTTTACCTACATTGCCTGATAATCATCACTGATATGTTGAAAATGTGCTGCTGAGACATGAAAGGATGGAATATTTAGATTTTCATTGCGTAGTGGAATTGGTTTTACGAAAATCAAAATGATTGGGTGAACGCTTGTGCATTCACATAATTTCAGTTGGAGCTTGTCATTCCCTTTATTAGCTGTTAACCTTCTTGCTATAAGCTTGTTTTACATATATTACAGGTATGTTGCCACATAAGCTAACACGTGGTAAGCTAGCTCTGGACCGTCTCAAGGTCTTTGAGGGCATCCCTCCACCATTTGACAAGCAGAAACGTATGGTGGTTCCCTCAGCTTTAAAGGTCCTTCGACTTAAAGCTAGACGCAAGGTAGGTAACATATATCTCTGTCACCATCAGCGGACTAGTTACGTCTTAATTTTTTGTTGTATATTACTTTTGTTAATTTCTAATTTATGGTATTCAGTGTTCAGTTATATCTTTTATGGATTTGTTCATTTTTTAGTCGTGTGTTCTTGGCCGCCTGTCACATGAAGTGGGCTGGAAGTATCAGAATGTCATCACTACATTAGAAAACAAAAGAAAGCTCAAGTCCACTCACTTTTATGAGAGGAAGAAGCTGAAGAATGTACGTAACAGTAGGGTGGTCTTCGTTTGGTGCTTTAACTATAATTTGACATATTGGTTCATGTTGTCTCTGATGTTCATATTTACCTACATTGCCTGATGTATCTTTCAGAGATATGTTGAAGATGTTAAACTGAGACAGCTCGATATCATGATTTTTAAAAACATATTTTGTGTCTCTTTGAATGGTCGCTTGCCGGGTATTAACTAACAGAAGTGTCATTCGTTTTCAGAAACTCCGCGAACAGGCCATGAAGGATGTTGCTAAGAGGATTGCACCATACCAACAAGTGATTGAAGGCTATGGATACAGATAAATAATTATGCAGTGTTGTACTACACAGTCATAAGAGAGGAGTGTAATAAAGATATACTTCAGAAACACGGTGCTGTCTTTCATGCGGTGTAAAACTGTCCTACTCGACTCCATTGAGCCTATGTCATTAAACAGGGTACTCGCATAACAGGGACCATGACAGTGAAAACGCGGGGAATTTTAAAATTCAGAAAAATACAGGGATAACACAGGGAATGTTTTTAAGCCTTTGTTCCAAATTTATAGCATATGATATGAATGGAGGCCCCATTACTATAAAACAAAATTTATGTTATTTGGTCTCACTGGCTCTTTCCTTTTAAGGCAGTCTGAACTTACCTTTTTGTGTGGATGTGTCATTCAGCTTCGCACTGTAACATAACTGTTCATGTATTTTTCCCTTGCATTGTGAACGAGTACTCATTGATACGAAGAAAAACATTTTTTATTCAAATTGTGTGTAGAACATTTTACAGCGATGAGATTAACAATATTCATGATAAGATTACGATGAAATGATCAATGACAAGAAATGGAAGTTGGTGAAGGTTTACAACAATAAATTAACTACAATGATGGGAAGGAGGACGATGATGTGCATTTACAAAACACGAACAAGATTATTCATATGATATGCTTGGAGGACATATTATGCACTAACATTTATACCTATGTTTACATACACCTCATTTGAATGATAAACTTCAGTAATAGTATAGAATGAACTTTCATGGTTGTAAAAGCTCCCGAGTGGTAGTGTGTGACATGATTTTTGTGCGAGCTGTTGACGTGGTAACACGAACTTGATACAACCAAAACATGGATTCCTATTTTGATCTGATGCCGTGCAGAAGTATGAGCAAATTTGGAAAGCAAGTATTCTTGCCACAAATACGACCTTCAAAGAGGCTCACTGTTTCTCTTGCATATGATCCTTCAGATCTATGTTTAGATTCCAATGGTTGATAAAATTCCAGGAAATTAGGTTTTTATTCATCCTCATTAATTTATAACTGTCTCGTACATGATAAATATTCACGCTGGTAATCTTCAGTTGAAAATATTTTTTTAATCGTTTGGATAGATGTATCTTAACCATGAACGTGGTAGATACTGGGCTCCATCATAACCTTCAAAATATTCTTCTAGATTTGGATGAGTCACCTGAAATGGAACAGGAACCATATTAGAATAGCTGGGCTTTTAAAAATAACGACATTTGGGATTGTTTGAGAAACGAATACGAGACGTAGCGTTTGTAATGCAAACATCATTCTGCAAACCTTCACATTGGTCACAATCTCGATGTTCTCTTGTGGAACATATGTCTTCTGTAGAGATGAAGTATACTGAGTATCCACTAAGACAGAATAGTGTGGCAATTGTTGCCATTGCTGCAAGAAAACCGGGGATGTTTATTAGTTTTATTATCGGATTACATTAATTAATTCTTGGCCAAGGCTGGCCCATTTCTTGGAAGAACAGTCTGCCTTTTTTTGTTCTATTGAGGTGGTTTATTCCTTTATACAACACAACTAGTGGCTGAGAATGCTACTTCAGAACAAATATCATTAAAATATAATCTCTAGAAAAAAATTTAATAGTTAAATATAAAACAGATGTGTGTCTCTGTTAATGGATTTTAAATAATGCACCCAGAACTTGCTGACAACAGTAATGGGGGGGGGGGTAAGGTTGTTATTTCTGAATGAAACAACATTTTCCAAAAGTATTTCCCAGTATTTTTCAGTTCGTTTGTGATTTCCGCCCTGAGAGCAACTGATGGTGCAGTTTTTAAGAGAAACAGATCTATAGCACCTGGGTTCAAACCCTGGCCGGGCTGTGCCAGAAGGGTGTTTCATCTGTCATTTCGGCTCATTACCTTTGGCGATTGCTCACCATATTTTTACCTTGTGCACAAAAGTGGCCATAAAACAGCAATACTTTAAGAGACACTTTTTGGATACATCCCAAACAAAGTCTCGGTTGATGTTAAATTGGTGTCACAACACCACACCAGCGTCAAGGAAATTAATCAATTGTATTTAAATATTATTTTACTTACGGGTTTATCTTTGGGATAATGATCGCTGAGCCATTTTTCTGGAGCCTACAAGATATGTTTGGAAGCAGAGTTAGTTGATCAGTGTCATTAACAACATCTCGTTATCAAATAAGGTTCCATCCTTGGAAATGACTGGTAAATAATGTGACAAATATTTGCAGTAATAATTAGGGAGCGCGCGTGTTTTGTAATTGGTCTGTTCCTATAAACACGATCTTAAATCAACTCCGATCACCTTAACAACATCATCCCAGCCCACAATCACTCCTCTGTATCCCTCAAGTTTATGTTCCATTACTTGGCCTACACGATATAAAACGGAAGCAGGACGAGGAGATCGAATGTCAAGTGAGTCTGAAACATATAATATATATTCATAATATATATATATATATATATATGGTCATACCTTGTCCTACCTCATTAATTGGTTCCAAAAGCTGTTAGTAACACTGTTTTTATGTAAACTGGTAGTAATCCCTGTCGACGTAAATATTTTATTATCCATACATTTTTTGGTTATTGTAATTTAACTTGTTCTTGCTTTTATTTTTTATTTATTTATTTCACATCCTTTTATTATCACGTAGGTGACGTTGCTGAGTTGTGTAACGTTAGTCAGACATAATGACGTTCGCTGAACTGAAATTTACTCTAGAAAGGAGAATTTGATGTAGGTCGTAATGACGTAAAGTGGAGTATTAATACACACACACACACACACACTATATATATATATATATATATTTGAAATGGAAATGTTTGTTTGTCATGTTTAGGCATATGATAAGCTAAACAGTCCAAGAAATTAAAGATGAAATGTCCTTCAGAGATGCTCTGAGTCCGAGTCTAAATCTACTGAGGGTATATACCTATGTGGGATCTTTCCCTGGTAGTGACTAAACAAACTACTTACTCACTGAACTCTGCGCGTGTTCATTTAAAATGTTTAGGTTTGGGATTGCTTAAACATAAGACATATGACCGAGAGGTCGACTATTACCACAGGAAAACAAATTAGACAAACACAGGTATGAGCTAGATTCATATTTTAAATCTAGATGTATGTGTGTGAGCGTTTAATGATTACTGTAAGCATATTTGGATTTGCATCATGACAAATACAGCCTGCCCCCCCCTCTCTCTCTCTACGCACACACATACATTAATAACGTTAGTTAATGTGTAACTGTCTGGTTATCAGCATAATTGTTCATAAATCACAATTTTTGTATCTTTCATAAAATGTTTTACCATAAATTAGAGGTAACGCGAAACACTTTTTTTATCGGTAAAGAACCAAACATTCTAATTAAAGGGTTCACTTTAGATTATATACATACTCGTAAAATGCTGGTCTCCTCCCCTGTATTTGAGTACCTCAAACGCAGGCGACTCATCTTCGTCATCTTCATCCACGTCAGGTAATGGTTTTGCCATTATCAAGCTCGTACAAAGATGGTGCCAGTAATCCCATGAAAAATACTTGTCACGGATGGTTAATGCTGATGAAATTAGGCTGAAAAACAAGATTATCGCGGCACTGGTCAAATTATCAACATCCGATTAAATATAACAGTAGACAAGAATGGCATGATCAACATTAAATATCTGTTACCATAATACAATATATTGGTTTCTGTGTCATCTTTATATCTGATTTCAAATATTTAAACTAGTGTTGATAAAAATCTACATGTCCACTGTAAAATATAGATCTATTTGATTTATATCATAAATTGATTGTTGCTATTGTTCTTAAGTTAAAAAGTGAAATATACCCGTCATTTCCCTAAAAATTATATTATAATATATATACATATACATCAGAGATAGTTATTCAACAGAGTTGTCAAAGAAACCTAAACCCAATCAATGTTGAGGGCGTAATTAACTTATTGGACTATATACAGATTATATTGAAATCTTCTGATAATTTGTATAACTGCAATTGATCAAATGTGAGTGTGGAAAGTGGGCACATGCGCCCAAGTGGACAAACATGCAAGGCGCATACACCACGAAGGATAACATCAATGCTTACCCCTGCAGGGCATACTGTCTCGATATTTGTGATGATGACATGTACACTGTGATCATATACTGGGCAGGCAAAGCAGACAAGAGCAGTCCAACCTGCAATGCGGTCCTTATGTCTAATGGCATTTTACCTGTAACAGAAACCTATAAGAAATAAACAAATGATTTATTATGATAATCAAAGGTTCAGCTTACAATTACTTATAGAAATCATGATATTGCAAATTATTACAACATTAAATATTCAAAAATATGGTGAATACATTTCTGCTAAAATTACAAAAACACCAAAAGTTAGCATTTCTTTGTAGCAATGGTTTAATTATGAATAAATGAAAAACTAAACAGTTTTATTCTGGATTACCTTAATATTTGAATGTTAGATTCACCATTAACCTTAAAGTAGTCACTTTATGTGGTCTACGGCAAATAGAATGTGAAATAATAAAATAAAATTCTGTGTCTTATTTTTACGCATGTTATTTTATAATGGGAACTGACTATAAATTTTATGAATAAAAGACACTCGAAATTTGAAATATTTTAATTATGATATTACATCTGAAAAAAGTCCCTGAAACAGTATTACCTTTTAAACCGATGCAGAAATATAATGTTTCTGCTTCAGAGTGGTATTTACTGAAATGTAGTTCAACTGAATTTGATAAATAATAGTATATGCCATAGGTAAATTAAAAAAAGGCAATATATTTCACATAAAATCGGACTTGTGATATTTTACAAACATGTGGAAATATAGATTCAGCTTTAGAATGGTACATCCTGAAATATGATTTAAATCTTTCTTGCTACATTCGAGACCACTAATGTATAATAAGCATGGTATATGTAGCTCCATAGTGCTCGCTATGATGGTGAATAGAACTGTATACACTAGCAGCAGTGGTGAAGAAAACAGTATGCCATAATAAGATTTGTCCTATATTAGATCATACATAATAGATAGATCTATATCATAATCAATTATTCAGTATATTGCAGCTAATGAGTTGTTATTGAGTAGAGTTCTTCAGCCTGGCACTAGTCACATCTGAGACAATATGGCCAATGGGTGACATCCTAAGGCAGCAACAAGTCTCACAAACACAGGTATGAGTCTGATTTGAACCCATGACCCGGAAGTATGCAATGCAGTGTTCTAACCATCACACCGTCAGAGTGCTCTATTACAGCTAATGAACTAGTCAGAGCTGTAGCTTAGTCACGCCTTTTAGTTCAGGTTTCTGCAAAGGAACATTACAACTTATTAAGATACTTTAAAGGAAGCAATTATTTACCCAGCTTGCTGGAAAACTAAACCCGAATAATGTGGTTATTTCTCTGGCAGGTGTTGGCAACTGGGTCAGGATGTTTCTCAATAAATGAGTGAGTAACACAGGTATGCAATCTTCACCTGAGGATTTCCAGGACAGTACTATACCAATTGCTTGATCGGAGTGGCCTTCTTCCTTCTTAGCAGTCATAACTGCACGCCGGAAGATAAATCTAATTACCGGGATAAATAGAATTACTTCTCTGTGACTTACACACAGGGTTGGCAGGTTTAACCCACCCCCGGATTAAACCTGAGTTGTGCTAAACCCCCATTTTGGACTAAACTGGGTTAAACTAATTTTTCAGGCATAATTCACCACTAATTGATTGAATAAAACAAACTAAACCTGAACTAAACACCCTTAATAGTGGGCATATTTCATAACTTTGGTAGCAGCAGCAAGATATTAAGAACTTATTCAGATATTGTGTATATACTTTGAGAGACAAAGTTATTATAACTCAACCTTCATTTTGCTCTTCTTTATATCCTTTTGGTTGTATTGAAGCCAAATATGAAATTAATTATGTGTAACTCTTACTTTACATAGGAATGTTACAAGATGGATTCATAGAAGCCATTTTATATAATTTTAGTATTTTTACTGTATATAATCTGACTTAAAATTGCCAAGTAATTATAGTAGAGATCTTGATAGCCTGCCACATACAAGATTAAGTGAAGCCATTGACATTGTATGGTCAACCATAGTTTTGTATATCAGCGTTATAGTCAAAGTAAAAGCCAGTGTACTTTATAATTGCTTCTGGTCATACAATTGCTGAATAGATCACTTCAGCTCCTGGGCTCCAGAAGCAAATTTAACAGACGAGCTCAACCGATCATAGAACAGAACAATTGATTTAGGCCACCAACAAATCATAACATCTTATATAATTATTATAGTGTAACAGTGTCTAATTGTTTCCACCAACAGCATAATTAATATCTCAAATATTGGATTGTGTTGATTGGAGCAAATTGTCAGCATCTTAATAACATCTTTAAAATACTTACATGTACCAGTGAAACGACTACTTTTCATGTGTACAAAATCTATAAATTTGTGAATCAATATAGTGTATTTTGAGAAAAACCCAGTTTAACCTGGGTTAAACTAGTAAAACCAGGCTGGGCTATTAACCAGTTTAACCTGGGTTAAAGTCCAACCCTGATCAATATACTGTAAGCTGAGGAAAAACCCAGTGTTGGCATGTTTCTTCCATGGAGGTAATACCATGGTAAAAACTTTCTGTTCCGATATGGAAGAAATACTTTCTTCCCTTCCACTTTGGGAAGAAATTAAAAAAATAGTACAAAATCATCATCCAAATTTAGATATGGCATTTTAAATTTGACAAATATTAAACGTAATAATATACTTTTCATGCAATTCATGCACATACGATATATTTGAAATTAGAAGGACAAATGGAAGAAACTAAAGTTGATTAGTTTTGTACAGATAATTAATTGTACTCATTATTGATGATGATTATTACTATTCACTATTAAGCTCTACTATTGAGATCAAGAGGATCATTTGACAATGAAGACAGATAATTGCTAATCTGCTGATTGATTAATCTGCTTGGATCCTTTGACAATTAATATGTGATCAAATGAAGACAGATAATTGCTATTTTGCTAATTGATTAATCTGCTTGGATAGGTGGAAGTCACTTGTTGATTGGTTAATTACACAAAGTAAGACGTTTTAAAATGAGCCCCAACTTTGGTATTCCTAAACGGCTGTGCCCAATAGGCAACAGCCAGAGTTCTCTACACCAAATTTCAACAAGTGACGAGATATTCCTCAGTTTTTTACCCAACGTTAGTATGTGATTTATTATTTAAAATAAATGGGATTGGAATTGATAAATTTTGAATTGGATTTGAAGTTTGCTACAAAAAAATTAAATCCACAAATTAATTTACCATTTAATCATGTAATTCAGAAATCTTTCTTCCACAACAACCTTACTTGGAATATAAACTACTCAGAGTAGGTATTCCAACTAGGGACTTGGAGTAGGTACATGATGTATCTACTCAACATGGTAAAAAGTAGTAGGTAAAAAATGGGATTGGAATTGATAAATTTGATGTGGAACTGGAATTAAGCAAATGGAATTGACCCCATGTCTGGGTTGAGGTCTGTCTAAGTTTGACTTATTCGGATTATACTAAATTCATAGACTAGGCATGTGGTAGGGAAATAAAGCCAGTCTACTCTAAATCATATATTGGCACAAATATCTCCGGGAAAAATTTTTGGAATTACAATAAGCCTTTCCAGTGGTGAGCTCTGGTCACTGGTGGTCTAGCAGTTAAGCACCTGGCACCCCATGCCAAGGGTCACAGGTTCAATCCTATTCAGTGGTCGAAATTTTTCCAGGGATTAATTTCTCGACTCATAATATCGAGGATGGTTGACCACTTTATATTTTGAGTACGTAATACACTCTGGCAGTGACCACCCTCGGGGTATTTCGGCTCCATCTTTCCGTACTGCTTCCCTGTGAGTGGTAGGGGAGGAGGGTTCTCAACCACTCCAACATAGAGGCTGTGCTGATTAAGCGACAGCCTGGGGATTCTCCCCGAACAACAAAACCAAACCAACCAATTGCAAGGCGAATGAAATTGAGGGCAAATGGTCTAGTTCCCATATATTTAAATAAAAGTGGGTGGATCAGACCACTCAATAAAAAGGGACCACACTCTGACTGGTGACTGGAAATAAGTGTTTAATTACCCTTTCGTGTGCTATCCCTGTTTCTTGATCAGATCATGAAACGAAAGAAAATCAATCAATCAATCCTAGAATAAGACTGTATCATTCTATCCTATGCCATGTCAGAAACTGAGGATGATTATGTCTATGAGTCTAGACTAGAATAGAGACAGTAGTTCTAGTCAATATAGACGCTACTGAGTTTGAGTATAGATAATATATTACTAATAGTCTAGAGTCTATATTGAAATATTCTAGATCTATTTCTAGACGTAAATATTATCTAATATGCGCCGCACAGTCATTTGCCTGACTTGGGTCAGCAGATAATAGTGATATATTTTACCCACCTGTTACGAAGCTACCTCTTTTTAAATATTGTTCAACATCAGTTCACGACAACAACCGACTAGTTAACATTTAGAACAATAATGGTTGGGTAATGTCTCGGGCCGGCGAACAAATGAAATTCTGACACGACACCAGCACATTTTAATGCCGGCAATTGGCTCTATGTAAACAAATACATTGTCGTTAGGGTGCTTAGCTCGGAATGTTAAGAACTGAACTATATCGAGTTTTCAATTTTTATTTAAATACACATATCCAAATATAATCAGAATATATATATATATATATATATATATATATATATATATATACACACACAGTATGTGACATTAATGCTCGACTGCTCGACCGTGACCAGTGTTTCGAGGTTCTGTCTGTTATCAGTGCCACATAATCAGTGGCACATAATGACATAGGGTGATCATTTCTAATTTTCTTAAAAGGACAAATGGTGCTCCCAAAAGGAGGACATGATCATAGGTTACCAACTTACCGCACACATATGCTCACAGACCTGCGTGCGCATACACATAGTGGATTAAGAAACACTTTATTATACAGAAGTGAAGTAAATGAATATGAATATTTATTTTTAACCCAATTGAAGCAGATCTGCTAAAAGTCCCTGATTTCAAAAATTCAAAGGTAGCCTGTCATGAACTATTCATTTCTTGTATTTCTATACTTTAATTGCCATTTCAAGGAGTATTCTGTACAAGTCTGCACATTCTCATGTGAAATTAGGCTTCTGTTACATTATGTGACACCCCCATAGAATCTTCACCCGGAGGTGAACATTCTATAATAGAAAACTCACTTTACTGTATCATTTCTTAACATATTATAGCACTGTCCAAGTAACTATTTATGTCAGTAATAGCAAAGACTATTTATAACAAGACGTGTTACTTCGCGTTTTAACATGGGGCACCATTTTGAATTCAAGGAGCCCCAGGGGCCTAGCGGCCGGGGGTAGATTGTCACGGATACCTCCCTTCGTTAACATGGCGCCTAATTGCAATGATTCATTCTGCGCAGCTTTCGGCTGCAATAACAGGAAACGTATGCACAAATAAAGACATTCCCGAAAGGAAATGAAAGCTAGTGTAAACATTTGATAAGATCTGCGTTTTTAAAATAAAGTATATTTAAAAAATAAGCATAACAATTTTAATAGACACGCTGCTACTTGACATGACCAAAGCAGTAGCTAGGCCCAAGCAAGATCTATCTAGATCTATATTTGTTTCAGACAAAATCTTATTAAGTTTTGTTAAACAATATAAACAAGATATACATAAGCTTACATGCAGTTACATGTACTGGAGCCATTGAAGATGTTATGGGCGGGAGGTATATTGTACCTTGTTATTGTTAATAATATAATTGGACTTCTAAAATTGCATTACTATAATCAGATAATTTCTCCTAATTACAGTAATTATAAGTAGCTGAGTATTTACATGATCACCTGCATCCATATTTATTTTTAAACTTAAGTAATTGGTACTTACAGATATATATGGACTTCTATTTATAATTTAAATGTTATGAAATTAATTATTAAATACCTCAACTAGTGGTAGAATCATTCATTTTGATATTTTTTCTATTGACAGAAGTAAAAGATGGGTTATTAATTGTTGTTATTCAGATATATGATGAGGAAAGATTTAAATTACTTGAATACTAATTGTAGAATGTATGATATGCACTTCAATGAAACGGAATTCATGAACCAGACAAGAGATAAACTTATCTAGAATGCTATTCCAACTATTTTTTATGTACCAAATCCACTGCATGCATCCACTGGAATCAAAGAGGAAGATATTAACAGATAGGAGACCTATACAGGAGACAGGGCCAGCTGTGATGATAATTAATATTTATAAATATTAATGGTGAAACATATTAAAAATTGGTATTATAAAATTAATTAAATAAGAAACAAGGCATCAAACCCATGAAATTTTGTCAGCCCATTTTTTTAATCTTAATACAAAAAAGTATTATCAACACCTGAATTAGTACCTGAATATTCAGTCATGTGCTTTAATTGGTATACTTCTCTTCATAACTTAAATTCATATCAAATCAAATTCTTTAACCAACTTGAAAAAAAGGAAAACATGTGTTTACACATTGTGTATGCACTTGGTTCAAGTAATTATTTTACAAGGTATTGTTCTGTTTCAGTCCTTGAAGTTCTATGATGATGAGATACCATGTAAACAGACCAATCTCTTGGGTACAGATTTACTGGTGTTGGATGTGATAGATGATTTTGAGTTATCTGTTATTGTAGTCAATGCATGTGTCTATTACATCTCTGGGTATATTCTGTCTAACTTTAAATAGTTCACTGATCTGGACTAAATATAATATTTTTGTAGTAGTGGTTGTTTAGAGCTGGAAGCAATTTGGGTTATTCTGTTCATTTGATAACAAATGACTGATTGTAACTGTATATGAACCCGTGGCACAAGAGATTTGATGTCGCTTATTGTATGAAAGTACTAATTTCTCTATCTCTAACATGTTAACGCAAACATAAACATTGTTAATATTCCATGTATATTCTTTGTTCTCAGCTGGGCAGGCCTATATTGCATGGTCTATATTATTGAGGTGTAGACTTTAAATGAACTTGTGATTTTTTTAGTTAATATATGATAAACGGACATGATGAATATATGGTGGGAAGTTTGTAATGAATTGTGTTATGGTTGCGTTATAATAGCTGTAAATAAAAATTTATGGACTATGATAAACTGACATGATGAAAGTATGTTTTTATGCATTTACCTCATATATACCTAATTGTTTTCATTAAAAAACTTGCCTTCCACACACAAAGCTGTGAAATAACCTAAACCACGTTCAATTATTTTCTGATCAGCTGTCAAGTGATCGCAAATGTAGGCTATGAATTAAGTGACTGGCCTGTGAAATCACTTAATTCTTTATTTACAGTTTCAGAGCTTTTTGGGTGATATAATGTGTGCACAATTAAAGTGTTAATTAATAAAAGAGTATGTGATCATGTAACATATAGTACTAGTATTGGCAATTCATTTCAACCATGCGCACACATGTACACGATCACATCTGGACAACCAGAGAGCTTTTGTTTATCTCAGAAATACCTCCGATCGCTGGATATATCACATGCGAAAAATTCCTATATTAACGAAACATAATAAACCTCGTAAATGACACAATATTGCCTGTACGCTATTGATCAATTTTATTTGAATAATTTTATGTAAATAAGTTCTGAGCGAAGACAAAATGTGTACAAGCGCTCAAATCCGTCAGCGGGAATTTCAGGTTCTTCAATTGTTGTTTTCCCCCGGTATGCACACGTGTTTTCTAAAGATGTGGCGATTTGTAAAAGGAATGAAGGAGCCAACTGTAATGAAATTTAAAGTTGACAAACCATCAACTAGATCTCAAGCAGAATACAAAAATAAAACCCAAGAGCAAACTAACTTTCAAATCACACTAAAAAGTTGGTAAGATATATAACTTATAGCTGTATGCACATGCAAGCGTTATGTTAATCTGTTTGATACTATACTGGAATGTTACCAAATAAATAAAATCAATTAAAAAAAACTGTCGACAAGTCGAGGTTTTCATGCACGCTGAAACTTATTGCTCGTCGATATTCTGACCATGTTGTAGTGTAAAACGATCGAGTAACTGATGCCACGCATGGGAAGTGGGCTTACACGGGCACGTGCTATAGTTAAAGCAATTCTTTGGTGGACAGTATCCTTTTCAGATTTATCCAATAGGAATTACTTTTATCCGTCACTTTTATTTTGCATACGATACATAAATAGTTAGTGTTGGTAGAAAGGCCGCATCAAGTTTTGCATTTCATGGATTACTTTGAGGTGGCAGCTATGTGGATAATTAATTATGCGATAGCATATGCACGCACACTCAGCGCATGCAAACAGAGAGTATTTAACTGGTCAAAGGTAGGATAGTAGATCTACCGAATATTCACGATAATTTCATATAAGGACATTGAACACTGCCCAGAGACAAACATATACGTGTATGGACGTTTTATTGAATCATTGTCAGTTTATGCGCATATTAAAATTATGATATTTAAAAGCTTTCTACACTTTTTAAATCAATGTACTTCAAACAAAGAAAATAATAGCTGCATTTAAAGTCAGGTTTTCTGACACCATAAGAAATATAGATTTTACTGCCTGCCCATCACATGACAACAAAGATAGGATTGGTTTTGGAAACAGTGATGTTGAGGTTATTACATCCCACTTCAAGGACATACAATAAAACAGTGACGTTAAGATTGATGATGTTTTGACAGAATGGGACAAGATGAACTCTATTTTTATGGAAGACAAGATGAAGCAGGCCAACATAAATATGAACCATACATTATCAATTGCATTTAGTCTATTTATAACCTAATCTGCCTATGTAACATCAGACATGTAAGTAGGTTAATCCAGATTCTTTATCAGTTGATCAATGTCTTAACTGATTTTACAATACAACACTAAATGATCTGATCACCATTCAGCTGACATGTCCAGCTGTTGATACGGTTGGCTCAGAGTCTGCAATCCAAGAATATTTAAAGGGCATCAAACGTAACAAGAGACCCTGATTCGTTCATTGATAGTGAGCCAAAATGAAAGAGGGCTAGACTTCAGATAGTTGAACTACCAGTGGCTGGTGATGAATGTATGGAGAGATAACGAAGAACATAGGAAGAGTGCAGAGGAAGAGGTAATTGGATCTGAGGAAGATCCAAAAGAGACACACGACGAAGAGGAGGAAGATCAGGAAGAGGAGGATGAAATCCCAAACTTTGAAATAGATTATGACAATGGTGATAATCATGGATTGGACAGTGAATATAAATATGAAAATTTAACAATTAGTTATGTCGGCATTATTATGGTGGATTACCTGCTAATTTAAATAAAGCTTTGAATTTAAATTAATGCTTTTTTTTTAATGTTTAAATCGACGGACTAAAAGTACCTAGATAAAATTTGTTATAATTACCATTGATAAATTTGTATGTTTATGTATTTGAGGGTTAATAAAAATTTAGTTGAGCTTTATATTAAAAGTAAACATTGAAAGCTTTAATCGACCCCCCACCCTCCCTCTCTCTCTGTGGATGTATGTGTATGTGTGCGTGTGGGTGTGTGTGTTTTTTTCCCATTGAGAATACTAGTAGGGTGTGTCCATCATTATGTTAACATGTATGTTTAGTAACATTATTTTAAAGTCCTAGTCATAACGGTTAGGTTCGTATAATGTGAGATGCGAGTGCTTACAATGTCGAGAAGTGACTTACGTATAGGATAAAGTGTGGGTAACTATATATATATATATATATATATATATATATATATATATATATATATATATATATATATATATATTTAATATATATTGAAAACATGCATTTTCGATATGTGATACTTAATTATTTATTTGACCTGGTCATTCCAAAGAAAACGTCTGCTGCATTGAACAACGAAAATTTAATTCAATTCAATTTAAATTGTTTATTTCAACATTCATATTACATCATTTTAATGACACTCAAAGGCACACAGCATGTTGAAAAGGAGGAAATATAGTCTATGGCATAAACACAAGTTGGTCGTCAGAATTGGTGAGTTCAGAATTAGTATAAAAACTTCTTATAATATTGCTATCATCATCATACATAATTTATAAACCACTTTATACAGGTATACTTTAAATATGACATTTCCACCTAATTCCTTTAAAAATTAACCAAACATATTTTATATAAAAAAACAATTTTGGATGAATTTTCAGGATGGCGCCCATTAATCATGTTGATAGATCATCTTGCAGACAGAGAAGCTTTTTGGTTTAACAATATAGATCCTAAAGGGAACAAAAAGACAGAGAACCCTAGGAACCTGTCTCCATCTAAACTCGGAAGACACACAATTGCACTAACAGAAGCGCAACAATTTAACAGGCCACAACGCTTAAAATTAACGCACAAGAAAGCATACCCATTTATGCATTATATAAACACATAACTATATCAATTTGTTTAAAACAAAACAAACAAAACTCAATGGAAAAATTGAAAAAAGAAAATAGGAAAACAGTAGAACTCTAGCTAACTAGTTATTTGTCAACATAAATTCGGTATTAACTTAGTTATATGCTAGATAATGCTAATCTAAAAGTTGAAATAATTAAAAGCCACATTATCAGCCACTAGAAGAAAGTTTTAGCGAGATGTAGTTCTGTGTAAGTATTGTTGGCTCCATAATATGAGACTGTTGTATATGAATGTGGACTGTTTTTGTCATTACATTAATTTCAGCAATCACTGCCACTGATGTCCATGCATCCATGCATCCATGCATGCATGCATGCATCCATCCATCCATCCATCCATCCGTCCATCCATCCATCTATCCATCCATCCAACAAGATTTCCCCCTATTAATTATATGTCATAAAAGATCACAATCACGGTCACGGATGTTCGCATTGGACTTGATGGACGTATATCTATTTTCCCCTTAAATTATTTGATCAAGATATGTGTACGCTTACTTATGAATTCTAAATGTATTTTTTAAAAGACACCGACATATTATCACTCCCTAAAAACAACGTTCCGCAACTGTCTTTCTTGATACAGTACAGCTCCGCTATAACACGGATGTTGGGTTCCATAAGTTGCTGACCATGTTATAGGTGGATGACGAATCGAGACCAATTAGCTGCCATCATTACCATGATAACATTAGGGGGATGGGGATAAATTTGAGGGTGGGTGAAAATCGGATTCATCTCGGTTTGCAACATCCTTAAAGATTACATACAACTGTTTATTTCACGAACGTTCCCAGTACATTTGTTGACTTAGACATAAATATTACCTCAGTGTTTGTGTGGAAAGTAGAATCTTTCTACAAAATTGTGTCAAAACTAACAGCAATGTCTGTTTCAGATGAAGGTAGTAAATATATGAACCATATTATATGTACAGCGTCTTTGAGTGGTTCCTGCTAGTAAGGGCGCTTTGTTAAATCTATATTATTGTTATTAATAATAATAGTAATAGTGGTTTTATTAGAACGAAGATTAGTGATCTCTTCTACTGGTTACATAATCAAGTATCTTGAGCTCTTGAAAACTGCGAATTTAAATAATAGCGAAATTTAAAACATTAATATCACGTGATACTTCTCCTTCTGCAATTAAAAGTACGAGGACGTAAGGAACATATTGGAAAAACATGAAATCAAATTATCCTCAATACCTGTCGTTTTTGGTGCACGAAACGCCACATATACACTATGTCAAATCTAGTCCGTTTAGTGATGTACTCGGTGTTCGATATCTTTCTCTTTTATCAAATAATTAATTAGCTTAATCGGTATCACGTTCATTTTCCATTTTTCTATAAATTATACAAGTGAACTATTTGGGAGAGAATGCGACTAAAAAGGCGACATCTCCTAAATGTTACACAGTTTGAGGAAACATCAAATATAGCTTTGTCGCGTAGCATCGCCATTTTGGAAAGCGCGGTACTTGATAGAAAGAGTAGACAGTTGCTAGAATAAAGTTATAATTTACAATAAATCATGTAAAAGAAGGTATATATATATATATATATATATATATATATATATATATATATATATATATAGAGAGAGAGAGAGAGAGATAAATAGATAGACAGGTAGTAGCCTTTGGTGTAGTAAGTAAACAGAACGATTAACTAACATTTTAAAACCATATGACATTGTAATACAGCTCTTAGATTATACTGAGCTGCCATCTGACGTCTAAGCAATGGAACAAGCTAGAGTATGGATCTAGAAAGCGTTTGATTGAATGAGTCCCTTCAGCGATAACATTGAGTATGTCTGTAGATTGACGAACTGCCAATTCTGGGCAAACAAACTAGAGCTAATTGCGTGTCTCTTGACCCGGTGTAACAGGCCACATTAACCCCTTCCAGATTAAACCCGGGTATAGTTTGGCCCAGGCCAGATTATACCCCGGGGGATAAACCGTCTCAGGCCAAACTATATCCGGGGTGTAACATAGACTAGGCCAGACTGTATCCCCCGATGTCTCGTTAATTAATGTGTATCAGCGAAGTCGTGAACTATGACTTAATTTTAACAGTAAACTGGTTAAATTTACAATTTGTTATCAAGACATGACAAATATTTGCTCTTTTAGCTATAGTCTAATATTTTTACTAATTAAAGTGCTTCTGGTTGAAGTAATAAAAGTCTATGTGTGTAGAACTTTACGATTTAAGTCAGTTAGCTTTCTCACAGAATTTATAGATAAAGCTGAATCCTCCAATAAAATGTTGAAAAATTAAGTAATTCTTGTGTATATCAGTCAACACTACTGTTATCATGGGGGTATAATGTCGCCTGAGGGGTATGAATTAGCCCTGACTATAATAAACCCGGTGTATAATCTAGCCTCTAGTTTCTTAAAATATCATACCAATAAAGAAATCGAGGTTTGACTCTTACCTATTAAATTAAACTGAATTATTGCACTTTTTTGTTTTTAAGATTTCAAGGAAACCTTTAGCGTTCAGCATCGCACCGCAGCGCCTTAGAAATTCGGATCGGAGGTTCAAAGGTTGTATGTATCTTTGAGATGTTTCATAGACATTAATGAGACGAGGTAGATGTTGTCAAAGGCTGCTCATGTAGACCCGGAGGGAAGTCAAAGGACGGATATTAAATATATATAATGGATTCCATTTCAGCACCATATCACGAAATATACCACTGGTATATAAGTCATGCACGTCCATCATGGAATCATTTGAACATGTTATGGAGACTGATATCAGATAGTTGATGGAACAAGTAAATGTTGAAATATTACGGCCACTTTTGTGCACAAGGTAGGCTAAATGGGCCTAGCGACCTGCAAAGGTAATGAGGCGAAGTGAAAGATGAAACATCCTTCTGATAGACCGGGGTTTGAACTCAGGTGCTATTGATCTGTGGCCAAAACTGCGCTATAGATAGTTGCTGAAGAGATAATCTAATTCTTTCTGTGCAGTTGACCCTATGCCTACATGGCTTGTTATAGAGTGTCGGGACGTTTTGATACGCTAATTAAAAAGATAGTTAATAAATCATTATCTTTCGGTGTTTTCCACGAAATGTTGCTGTTTTAGCAGCCTCCTTTGTGCACAAAGTAGGCTAAATGACCTTCAATAATAATGGAGCAAAATGAAAGATGAACCACCCTTCTGACATACAGGCCTGGGTTTGAACCCAGGTGCTATAGATATGCGGCCAAACGCGCTTTCCCAGTTAGGCCACGAAGGCGTCCCGCTACGAAAACTGCCTTTGTAAAATCGGTAAATTATTTATAAAAAAAAAAAGTTCGTGCTGTAGTCTTTAAACATTGATAGACTTCTTTTAAATTTAATATTTGTATCTATAATTATTGAACGGATATTTGCTTTCTGCCTAAACCAATATTTATTCCTTAATAAGCTTAATGAATAAACGACAGTCTGCATATAAATAGATCCGGATTCGGTAATTTTTTTATTATGATGTCAATTGATTAGGGTATGTCAGCATTATTGTATCTGCTGGACCTGTCTGCTGCGTTTGACACAGTTCGCCATGTACTTTTTTCTCTCTGTTGAAAGATACGTTTGCTCTATCAGTCCTATTCGGAACAACGCTCCCAGAAAATGTGCGTTCATTGTATTTTGTCTCATGGTCTGTCTTTCTTATCTCGAGATCACTGCGCAGATGATAAAATATTTACAATCCATTGGGCTTCAACATGTTATGAAAAGTTCCTATAGTAGTGCCACGGACCTCTGACCTCCTGTACAGCATGATTGTGAGTAAGAAAGTCCGACGCTCTTACCCACTAGGCCAAGTTTGAACGTGCCATATCAATATGGCAAGACGACTACCACTATCTTAAGAACATCTATTGTCTAAAAGTTTTTGCTACAAGTGAGTACTTTTGCTACATATCGTCTAGATTATTGTTACTCTTTGTTTTATTTTACGTGGATTAGCTACCTCGAATGAGGGAGACGCATACAATCTGTAAATTACCGATTCATCGCGAGGATGAAATTCAGAATTTACAACATAAGGTACATTTGGCGGAGAAAACCTTGCTAGTTGCCTGGTTGGATGAAAAGTTCCTATAGTAGTGCCACGGCCGGGATTCGAACCTCTGACCTCCTGTACAGCATGACTGTGAGTAAGAAAGTCCGACGCTCTTACCCACTAGGCCAAGTTTGAACGTGCCATATCAATATGGCGAGACGACTACCACTATCTTAAGAACATCTATTGTCTAAAGGTTTTTGCTACAAGTGAGTACTTTTGCTGCATATCGTCTAGATTATTGTTACTCTTTGTTGTTTGGCGTATCTGATTATAATATCAATAACCAATAATCAATAAGAATAGTGCAGTTCGTATCAAAAACAGCATTGGCTACATGTTAGACAACTATCCATTTCAAAGTTTCACTCACAACTTATATATCCATCAATGACATTGCACCTGAATGCCTGTCTCAACTGTTGTCCATTAGAAAGTTACCCAGAAAACAACTCACTCACTCACTCACTCACTCACTCACTCACTCACTCACTCACTCACTCACTCACTACTCACTCACTCACTCACTCACTCACTCACTCACTCACTCACCACTCACTCACTCACTCACTCACTCACTCACTCACTCACTCACTCACTCACTCACTCACTCACTCACTCACTCACTCACTCACTCACTCACTCACTCACTCACTCACTCACTCACTCACTCACATCCACACCACCACTCACCACCACTCACTCACCATCACTACCACCACCACCACCACCATCACTCACCACCATCCACTCACTCACTCACCACCACTCACCTACCTACCATCACCCTCACATCACACCACACCACACTCACTCACTCACTCACTCACTCACTCACTCACTCACTCACTCACTCACACACTCACTCACTCACTCACTCAATCACTCACTCACTCACTCACTCACTCACTCACTCACTCACTCACTCACTCACTCACTCACTCACTCACTCACTTCTCTTCTAATTGTTCTCACTTAGTCTTCTAATTGTTCTCTTATCCTATTGCCAACGGCTGTTCCTTGAACCGAACTGCTTTCTCACGGACATTACATTTTTTAAGACGACCCCCCCCCTCTAAAACTAAACAAAGTAAACGCGATTCTGTGGTTGGGGCGTCAAATGTGAGGTGGTGATTGGAATAGATCCAAGGTTGACTAGCAAATCGCACCCAGTGACCTTATAGACTAAAAACGATATTCTGGAAAGAGAATATAATATATTTAGTTTTTAGGTCTAACTCGGCATAATGTACGTGAGGTTCGTTTCTTAGAACGAACAAAGACGCTTTACAGAAGTTAAGAAGTGTTAGAAACAATTATGAATTCTTGTTGTTAACCTGCAGGAAAAACATTAGACACATTTCACGCTCGCATGCACGCACGCATGCACACACGCACGCATGCATACACGCACGCATGCATGCATGCACACGCACTCACTAACTCACGCACGCACGCAGGCAGGCACCCACGCATGCATATATATATATATATATATATATATATATATATGTGTGTGTGTGTGTGTATGTGAGCGTGTGTGTGCCCGCACCCCACCCGAATAAGGGCCCGGGCGGCTATTTATTTCAAGCACTATTTGCCTTTTGCTTGTAGTTCGGGGAGTATCCCCAGGCTGTCGCTTGCTTGGCACAGCCTCTTAAAGCACTGTTTCCCCCCGGCAGCTATTTAAGTAAGTCGTTCTCCAATCAGAGGTCCTTATTCGCGTCAATACGGTATATATATATATATATATATATATATGTGTGTGTGTGTATGTTTGTGGGCGTGTGTGTGTTATTATTTTGCTGCCAGGTTGGAATGGGTTAAATAAGCTAAGTACTCTTTGAAAGTTCTATGATGAAATTATAAATAATGGAAAATAACCGATTCAATAACCGATAAGATCGATTTCAATTGAACTAAATTTGTTCAAATGACCTGATTCATCACACAGAACCTTAAGTTTGGAAATGCCGTGTAAGAGTCACAAGGAAACGACGCAAGAACCGCGTGGGCCTCTCGGATGTGGGCGTTTAATAACCGGGGAAAAGTAGCCACCTAAATAAAACAAACATCAATTCCTCCACCAAATCACTCCCCCTCACAGTTATGACACATCCGCCGTACACAATGAAGCTGTAGTAGTTGTTGGTGTTGTTATTAGAGGGTGGGCTTGTTCGTTCCTCCTGTCCGTTCCGGTTGTGTCATCGACCACCAGCACGAGGCCCACAAGTCATTCTCTCCTGGCTGCCAACTCCAGGCTGGCCGGAGATCGCCATAAAATACCATTTGGCCGGCTCCTGCCGACAGAACTGTATGATGTCCACTCCGTTAAACAATAACACGTCGTTTATTGCTCCGCACAAAGCTTGCCACCGAGTTCGCCTTCAGCGCAGGAATCTCGCCGCCGCGGGCCTGTTGTCACGTACAAAGCGCAATATGCCTTGTTAAGGCAGTAGCTCGACTGTGGTTCGACTCGGCGGACAACACGGCACGACACGGCCGCAACGGTGTTTATATCCGGTGGTTCTAATTGGCATTGACAAGGCGAACGCTTCTTTTGTAATGTGCACAGAGCGTTTGACACCAGCAGTCACCCCGAGCTCGGATTATATGGTTGGATTATGGAGTGGTCGTACTCGCTGGCTCGCAGAAGTGTGTTCGGTGTGGTGGTCTTCAGTTTAGTACTCGGCAACGTAACGGCTCAACATGTCGTACCTGTGGCGGGTGCAGGTAAGACAGGTGTCGTGACCGTAATTAATATAGAATGCTAATAAGTAGGACACAGCCCGTTGGCTAGTTCCAATTAATGTGAGATGTAACTTAGCATCGTGTGATAAGTAACTGTAGTGCCCCTACCAGCATAATGAATAACTGAAATAATAATAATAATAATAATAATAATAGAACTAATAGTACTGAAACATTAATTATGGTGGTGGTAAGAGTAATTTTAATACTGGTAAAAGTAGTAGTAATAGTAGCAGTCATCGTCGTAGTTTTAATAGAAGCGGCAGCAGTGACGTCATTAGCAGCAACAGTAGTTTTTTAAGGTAATAGTATTTATAGCAGAGCTAGAATTAGTAGAAGCAGCGACGGTAATGCACTGCTACTCCTACTATTACTACTACTACCACTATTTATACAACTACTATTCATATTACTACTACTATTGGTAGCAGAAATAGCAGCAGTTGTGGTATTAGTAGTAATTGTTGTTATTGTTGTTATTGTTGTTGTAACAACAATAGAAACAACACCTTTAGTTTGAGCGATACTATTCGTTTAAGTAAACTTAGAAAAGTTGTTCCTCCAACGTATGGCATGTTTCAAATAATTAATATTGATAAGCAAATTATTAAATAAACTGCACATTTCTATCAAATATTATAGCACATGCAGGTATTCTACATATCTGAAATGGACAGTTCAAGCAGCTATTAATGACTCAGTCGACAATTACCGCTTTCATCAAAGCTATTTATTTTAATGCTGTAACATAAGGAGCACCTTCTGTCGGGAAAGATAAATTTAATTTTCGACTACTTCCTCTATCAGCTGTTCGTTAATAAATATTTCTAATGTTTAATATCGGAAAAAAGTAATCAAATATAATTTTACTGCTTTCTGACCAATCGTCGGCAAGCTACTGTAGTGGAAAAAGGTGAACATTAGCGTTTTGTTCGCTCTGGGCAATGGCAATTGTTCAGCTGCGGCCAGCTATGAAGTGCTGTTCACTAATAGGTCGATTTCCTTTGCCATTCCCCGGAACAATATCGTGGAAAGGGAAAGCCAGCTCCAAAATGGAGAGAGAGAGAGAGAGAGAGAGAGAGAGAGAGAGAGAGAGAGAGAGACAGAGTAATTAATTATGATTTAACAATTATACGACTGGCATGTGACTTTTATGCTCTTCAAGTACGTGAAACTATTGATGGAATGCAACGAAGAGCAAATGTTAAAAGTCGGTGTAGAAAGTCTGTACTTTGACGTACTCATACCGAAAAATATGATAGAATAATGGGGCGATTTTGTTTTGTCCATTGTTGTCGTTTGTTTTAATATTTAATTTATGCATGTTTTATAATACGTGGGCAATGCAGAATTCTAGATCGCAGGATCGAATTGTCGTTTTGCCCGTATCTTTTGGATGTTTCATTCACCAATAAAAGGCCTCGGTCTAATCATATCGGTTATCTAGGGAGTAGCCATTCGATCAGATCAAAGTCAAGGCTAAACGAAGCACTTGGTTTTTGTGATAAATAAATAAATAAATTTAAGATTTGGTGGATGTTTCAGATCTGATAAAAGACGCTTGTTATGGCGGGTATATTGATATAGACTGTGGACCTAATAGGATACTTGTAAAAAAGGAAATATATGGACGTCATCCGACAGAAAAATGCCATCCAAGTCCCGATGGCATGGACTGCAGCGTGAAGGGGAAATTTTACAAAGAACTCTGCAAGAATAAAAACAGATGTCAACATCTAGGCGTTCACTGGCGTCAAATAAACAAGACAGGCTGTGTTGATGTTTATACCAATTATGTTCATCTTGTCTATACGTGTATCTCAGACGTTGGTAAGTACATTGGAGTATTTTTATATTAGTAGAACTTGGCGTTGATAAGCATTAACTTATGTTAACAGATGTAAGTAGGGAAGTACATCTTTTGTATTTGTATTATATATATATATATATATATATATATATATATATATCCTATATTAAAGATATTTAATGATATATACTATATCAGCTGAAAACAATTAATTTTCACAAACCATACTTATTACATTCATATATATTATTGTTTTATATATATAATATATATATATATATATATATATATATATATATATATATATATATATATATATATAATTTAATTAAGCGATTTTATAGGTTGTTATATGACGTGTCGACTTTACCATTGTCCCCGTGCCATTTATTATTTGTCGACGTATTGTCTTCCGATCGAAAAAGTTTGCGCCCAGAATGCGAAATAATATGACGGAGATAAAGACGACAAGCTCGGCCTTAGGCTAACTGACTTCTCACTTGCCTCTATCATCAATCAAAGCTAATTGCCTCCGGCTCTGTTTCCGTTATCCTAACGCATGGACAAGGCAGACACGTGTAAATAAACGATGAACCAGACGTCGGCCACGATGTCTCGTCACCGACGATCGCTTTGTTTATCTCTGAGATGGTCGCCATAAGTATTGTTCGATTCGATGAAAGGCGGCTTCTTTTGTGGGCGTAATGCGAACAATTATTACACTCGTTTAGTAGTTGTCGGCATGGTAGATGTAGAGTAAGCTTTCGATGAAACGCTGCCGAATGCGCGAAGAATACTTAGCTTAGGAAGTCCAGAAAGGCATTCGATATAGTTTCCCCTTTCATCAGTTCATCCCGTCCCCAATATCCATCATGAGGTAGTAAATGTGAGTAAATAGACGATGGCGATGATGATGATGATCATCATCATAATAATAATACTAATAATAATATTGATTCATAAACCTGCTTACAAAATGGGTGTAAGACGGAAACATTTCACATTTATAAACGTGTTCAAACCGCTGTATAGTAAAATAGAATAAAATCATAAAAATATTAGACTAGATGTAAATTTTGATAAACTTTGTTAAAATGTAGAGCTTTTTCGTGATTTTTTAAATTGTTTTACAGCTGATAACCTGTTTTGGGGCAATTTATTTGAAAAGAATATATTTAGCGTATATAATGCTATTCATGTTGATTCGTTCACTAATATATATATATATATATATATATATATATATATATATATATATATATATATATATAGTTATAACAACAACAACTACATTGAAACCCTTGTCAAAGCTGGGTGAGCCATGTATTACACGAGATGACTGCGAAGATGTTCATGCTTTGTGTCTAAGTGGCATATGCAAGTGTCCAAATACTCATCATAATCTAGACGGTATATGTGGTCAGTACACGTTGTTATACATCTACATCGTATAAATAATGAGCAACATTTCCTATTTATTACCGACATAAACATGTAGATTTCACCATAGTTACGTACGACCATATCTTATCTAGTTGCCAAGATACACCTGAACGAAGTCTGTGGATCCAGAGACATATGCTTAGACGTGTTCGGCTTTTGTGATTCGTTCGGTTTCTGCAAATGCCTCGGGGATTACTTCGAGAAGAATCTGATCTGTGGTGAGTATACCGAGTTGTGATCTGTTCATCATATATACTCATGCGATCCCGATTGTCCGCTCCGAACTGGATATAGTTTTGTTACGCGTAGCAACCCAGTACACCCATCAGTCTGCAAAAATATGGATACAACTCGATATATGAATACCATATATACTTTATACTGGCTCTCATACAACCATATATCTCATATGGTTTACTAATTTGGGGGAACGCCAATTCATCAATCCTTCAGAAAACTGTGTCTTTGCAGAAAAGAGCTATTCGTATTATTAATAGTGCGGGTTATAACAATCATACCGATCCCTTATTCAAAAATTGTGAAATCTTAAAATTAAGTGACATGTATCAATACCACGTATGTTTGTTCATGGACGACTTTATTAACAAGAGACTTCCTATATCCTTCGATGGCCTATTCCGTCTAAATTCTGAGGTACAGGAAAATCGCGTGACAAGGCAATCTAGTCATATGCATGTACCTCGATGTAACTCTGCACTATCCAGTAAGTTGCCGTTAGTCAATTTTCCCATTATATGGAAACAATTGGAATAGTATCCTTTCCACTTGTAATTCAAGATCAAAAACTAAGAAAACCCTGAAAAGTTACATCTTAGCTACTTACTCAGCATCTGTAAAATGCAACAACCCTTATTGTTGTCAATGCACACATGTCTAGGTAATTATATGATTCCTTGGTACCTGGTCCACATACTTCCAATACATACACGACCAGTCTTGTAAATACACAAACGGCGTTTTATCGAGCTGACTATTATTAGCTATGATTGTTCGGGGCCAATGGGAAGACAGCTTCGGCTACATTGTCCCCCAATTTCTTTATATATAATATACTTGTAAAATTGCATTATGTATATGTTATTTGATATTGAAATTGGAAATAAATACTACTACTACTACTACTACTACTCTCTCTCTCTCTCTCTCTCTCTCTCGTCTCCCTCTCTCTCCGTATTTCTCATTATCCATCCATCCATCCATCCATCCGCCGTCCGTCCGTCCGTCCGTCCGTCCATCCATCTATCTAATTTCTATCTATCTATCTATCTATCTATCTATCTATCTATCTATGTGTGTGTGTGTGTGTGTGTGTGGCGTGCGCGCGCGCTCGTGTGTGTGTGTACCCGTGCGTGCGTACGTACATCATAATATAATAATTCAAGTGATCACGGTGATGTACAAATTAAGTATATTTTCACCGTATCCCGTGTTACCACCACAAATCTCTCTATATTTCATAACCTCAGTGACCAAGATACAACTAGAAGAACGATGCTTCCCCACAGACGTCTGCCTGGATAACAATGCCGCATGTTCTCTAGGCTTCTGTCGGTGTAACATCGGCTTCTTCAACAAGAACACGATCTGTGGTAAGGCCCAGCCTCTGACTAATTAATTGCCAGCAGCCGTTTCGTCACCATTCGGTTATTTTTGTAAAGCGCATGTTTTTTTCCCTTACTGTCTGTCTTCTATCGGCGCCGTCTCTTTACCTACAATTGATGAGCTTAGCATCTGGAATTAACCTTCACCTAGGTTATGTCTGACCCATTAGGCATGTTTTTGGTTACAGTGATAGAGATAGCCCTCGGGGATTTCTGCGAACTAGGCGATGTTTGTAGCGATGGGCATGCCGAATGTGCGGCTGGAATATGCCAGTGTCAATCGAACTTCTTCTCGCGTGAAGGACGCTGCGGTAGGCTGTTTTATTATTATTATTATTATAATAATAATAATAATAATAATAATAATAATAATAATAATAATAATAATAATAATAATATTATTATTATTATTATTATCGGATGTTATACTTATTTTATAATAAAATGTATTAAAATAGCAAACGATGTGACATTACGAACTGCAGAAGTAATGCAACATTAATTTTAATATATTATAATATAATATAATATACTGTAATATTCTATGACGATGACATGACATGCTTATGACATGACATGGCATGACATAATATGACATGACATGACATGACATGACATGACATGACATGACATGACATGACTTGTGTGACCAATATAGGGTTACATAATACAAAGCGATGTGGTTTATATTATGTTATATTATGTCATATTATATTATATTATGTCATATTATGTTATGTTATTTTATGTCATATTATGTTATATCATATTATGTATATTATATTATATTATATTATATTATATTATATTATATTATATTATATCAACAGTTGGACAAATTGGCCTAAACGGGTTGTGTCAACAAGGTGACGTTTGTCAAGTGTCAAATTCGGCGTGTATCGGAGGAAGGTGTATCTGTGTCACAGGATTCTTCGCCAAAAACGGACAATGTGGTCAGTATTAAAGTTTTGATTACCTCCATCCATCTCGTAGTTGATGAAAATAATGTTCTTAAAACACCCGTTATATCATTATCAGTTACCTATGTACGGTGTACAGTGTATAATATACATCTATATATATATGTCTCATATCGAGGTTAAAACGGGAATTTAGAACTAAAACAAGTTTGTATTTTACTCTGGTAAGCGTTTAGTCGATTGTATTTCATATCTTGATCAATTCATTCGTTAATTGATTCAACGATTGATTGATTTATTTGATTGATAGTACATTGTGTTTTATTTTGTGTTTAGTGCCGGAAATCCCCCTAAACGACGCTTGCGAGTTGTCTGATGTGTGTGCTGACCAGTCGGCTACATGTAGCCGTGGCACGTGTAGATGTTTGGTTACGCACTTCGAAAAAGACGGCATATGTGGTCAGTGATTCGAGTAAAGCATCCATAATCTCGATTTAATACAATTATCCGTCCATTTATATAACTACAGATTGGCCATCCAAAGTCCAACTGCAATCGATAGTTTTGTATTTTATTAGCTAATGTACATGTATCTTTCGGCAAATCCGCGGCCCATCTCGCGTAAGTAGGTGTCTTACGGGTCTAAATTCGCCACTCCATTTATGGCTCCGCGTTTGATGATTCTACTAGTTTCAAATATGATTACATCCAGCTCCAGTTAAATGCACCTCCACAGTGGTTCCATCACGACCATCCTATGTCAGTTCCCCATCTGTTATCATTTCAGTATTGAAGATACCCCTGGGATCTCCGTGCCATCATAATGATGTATGTGAGGACGACTTTGCCTCTTGCTCCAACGGCATATGTCGATGTCGGGATAACTATTTCCCACGAGGATCACGATGCGGTTAGCGAGCAGTTCCTTGCAAACGCCCACAAATAATTAAAAAAAATTATAACTTACATTCAGTTATTGCTTATTCCCACGTGAGGCTGACAGTTTTAATATCTATGTCCGCAGTTGGCCGTATTCCACTTGGACAGAAATGCGGACAGACCGATCGTTGCGAGGACTCGCACGCGCGGTGTTTGGCCGGAATTTGTAGCTGTGTGTCGGCGTTTTTTGAAATGAATAAAAGATGTGGTTAGTAAATACATTGAAAGAACCGCAATATTAACGTAGCGTTGCCAAGCTTCGTTTTTATGTTGTTGTTGCTAATTAGCTATAATAGTACATTTTGTAATGAAGAGATTCATTATTATTTAAATTAAAGCTAATTGTTCTTTATGATTGAACTACTTCCTGATAAATACTAATACTAATACTACTAATAATAATAATCATCATCAAATTAAAATACGAACATTTTGTTGCAGTGGAAAAGATATCATTAGGAGAACAATGTAGCAGTAGTTCCGTATGTCAGGATATGCACGCTTATTGCGATCCCGATTCCGGAACGTGTACCTGTACCACTGGATACCACAACAAACTGCAAAGAAATAAGTGCGGTGGGTAACGTTGTTGTAAAAGCATTAGGGTGTCGTATTCATATGTTCGTGCGTTTTTGTACATCCTGACAGTACTGACACTTAATGGGGCGATGCTAATGGCTTAGGACACTGAAGTACAGTATCGTGTTGAAGACATGGCTCCTAAGCATTCGTTTGTAGAAATTAACACGATTTTAAACCAATATCTTGTTTTTGTTCGGTGAGTTAGCCAATGATAGTTTTCATTAATGGGTTCATTTTATTACCTCAGAGTTAACCATAGATTTAGGAGAGTCCTGTGGCTATGGCGATGTGTGCAACGATGAGAATGCCCTCTGTTCAGGATCACTATGCCAATGTAGAGAAGGATTCTTTGCCAGAAATCAGGCTTGCTGTAAGAATATATTTGCTGATATATATATATATATATATATATATATATATATATATATATATATATATAAGAGAGAGAGAGAGAGAGAGGAGGAGAGAGTGTGTGACACACACACACACACACACACACACACACACACACACACACACACACACACACACACACACACACAGAGAAGAGAGAGAGAGAGAGAGAGAGAGAGAGAGAGAACAATTTTATTTATTGATGATAACAACAATAATATGATGCTATTACATATATTATGACGTTACACTGACAGTTCGCAAAATAGTGCTAAACAGATCATGCCACGGATCACAAGACATCTGTGAAGATCCTAATGCCAGCTGTCAGAACAATGTATGTCTTTGTTTACCATCATTCTACGAAGTCAATTCTGCTTGTGGTATGTATATATTGTAAAACAATGACGATGACGATAACAGCAATAACAACAACATTAACAACAACAACAAACACAATAATATAAACAACATAAACAACAACAAACAACAACAACAACAACAATTATGGAATTGTTATTCCGAGTTCGAATTATATTAAACCATTTAATCGAATAATGTTTATCGTAAACAGACCGAGCTAAATCCGAACTGATCCCGATCAAACGAATCCTTGCCATGAAAATAATTTTGTCAATTCGTGACGGGATAGAGCATTAATCCGGATCATTTATTATAACTATATGACGCTATTATCTATATTAGTGGCTAAGGGTTACCTAGTTCTACCTTGTCTGGCTGGCGGTGTGTGTGTTCAGGAAAACACGATCTGTGATACTGACAGCAACACGTGTGTATGTGCCGATGGACACTTTAAGCGGGACGGCAAATGCGGTAAGTATTGTGCAGTCGTGTTTCAGCTCGATGTCCTACTTTGCTGTTATTGCAGTTTCCAAGGGGAAAGGCGTCGGATGAAAGGGAAAACTAATGACATCGACGGCTGACTGGAGGGGTGGGTTGGGCGTAAATCGATGGCTTTCTAAAATTGGGTGTACTAATTATGCATGTTCGTATAGGGCCAGAACCAGGTGACCCTGTTCTGAGGCGCTTTACAATATTGCTATCCCTGACTCGGATCTGATTCAATCCAGTACTCACCTCAACTCCTAGCGGAGCATTCAATGCATGCTGCCGTTAAAAGTGCAAAGCGTTACTCAAACGCATGGCCAACACGTCCTGTCAGGTTAACATTTCTATGGATGAGTGAACCAGTCGCCACATGCATGACGGCATTGCAGCTCTAGGAGTCTCGAACCCACGACCCTTCGGCTGCGAGTCCTTCGCTCTAACTAATTGCGCCATCAGGTGTGGAGCATTAACGAAAATAGCTTGAGAACCGAAGGTACTTTGACATTGCCGGCTATCGTAGAGGTATAACTATGTGGATACTTAAAACGGCAAAATCAGTGTCTGATTTAGGGTACAGACGCCTGCAGGCAATGGGTTCCTGTTTATTTTATTGAAAGCGCTACAGATGAGTGTTTGTTGGGGCCTTTTCCCTCAATAGCAATAAGTGTACTTTTTCATTAGGACCCATTCTACAGAGTCGGCGGTATTTAAAAAAATATTACCACATTCTCTGAATATATATCTCTATATGAAATAAGGTAAATAAATTATTATATAAAACAAATGATATTGACAATTTACAACACTTTATAATAGTGTAATTTAAAAACGACATAGGTTTATGCTTAACTGTTGTTTCTATTAGTAATATTCCCCCCCCCCCCTACAAAAATATGCCCCTTGATATTTTATTTGTAGTATACTACATTTTATTCTGCGTATTCATGTAAATATTCATACACAGATTGAATGCGAGTAAATTATTACTGCGTGAGATACTGTTTGCATCAGATTTTTAAATGAGTTTCTTAAATCACATTTGGCTTCCCCGTGGAGATATATTTATGCCTAACGTGATATAAATTAAATACGTAGTACCTTTTTTGGGGGTATATATTTGCGATTGAGACATAGCATTTCGCAAACCAATATTAATATATATAAATAATAATAATAATATTATTATTATTTTATAGCTTTAAAAATAGAGCTACACGATAGATGTCAGGCTGACAGAGATCTATGCGCTGACGCCGAAGCTCATTGTGAGCAAGGTGTGTGTTTGTGTCATGAGGACTTCTATGAATTATCGGGGAAATGTAGTAAGTGTTTTTGTCCCATATGCCAAGGTAATATTCAACATATTCTAACAAAAATATAATATTACAAACATTGTGGTCATCCATGTAAAAAAAGAAAAGAAACCGACGGTCATTATCCGATAACTAAATAAGACGAATGGCTTGTTATTATAGAGCCGAAAGGAACGCTAAATGCGCCGTGCCTACCTGGGGATGTGTGTCTAGAAGCTAATAACATTTGTGATCAGGGATTCTGCATTTGCGCAAGAGACTATTTCCTCAAGGATAACACCATTTGTAGTAAGTAGGTCAGGTTGTGTTACGCCTGTTTTAAGTACTCCAGTGTGACATTCTTATGGTAGAAGTGGCCGTTGTTGATTTGTCCATAACAGTATTCACGTCAATCAAAAAGCTTAATTGGTAATTGTTGTCGTTACTCGTAGAGCCACGGGTACTTTTGTATTATACCTGCGTTGCTGGAGATATATGTGCGGATTCCAATGCCGAATGTCTCGGTGGCCAATGCGTCTGTAAGCCTCGATATTACGACGACAACAATGTTTGTAGTGAGTATAGAAAGTTATTAGCATTATTAGTTAATACAACGAATAAGGTAATTGTAGTTATAAAAATATGACGAATATGGAATTAATATATTCGATTAGCGGTTCTTTCCCGCGAAATTGCTATAAATCTGTACAAAAACCCAGTTAAAGGTAAGCATACTTCATTAATATCGGAATAAATTAACTTAATTTTTTTATCATCTTTAAATTCGATTCACTCGGGTACTAATCCTCTGTGTACCGTTTGGTTGCTAGGCGACAAAGGTCATCTAAACGCTCCCTGTCTGCCGGGAGACATTTGTACGGATGCATTCTCGACATGTGCAGATTCCAAGCTCTGTCTGTGTGTCGACACACATTTCATCAAGAACAATCAATGCGGTGAGTTATATAAAAGATTATTTTGATTAAATTTTCACGATACAAGTGGTTCACGTGTTGATGATAGGGGTGGTTCACGTGTTGATGATAGAGGTGGTTCACGTGTTGATGATAGAGGTGGTTCACGTATTGATGATACAGGTGGTTCCTGTGTTGATGATACAGGTGGTTCCTGTGTTGCTGATACATGTGGTTCACGTGTTGCTGATGCAAGTAGTTCACGTGTTGATGATAGAGGTGGTTCAGGTGTTGATGATACAGGTAGTTCACGTGTTGATGATACAGGTGTTCGCGTGTTGATGATGCAGGTGGTTCACGTGGTGATGATACAGGTGGTTCACATATTGATAATACGGATGATTTACGTGTTGATGATACAGGTGGTTCACGTGTTGCTGATGCAAGTGGTTCATGTCTTAATGATACAGACGGTTCACGCGTTGACGTTACACCTGGTACACGTGCAGGGTCATATTAACCACAAGGCTGATAAGAATGAAGCATAGGGACCCCGCAGGGTCTAGGAACCCTTCAATAATTGGCCGAAGCACTGCTACCAGCGCCCTAGGGCTTCAGTGGTTAAAGACACCCTGCATTCTACCCAGTAGCGATGCTTGTATATATCTATTTATCCATATATGCATATACTTTCATACATTTTAACTCTTTATGGATATAGGGCTATATAATGCGGCCTAGTGGCTAACATACGAGGGTTAGACTGTGAACTGTATTGGGAAGAAAGAGTGAAGTACCGACGGGAGGGGGGTATATACGTAAAGTGCCTGTCCTAGGATAATACGGCCCTGTACACTGTGTTGATGATACAGGTGCTACACGTGTTGATACGGGTGATAAACGTGTTGATGGTACAGATGGTACACATGTTGGTGATTCAGGTGTATTACACGGATAATCACATTTAACTCTATGATATGTGTTTATAGGGTTTAAGATCGACCTAGGATCGTCCTGTAGTCCGGGTGACGTTTGTCGGGATAGCAATGCTCTATGTAGAGGTGGTAGATGTATGTGTAGAGGAGGCTATAGTCGTGACAAAGGTGTCTGTAGTAAGTAACCATTAATTTTATTATCGAATTAGTAGTAATCTAATATTAGGTCTTGTATCAATACCGGTCCTGTATGATACGAGCAGATGCCTAAAGAAAGCCAAATACTATGTATTACTCTCTCTCTCTCTCTCTCTCTCTCTCTTCTTCTCTCTCTCTCTCTGTGTGTGTGTGTGTGTGTGTGTGTTCTCTCTCTCTCTCTCTCTCTCTCTCTCTCTCTCTCCTGTCTGTGTGTGTGTCTTGTCTGTCTGTCTGTCTGTTTATCTCTCTCTCTCTGTCTCTCTGTCTCTCTCTCTCTCTCTGTCTCACTCACTCTCTCTCTCTCTCTCTCTCTCTCTCTCTCTCTCTCTCTCTCTCACACACACACACATACACACATACACACACACGTGCGCCGCGAGCGCACACACACATATCCCCAAAGCGTTTGATAAAAATAAAAGAATGTAGACGTTCATTTACTATAACGCTCTTAAATTGTCAATGTCATCTAAATACGCTGATAAGGAGTCAATAATAATAATAATAATAATAATAATAATAATAATAATAATAATTCATGTTTAATTTATTTATTATCATTTTAGCGTCAGCCGGGTCGTCTGAACTCGCCCTGTATCTCAGATCAAAGATGCTTAGATGATAACTCTATATGTGATGGTGGCGTCTGTGTCTGTCATCCGGATTACTTCTACAGCTCCGGAACGTGCAGTGAGTCATCCATAAATAAATCAACAACGTACCCACAAAGAAAACCATTATCATTTCGTGACGATTATTACGGATAATAGTCGCTTCTTCCGTATATTTATCTCTTTCTGGTCTTCATCATCTGGTCATATCACCTTTTTGGCATATTTCAGGAGTCAAATTGGAGCTCGGACAGCAATGTGACGTCAACGATATTTGTCTGGATAAGTACGCCCAGTGTCGAAGTGGCATATGTCAGTGCAGAGAGGAATATTATAACAGTAACGGAGTTTGTAGTAAGTACTGTACACTGATGATGATGATGATGATGATGATGATGATGATGGTGGTGGTGGTGGAGCATTTCTTCACGTCAAGGTTGGAATCTATTCGAGTTATCTGTATTTGTAAGATGTGTTCAATAGGAAGTCATCCGTTGGTCATGTGTCTTATGTGTAACCAATCCTGAGATTAAATAAATAACCGAGTGAATGAGTTACTGACTGAATGACTGACTAATTGCCTACCTGACTGCCTGACTGACTGACTGACTCACTCACTCCCTAAGCCCCGTACCACTGACAAGCGTTTTTATTCCAACCCCATAATATGAGATTGTTTAATGAGTTTTCGAGGAGATTAAAAATGTAGGTGATCGTGAGAATGCTAAAGATGATGATGATAATGATAACGGTTATCAGGGTGATGATACCGATGATGAAACTACTAACTCAAAATCATCTTCAATCAACCAGCCTTTACCTCATTTTCAGGTGTTAAAGGCAAGATGAACACACCCTGTAAGGAGGATGGCCTCTGTACTGATAGTCACGCGGTGTGTACTCGTGGATTATGTCTCTGTGAAGATGGCTATTATCTAAGGAATGATTCATGTTGTGAGTAGTCAAAAGGCCATGCACTTAACTAGAGCGATGTCATCTTATAGTTACGGTCGTGATAAAAAGATGTTTCGTTAGCAGTGATTTCTCTTCGTTTTCTCACACAGACAAAGCCATCCAGCTAGGAGGTAGGTGTGGCAAACACGACATGTGTGGTGACATCAATGCCGAATGTGACAATGGTGTCTGTAAATGTAGGCCAACATTCTTTGAAGATGTTACCGCCGTGTGTAGTAAGTGGTCACTGTAAGATAGATAGATAGATAGATAAATAGATAGATATATAGATAGTACGTGTGTGTGTGTAACTATGTGTGTGTGTGTATGTATGTATGTGTATGTGCTTGTTTGTGTGTATGTCTGACTGTGTATGAGTAATATATATATATATATATATATATATATATATATATGTGTGTGTGTGTGTGTGTGTGATGTGTTGTGTGTATGTGTGTGTGTGTGCGTGTGCGTGTATATATGTGTGGGTGGGCGCGTACGCGCGCGCGTATGTGTATTAGCAGCGTGCAAGAGATAACTGAACCAGATAAATCGAATATCACAAATATATAATGCATTTCACTCACCTCCAGACTAGAACTTATACAAATTAAAAATAGACAAATTAAATAGACAACACTAAAATTTATAAACAGGCTCAGAAATAGTAACAATGGCTTCTCTTAAACGATTAGTACACATATCATATGAATATGCTTTACATTTCAGAGGCCAAAGGTCATTTAGGTATGCCTTGTCTGCCATCAAAACAATGTCGTGATATCAACGCTGTGTGTACTCACGGAGTCTGCCTGTGTTTGTCTGATTTCTTTGAGAAGAACGGAATTTGCTGTAAGTTGAATTTAAGCTGAAATATATATATATATATATATATATATATATATAAATATATATATATATATATATATATATATATATATATATATATATATATATATATATATCGAATAATATATTAGGTAGTCATACGTATATTTGTATAAACCATTAAACATCTAATTATAGACCTTTCATCGATGTGTATGCTTTCTCTTGTAGATCCTAAGGTAGAGCTAGGTGACTCGTGTGTTGCTGGTGTTAGGTGTGTTGATAACAACGCGGCGTGTATAGATGGCCTCTGTCAGTGTAAAGTCAGCTTTGGTTTGGATATTACACAGGATAAATGTGGTAAATAGACAGCTTTAAATATGATAAAAGAGTTGATAATTTAATAGTCTCATCAACTGATCTATGACATCCATACAACCATAATCTAAACAGACGAAAGTGATGAAAGAATAGGCGACTATAACTATTTATTTATGACATCACACATGGCTCAGCACGAAAAGTTGCTTTTCCGGATGCACGCCGACAATTAAACATCTAAAGTTTGAATTCACGATTCAAGATTCTCTGTGCCAGTGTCTTATTTCTAACTGCTAACACGCGCACATACGCACGCACGCATACACGCACACACGCACGCACACACACACACACACACACACAATAAAAAACCAATAAGAAGTTAAACGTAAAGGTGCCTCTTTTATTGTTGTTAATTAATTCAATTTAATTCGTCTTTGACGTTATATATACAGAATGGTGGAAATTAACTTACGGTTTTTGTTGAGGAAATATAACATAAAAAACTAAATTAACATATAAAATGTCAAGCGTCGCTTTTACGAAAGAAGAAAACATCGAGATAAATAAATGTTTATGTCCATCAGCGTCTGCGGTTAATAGGTATTTATACCACATTTGCATATTCATGAGAATCCCCGAGCAAAGGCGATTATTTACGAACCTGATATTTTCCCGTTCCCTCGCCATTTAATTGCCAAAAGACCTGTCTTCTTGGGTGTGTGTATATTCGTTACATAATCATTTAATGTTAACTTCTGTAATAAATGACTTTTAATTTCATTTAACGGTAGAAATGCTAACATCGCGACTGATTGTACGAGGATAGCTTTAGTGTGAACATACGTTTATTAAATTTTTTCATTAATATTTTAATCACCTGTAATCCTAACTGTACTGGCTGTGGTTTTGATGTTTCAGTGTCCCAAGGAGGACTCGGTAATCCCTGTCTACCGGACAACCATTGTCTGGATCATAATGCCGAATGCAATGGAGCTATTTGTCGATGTGTCGATACGCACTTTGAAAAGAATTCTGTCTGCGGTAGGTGTAAGCGGTTATTGTGATATGACGACATGGTCGTCAATAATACCTACTCACTCACTCACTCACTCACTCACTCACTCACTCACTCACTCACTCACTCACTCACTCACTTTACAACGTTTGTTATCTGGTAGATGTTTTCACTCATTGTTTCAACTCGTTAACACTCGTAATGTCACCCGATCCCTGCTTGATACTACACACATAGGATACAACTATAGATCTTGTTCTTTTCGCTCTACAGTGAAGAAGATCACGTTGAATGCCGTTTGTGAAGAAGGTGATCAGTGTGGCGACAGTAGTGCTCTGTGTGATGGAGGCGTTTGTAGATGTCACGAGGGGTTCTTCGACAGACTTGGAACTTGCAGTAAGAATCGTTGCTTCGGTGGAAGTGTCTGCATGGATGCCCACATAACACCCACTAACCTATGAACGCACACACGCACTTACGCACACACACACAAGTCTAGTTACGACGTAGGTACGTCTAGGTATAAGTCATGAGTGGGGATGCGTATTTGGGGATTTTGGAATTACTTGAAGGGTGATGTATTCCGTCATCGAGCAGGACGTAAGTCGTACCGGGAAAAGATTAAACTTTCAAAACGTTGACAACCACCAAATCACTTAACAAGATGCCAACATATTTATACTGATAGGTGCCGAGGGCAAATTGAATGCTCCATGTCTGGCGTCTGGCACTTGTCAAGACAGAAACACCGAATGCAAAAGTGGAATATGCCTGTGCGGACAAGACTTCTACGAGAAGTCAAGTGTATGTCGTGAGTACAAAAAGTTTTCGATTTAAATAGACGTTAACCGCTTTCCAAATACGACTCAGAGATACGTGGACTATGTCGAACGTAAATACGTAAACAATATCAGCGTTTGGAATATTAGCCACTTTATTATTTTCAATTTAATTTGATAAAATAAGCCTTTATCCGTCGGAACTTTTAATTAGAAACCTGAGAAATACGTTATGTATTCTAATCGAATCTATTTTGTCATGTGTGACCAGGTCCAAAGATATATCTTCAAGGAGCCTGTGATAAAGATACGGATGTCTGCGGAGACTCTAATGCCATTTGTATTAACGGTCGCTGTGAATGTAAATTCGGCTACATTGTAGAAAACAGCGCGTGTGGTAAGTAGGCTGATTGGGCAATCTTCGGTCGTCGTACCATTTTCATGTCTCGGTCGAGTTCTGCGTGAACTTCGTAATATTACCTGGTCTATACGCTCACTGGTACGATGATGGCATACAGATAATCAGACATGGCTACACTGAAATGTATTTAAATACAAATATAAATACTTTTCTTTTGGCCAAATATAAATACAACTATATTCATTCGTAAATGTATTTAAATACAAATACAAACACTTCAGAAGTATTTCAAATGCAAATACTTTTCAAATGAAAAGAACAAGAACAAATTAATTGTTTTCCCCCTTTTCCATTTTATTCTGAGGAATATATTGCATTACACCACAGCATCAACTATGTGTCGCATCGAGTTTTTCAATTGCATCTTTTTCAAGTGTCCACATCTAGCGAAGGATCCGCCGACGCGCCCTGTCTCCCAGGCAGTATTTGTCTCGATAAGAACTTGGTCTGCGCCCAAGGAATATGTCGATGCGTACCGAGTCATTATGCCAAGGAAGGACAATGCTGTAGGTGCTTTGAGTTGTCTCATGAGCATTCCATTCACTTCGCTCTCATTGGAATTTTGTTGTTGTGATTTTTATTATTAGAAGATGCTATTCATACACATCCGCACGACGACGTAGTATTACGTCGTTTCGTATGATTCAACTGAATAAGTAGAACATATAATTATATATTTATTCAGTCCCGAAGCACAATCTTGGCTCATTCTGCGAAGATACCAAACAGTGCAGTGATAATAATGCCGTCTGTGTGGACAATGTATGCCGGTGTGATAGATCATTCCACGACAGAGATGGCGTGTGCCGTAAGTTGGTCATCGAGATAACGTAATGCTTATAAATATTTAAATGCATTGTCGTAAATAAAATATTCTTCGCGTAAGCCTCACTCGCGATTGGTTCTCCATTGTAAATTAAGCTGACCATGAAGTCGGGACAATGTTGACGATGGTGTATGATGTATTCGTGATTGTATTGGCATATAGCTTCATTTTATTTCCATTAAGTATCCCGTGGTCGATACAATTCTCCGTGTTTATTGCCCGATAATGCCTGTTCCGATACGAACACCGAGTGTCGACAAGGACTCTGTCTGTGCGCGAAAGACTATTTCAGGAGAGATGGCGTATGCGGTAAGATGACTTATTACACGATGGTACCACGATTAATATTTCGTATCAGGTCGAATTGCATTAACCTAGTAAAAACTTCAAAGGATGGCCCGGGAACAAATATCCATTCAATATCCATTCCCTATCATTCGGTGTAGTGCCGAAGCCGTTGCTCGGAGAGCAGTGTTTCCCAAAAGACATCTGCCAGAATATCTATGCCGAGTGCACGAAGGGCAAATGCAAATGTCGAGCGGGGAGCGTGGAGAAGAAACATTCTTGTTGTAAGTACGAAAAGCACGAAAGCGTTTGATACCGTGAGTCACGTGGTCGATGTCAATCCAGGTTCTTTGGCAGTTCTTATCAGTCCACTTTGAAACGATCTCTTCCAGCTATTCCGGAACAAGGCGATTACAACTTACCGTGCAATCCGGATGGCACGTGCTCTGATCCGAATGCTCAGTGCATAAATAACGTGTGCATCTGCAAGCTTGGATACTTCTTTAAGAATTCGATCTGCAGTAAGTTATATCTTTCGCATTCTACTAATTTCCCGTCATCCATAATGCAGTGTTGAGCTCCAGGATCGTGAAGGTTGATTTTAATATAATTAATTAGTTAATAAACACCATTTAGATAACTCCAAATACCACCAGGTACACCTGCTGTTTATTTGTCCTCAGCTCCGGAATTACCTTTGAATTCCCACTGTGATGAAGGGGACGTGTGTGATGATACGAACTCAGGCTGCAGAAGCTTCACTTGTCTCTGTAATGACAACTTCTTTGAACGCTATCAAGTGTGCTGTGAGTATAAATCCGTTAAAGATTTCACACATTTAGCCTCCCTATGCCAGCATCACAAATGAGTAAAAGAAGACACGCGTCTGAATACTTCTTTCATTAGAATGAGCATCGTACTTCGGTTTTGCATTTCTGTGCCTGCACTTGGCTATAAGAGTACGTGCATTTGAACATCAATTTCCACTTACAGTTATGACCTGAAACATAAATCTGTTAGCAATACATGTATCCAGTCAATGCACCACAATAATGACAATACTTATTGATCATGTATGATCATGTATATATGTGTATATATGTGTACATATGCGTATATATGTGTATAAGGACGATGGTTATCGGCTGAAGAGTGTCTAACATCACAGTTAGTCGTCATTTTGCAAATATTTGAAACGAACATTTTCCAGCACCAAAAGGGAAGTTGAACACACCCTGTCTGGACAACAACATCTGCACCGAGCCTAATACGGTGTGTACAAGTGGCATGTGTGTCTGTACGGAACAGTCGTACGATAAGGATGGCTTGTGTAGTAAGTAATGTCGTGGAACTGCGCGATAATTCGGTTCACAGTAATGCTTTATTGTTTTTGATTTGGGAATAAACTAAACCAGCCATTACAAGTTTAATCAACTACGTTGAAATATATGTGGAAGTCTGACGTCGAGTTGAGCCGATTTGAGTCGATTAGCGTCGGAGCTGATCTCACCTGGAACATACGACTGAGAGGCGCCTGCCAGGCGAAACAAATTCCCCAAACCCAGGCATGAGTCGGATTCGAACCCGCAACCTGGAAGCTTGGAGCGCCGTGCTCTAACCACTGCGGTATCGTAACGCTCATCTCTCCCCCCCCAATCCCGACTCCGATGGTCTGATATAACGTACAGAAGGAATGTTTTTGCCAATTTAGATTTTACTGTAGTTCAGTAGAGAAACACATTATTTGACGATGTCCTTTTTACATACATGGACACTCTGGCGAGTTCCTTGCATCGTGCGCACATGCTATTTCTTATAAATGTATTTTTTAAGTACCAAAGAGTGAGCTATTAGACGTGTGCAGCTCTGACCAGCAATGTTTGGATAGCAATGCCGTTTGCTCCAGTGGCCAATGTGTGTGTCGACCTGGCTTCTACAACAGTTTTGGTTCTTGTGGTAAGTCGAAACGCCTTACGGCAGCGTCGTTTCACGTTTATTTCGAAACTTCATTTAGTAATCGATTCGGAAATCCGCTGAAATCCACCTTTTTATTTTGCCGTCACGTTCCAGTGTCGAGCGGAGAAGAAGGTACCCTGGATGCTCCATGCTTGGATGATGGCGGTTGTCTCGTTGAGAACGCCTACTGCAATCAGAAGGTTTGCAAATGTCAGCCGGATTTCTTTGACAAGATGGGAGAATGTGGTACGCGTCTATTTGCCGATTTAGCGTACAGTCCCCTTCAGAAATCGTTCCCAAATCAGTTTATTGAGAGAATGCGCTTCTATTTTCAGTCGATAAAATTACCCTACTCGGACCGTGTTCCGCTGGTGAAGTTTGCGTAGATGACAACAGCGAGTGCAATCGTGGCATTTGCAGTTGCAGTCCGGGTTTCTATAACGAAGGCAACAGATGTGGTAAGTGTATGAAATTTTATTGATTGGCAGTATTACTCAAGTACTAAGATATAGCATAGCACTTCTAGCGTTGTTTTTGTTTGTTACATGAAGGATGTTAGCATTACGCTATTCGGTTGGTTTATATTTCGCGCGTAATAATAATAATAAATTAATAATAATACAATTTTTATTTCAGACTCTTAGTCCATGGTAATACAATTTATAAGTAACAAATTATCACAGTAAAACAGAGATTATATACAACATCAGGCATAGGTTATTTTACATCACATCACATTTAGAAGAACCAAGTTAGCAGTGGGGCATACACATAATTAAAACAAAGGATATAACACTCATAATAATACAATTTGTAATAGACTGAAGCCTATGGATAAAATGCTAACTGCTCGAAGTAAATGGATAGATTGCTTGTTTGTATTTCGGGGAGGATCTCCAGGCTGTCTCTTGTTCCGCTATGGTAGAGTGGTTGTTAAAAGTCCTCCCCCACCACACCACTCACGGGGGAGCAGTACGGAAAGATGGAGCCGAAATACCCCGAGGGTGGTCACTGCCAGAGTGTATTACGTTCTCAGGGGTCCCCTTTATTTTTAATCAATTCAGTGGAGACGTAAGCGCCATTTAACATGGTCATCCACCCACGATGTTGTGAGCCGAGAAATTAATCCCTGGAAAATTTTCAACCGCTTGATGGGATCGAACCTGTGACCCTTGGCACCTAGTGCCGGTAGCATAACCGCTAGACCACCGGATTTAAAACAAATGGATAGATAATTCGCAAATAGAGATGTTTTCGTTCGCTTAACACAGCTTATAGTGTCTCGTTTCACACTGAACAATGCATTAGGACGTGAGAAATATAAAATATCGATAACCTTGAATGAGATGTCAAAAATAAAACTGAATATTATTGAAAAATTCAGTTCACTAATGAAATCAGAAATTAAGTTATTTCCATGAAAGTTGTTCACCGTGTATTGAATCTTTCCTCATAAAGATAGGTCTATTTTACATAAAGGGATTAACATTTTACTATTAAACAAAACGTTTAAGGTCCGTCTCAGAATATACATTCAACTGAATGTTTCGATGCCAAGACTATAAACGCGTATAGTAGAGAACTTTAGTACATGTGAGTTCGGAGAAATTTGTTATAGGCGTAGGGATGTAATTATTAGAACATATCACCGTATCATCGCGCACGGCTTGGTAATTTAGCGCATTTAACGGAAGTACTTTTACTTTTTTTATATGATGCCATTCTCTGTACGACGAATTGTCTTTCACTTATTTTCAGTTGGTAAAGGCAAGCTCGGCTATCCTTGCCTACCTGGCGATTCTTGCGCCGATAACGACGCCACGTGCGTACACGGGATCTGTCTATGCCAGGACACGTTTTACGAGAAAAGCGGCGAATGTTGTACGTACTGAAGTGGTGCAATATTTACATTACATCTCACATTACCGAGTTCGGGCCATCTATGTCGTAAAACAGTTATCGTTTTAGGCCGTCCATTGTCGTAAAGGCCACTGACCTATTTCTATTGTTCATGTTGACGTTTTTCCCCAGTTCCGCGCGGTTATTTTGGAGCGCCTTGCCTGCCTGCACCGATGAAGCCCTGTCTAGACGCAAACACCGGGTGCACATTTGGCGTGTGCTCTTGCGAAGAGAGTGCATTCGAGAAAAACCATAAATGCGGTGAGTACCATTTGGCGTATGTACGAAGCAGAACACCTTGTCAGCGATGTAAAAACAATTCTTAACTTTTTCCTGACGTCCCCTGATACTTTTTTAATTATATATTCTAGCGTCTAAGATAGAGCTGGGAGAAACGTGCATTGCTTCGGACGTTTGTGCCGACAAATATGCTTCTTGTTATAAGGGCCAATGTGCGTGCTTGGGCGGCTATATAAATACGGGACAGTTCTGCGGTGAGTACACAGTTTTGTGTAGTATGGTTTTTTCTCGTGCGTGCCTTAAGTACAAAAAAGTCATTAACAGATAGGTAGTGCCACCTGAAGGCCGATGTTCATTTATTCACTTTAATATAATGTGCCGGATCTCGTTGCTAGCTCTGGAAGGTCACGAAGGTCGTCTGGATGGGCCATGTTTATCAGATGGCACATGCATAGAAGACAATACGTTCTGCAGTAGAGGGATTTGTAAATGTTCGGGAGACCACTTCGTAAAAAATGGAAAATGCGGTATGTTCTATATTCATCTCTATGTCTCTGTCTGTGTGCGTGCGTGCGTGCGCGTGCTTGTGTGTGTATGTGTGCGCGCGTGCGTGCTTGTGTGTGTGAAATGATAACAGAATGTCAACAGTTCTGCCAAATTTAACACCGGCTAATTTATACTACCAGGAAATTCGACGATCTCGCAATATTTTATTTTTAGAGAAACGAATAGACTTCAACTCACCGTGTTCTCCCGGAGAACTGTGTGCCGATGCTAATACTGTCTGTGTTCAGGGAACATGTCAATGTGCCGCCGACTTCTACTTCAAAGATGGTCACTGCGGTAAGTAGCGTGATTAGCTATTTGTATGGGATATACGATCGTGTTCTGAAAATTTCTCGCATACAGATAACAATTACGAACCACAACACTGACGAAGTCGTTCAGTTCGGTTTGGAAACGATCCCTTAATTTGAACGAAACGTGCTGCCATTTTGACATGACACTGCCCTGACGATGACCCTCTCGTGACAAACATAATGGTCGGGTTGTTTATTGTACTGGTTGTTGTGTTTTAGCACCCCGCGGAGGACTCGATGATCAGTGTTATCAGGATAGTACCTGTTCCGATAACATGTTATCCTGTCAGAATGGAGTGTGCGTCTGTCATAAAGGATTTGAACAAGATGGATCAGTTTGTGGTAAGCTTGGCTTTGTACTTCCGACGAACGGTTTGTCGTAGATCGAAGGATTTAAGACGAATAAGCTAAAAAATAAACATGATGTTCTACCCCCAAAGGAGAATAAAATGTTAGCCTTCATTCGGAGAATGCCGCTAAACAACGATAATTATAAACCCTTCTTATCCCGTCTACTCGTGGCCCAGTGGTAGGGCGCTGGACTAGAGACCAATAGGTCCCGGGTTCGATTGCCGTTTCCGGCAAACCCAAATCTTAAAGGTGTTTTCATCCTTTATTTCATTTCTTTCGGGTGCTCCTTGTTCTCATTAGCCTATATAATGTGCAGAAAGTGGACCTTAAAAGAACATCTACTGGTTAAAAGGGGAATTCCCTGTATTATAAGGTCATGAGAAAAGTAGTTACTTGCTAAATAGTGGAATGTGTTTGTGTGGCTACGAAAAATGAGATGCTTTTTAAATAACAATAAAAGACGTTCATGAATTATCAATAACCTAATCGTGTTTTAGTTCCCAGTGAAGATATTCCTAGCCATGAAGCCACCTCACCGAAGCCGACTGGACCCCCGACTGGTGGAACTGAAGGCATTCCTTTGTTTGGACCTTGTTCGTCCACACAGATTTGTGCCACTCATAATGCCGGATGTATGAATGGTACCTGTCTCTGTTACACTTCGTACTACAGAAAGGATGACTTGTGCAGTAAGCAAATTATAGTCGGCTATCTGAAAGCATAAGACTATATATATATATATATATATATATATATATATATATATATATATATATATGTGTGTGTGTGTGTGTGTGTAGTTGTTAGTATATAGTAAATGAATACTGATTCGTAATATCTATTGCTGAGATTTAATCAGATACCTGAATTTCAGGTAATATACATATTACCTGATTATACAGATTAACTGTAATATATATATATATATATATATATATATATATATATATATATATAATGTTAATTTAATAGAAATTGGCTTATTTGTATTGCCCAAAATGCTGTTTTCGTAATATCTATCAGTGTGCTATAAGCTGTTTGATTTTAATAAACTTGTTTTATATTGTTGTTATTACAATTTATTGCTATTTTGCTGAGATCGTAGATTATATCATTTCTAGAACTGAAAGGTGAAGTAGGTGCTCCGTGCTTATATGGAGCCTTCTGTTCGGATAGAAATTCCAAATGTTCAGATGGAATGTGCAGGTGTAGGGAAGCATTTTATGAGCGTAATGGCGTCTGTGGTAAGTCTGAGAGCCCGTATACCGGAATAGAATCAGAGTAATCAGAGATTGGTTCAAGTACACATTACTTATTGTACTCGCGTACTTCAAAACATCAACTGTCGTGTTTGAACTTTGACTTGGCTTTTTAAGGAAGCTGTAAATTGCTAGTTCCGCCGCTTTATGAAATGAATTGTTGAACTTGGCTCTGAAAGAATTTGGAGCTGGATTTTTAAGTACTTGTATTTAAGTACATTGGCTATGTACTAGATCAATTGCTGCAGCTGATATACATAAATAAATATATAAGGCGAGCTTACCGGTCACAGCATAAAACGTCGAGGTTTTGTCTAATTTTGAACTAATTAAAAAAACTATACCGCCGAACAATTATATGATTAAATTAGCACACATCACACACACACACACACACACCACACACACACACACACACACACACACACACACACATACACACACAAACACAAACACACACACACACATAGAGAGAGAGAGAGAACAATTTTATTTATTGATGATAACAACAATAATATGATGCTATTACATATATTATGACGTTACACTGACAGTTCGCAAAATAGTACTAAACAGATCATGCCACGGATCACAAGACATCTGTGAAGATCCTAATGCCAGCTGTCAGAACAACACACACACACACGCGCGCGCGCGCGCACGCACACATACACACACACACACACACACACAGAGAGATCTTATATCAATGACAATTTATTATTCAGGTCGTAAGTTGCGTATTGGTGAGAGTTGTGCAGTTGATGACCGTTGTGACGATCCTAACGCTAAGTGTACAGACAGTAAGGAAGGAGTATGTGCTTGTTTACCTGGATACTTTGAAGAGAGAGGTTCCTGTCGTAAGTGTTCCGGATCAATGCCACGACATAGTACTGATGACCGCTTACAGTTGTCAAACGCGATAAAGACCTATATATATATATATATATATATATATATATATATATATATATATATATAAAATCACATATATACACAGTTTTTATATATATATATATATATATATATATATATATATATATATATATAATAATCAATCGAACTTGTACACAATCAAGAGTTTATGTATATATATATATATATATATATATATATATATATTGTGTGTGTGTGTGTGTGTGTCTGTCTGTCTTGTACTGGTCATATAGTTACTTCCTGTGTGTGTGTGTGTCTTACAGTTAACCTGTATAATCAGGTAATATTCAGGTAATATATATTAAATAATATCAGTTATATATCTACCAGGGTAGTTTCGTGACTCAGAATTTGAGATAATTATTAATTAACTACCTTCAGGTCGTCCAGGTATTCTTGGCTCTAATTGTTTGAAGGGTTCAGTGTGTAGTGACGTAAACACGACGTGTTCTGATGGTACATGCAATTGTAAACAAAACTACTTCCATAACGACGGCAGGTGCAGTAAGTATCTTCTTCGTCTGTGAGGCTTACTCATCAACATAACCACGACATTATTAGCTGAATTTATAATGAAATCTGTGTATTGAATTAGTGCCTAATGAAGTTTTGCAAGGTAAATGGTAATAGGTAGTTTCTCTAGCACAAGTCTTTCGCACATAATAAGTTTATAACACAACATAACATAAACCATTTTGTTTCCTTACGAATTGACATTATAATTGGTAAGTTCACGAAAAATAGGGAATACAAATCATCAAAGTGGTGCTTCTTTATAAATACCAGCCTCATACTTCACACGTTATTCGACCAATTACCTGTTGTTCATCCTCCGTGTAGAGTTACGGATATCTCTGGATCGCCCTTGCGACGCTGATGACGTGTGTGCCGATAGGAATGCCGAGTGTACGATGGGCTACTGCGTCTGCAAATCGTCGCATTTCAGCCAGCGTAGCATCTGCGGTGAGTAAACGATGAGGACGGGTAACATCTGGGAAGGTGGAAGAACCTAATAGACAATTTGGGAAGACCGCCTTCATCTCTCGAACGATTTAACAGCGGTTAGAATTTTGTAGATAAGGGATGACAAATAAGACGAGTGAAATCAAGTCTTAATGACGAGCGGTAATTATAGGGCAGTGTTGAATGGATTTGGTTTAATTGATCTGATTTGATCGATAGGATCAATTAAGCTTCGTGCATCTCGTATAAATACGTCTTTGAGCTGGGAAACCTTTGCGGTTGCTGTGGTTAGCGCGCTGTGCAGCACACCTCCGAATCACTGAGTAACTGAGCCACTCGCTCGGTCACTCACTCACTCACTCACTCACTCGCTCGCTCGTATATTCTAACCCATCCATTGTTTCCATACTTACAGTTGAGCGTGGTCGCCGGTCCACTCCTTGTCGGATTTCCTCACACCCGGGAGAGGACTGTACGGATCCTAACACCGAGTGCAGAACGGGATTATGTGTCTGTAGCGAAGGATTTTACACCCGGAACGGCGTCTGCGGTATGTCTTGGGTGTTATATACAATCCGCTATAACGTATTAGTTTCTTAAACACACACACACGCACGCAATCACGCACGCACGCACACACACACACATCCCGAATCCCGTACAAACTTCACGCCTATCAGTATATTATGTTCGATGTTTCAAAGTGAACGTTTGCCTTCATCCAGTATCTCAGGTGCCGTTGAATTCTCAATGTATCTCGGCTGCGGAGTGTCTGGATCCTCACGCCGAGTGCCGGGCTGGCTCGTGCCAATGTCGAGATGACTACATCAACAAAGGAGGCATATGTGGTTAGTACTGAAAGAAACATACCAACGAAGTGGTGTTAAAAGAGCTAATAATTGAATTACTTATGATATTCGTGTCCGAGATTTGACGCCGTTTCTAATCTTCCGTCCAGCTCGAGATATGGCTCCAGGAATGTTGTTAGCGGCTTGCGCTGAGGGATCGATGTGTATGGACTCCAGTGCCGAATGTCGCCGCGGTATATGTATGTGTACCAAGGGATTCTTCGATAAATCCGGAGCGTGTGGTAAGCAATGGCGGTTCGGACTGATCATTCACTCGCTTACTCACTCACCTAATCACTCACTCACTCACTTACTCACTCATTCACACACTCAATCACTCACCCAAACACTTACTCAATCACTCAATCACTCACTCAATCACCCACTCGCCTACATATCACGTATGTTTCATAGCAATATTCGTATATCAATATCACGTAATAGTTATTATCCATTACACTGTATAATTTCAGTCAGGACTCTGTCATTGGGATCAGCCTGTGGCCCATACGATGTGTGTTCCCATCCAGATGCCGTCTGCATGTCGGGTAGATGTATCTGTAAGCCTTCTCACTTTGAGGCTGGGATGGACTGCTGTAAGTATTGGCAGGACGTACACGCATTGGCTTAGCTAAGGTATGACAAGTATGACACCTGCCCACGGCGCCACTTGGAGGGCATCACTGATGGGGTATTTTTGGATTGAGGAGCAATTTCGGTGTTGGGCATAGGCGCTATTTTCCCTAAATATGCTCCTGCGTACGCGGTGTATGATAGTCGTAAGACCGGTTTGATGTCTTTCATCTTCTTTCATCGTTGTTTTAAAATTTGTTCGGCTGTCTGTACGTTGCCTATTTTATCAATAACTAACTTGCCTTAAACAAATGAAATGGATTTCTTAAAATTAACACACAAGTCCGGTGCATAACTGAAATTATCTTTGTGCAGAGGTAAATGAAAATATCCTAATATTATGAAAACTGAATTAAAGTTGGTGTTTTCCAAGAACCATTGTTATTTTTGTTATAATGCCCAAAAGAAAATGGTTTTAAGCACAAGGGATATTATTTCTGATTAAGTTGTTTTTTGTTATACAAATCTTTGCCAAAAGTATTACTTAGCGAAGTTGGTTTCTTCTTCATTTAAACCGTATAGCAATGAATATATTTAAATCTATTTAGTTCCAAGAGGATTTCTCAACACCCCTTGTGCTGTCGGGTCTCAGTGCTACGACGCTCATACGAGATGTGAAGCCGACCAGTGTATTTGTCGTCATGGCTTCTTTGAGAAGAATGGCTTCTGTCGTAAGTCCTCCGACTGAACTATATCCGATAACGCTAACAACAACGCTAACAAATCGGTATTTATCCATATACATTAAATATCGCAATTTTGAAATACACTCATACATTTCAGTTGCCTATATCGGCCTGTGGGCGCCGTGTGTTGGCGAAGAATGCTCGGATCCTAATGCGGTCTGTTTACAAGGCCAGTGCCAGTGTGCGAAAGGATATTATGAATTCCAAGGCAGATGTGGTACGCTTTATATTCGCCTAATTTGGGGCATTCCGTCTCGTGCCTACTATTTAAACGCAAGCGAGTGGCGCTAATACTGCAATTTTTTTCCAGCAATCATGGCTTCATTTATTGTCTTATTTTGACACAACATATATCGTTTGGCAGATACCATTCAACAGATAATGGCTATCTTGTGAGGCTAATATTTCGAATGTGTGACTAATACGCTCCAATGAATTATATTACAGTTGCTATGAGCCGTCTGTCTGCCGTGTGTACTGATAATACCGTGTGCAGAGATCAAAATGCAGCTTGTACCGGTGGCATATGTACATGTAGGGCGTCTTTTTATAAGAAACACGACATTTGTGGTCAGTATTTAGTAAATCCAGTCTTCATTGTTTATCTATTTTATCATCATCATCATCATCATCATTATCATCATTATCATTATCATCATTATCATCATCATCACCATCACCGTAAACATTTTATATATGCAGTTCAAAGGAAAATCATAAGCCCTGTTATTGTTGTCTAGAATACTGTTGACATGAAGTAGAACCTTGATCAATAAATAAATTAATCAATCAATCAATTTATTTCATATATATAGCCGGCTACCATTTACTCAGTGGACAATCAGAGATAACCGAGTTAATGCAACGTTCTCTTGGATATATTTCTTTGTCATAAAACGGAACTAATTCATTTAAATCGTTGACGCCCGATATTTGTCTACAGTAACATGAACACGCGTCTACCTCAGAGTAGACTCAGACATGAGGCAATAGAAAGTTCTTCTTTCTTTATTACAGTTAATGAAGGTTCGGCGGGTTCTCTTTTTGCGCCTTGTTCTCTGGGCGGCATGTGTTCGGCGGACAATTCACTATGCGTTGGTGGTATATGTACTTGTCCATCGGGATTCTTTCCATCTAAAGGAATGTGTCGTAAGTAATAGAACTTAACACCTATCTTGCCTGATAATAATTGTGTGTATTGTTCTTTAAATAAGCATATGGGGGATATTGCGATTTACCTATGTTAAAGGTCTGTAGGGAATGGGAGTGAGCTTATTCATGAAATATATATATATATATATATATATATATATATATATATATATATATATATATATATATATATTGTATATATATGATGAGCCATTGGTGAGCCATATATTATCAAAATAGTTTTTGACATCCATGTTTCTGTGGACTTTATGCGCACGCGATTTATGACTGACGTATTACAGTGTTTGAGAATAAACAAACAGTGTTCGATACAGGGCCGAATCATATGTTTAGATAGCTTGCTCCATAATCTGATCCCGACGTATCCAGTTAGGCGTCTATATAAAATTAACATAATAATTATGTGATTGGGTGTATGTGTATCGTGCACATTATATATGTGCTCCTTTACAATATCTAGTAAATTACCTAATTGTTGCCACTTTTAGAAATGATAACTGCTATTAATACCCGACCACCTTTACTGCTGCTGCTACTACTACTACTACTACTAGGCAATCATATTATTAGATAGCTTGCTCCATAATCTGATCCCGACGTATCCAGTTAGGCGTCTATATATCTAGTAAATTACCTAATTGTTGCCACTTTTAGAAATGATAACTGCTATTAATACCCCACCACTTTTACTGCTGCTGCTACTACTACTACTACTACTAGGACTACTACTACTACTAGGACTACTATTACTACTACTACTACTACTACTAGGACTACTAGGACTACTGACTACTATTAGGACTACTACTACTACTACTACTACTAACTACTACTACTAACTATATAATAATAATAATAATAATAATAACCCTAGCCTCTACCAAATCATAACTCTATAATAAAAAGATAAAGTATTGCATAAAAGTCAAATCGTTCTTCCAAATATCATCAACTCAGATAAAGATATGGCCCATTGTTTTAATAACTTCTTGTGCCAAAAAATATTAAATATACATAGTGGGTTCCATTCCAGAACCTTATCACAGGGTAAGCCATTGGTAGAAGAGTCCTGCATGTCCATGAAGGAGACATTTGACCCTTTTGCAGAGACTGATATCAGACAGTTGCTGAATAGGTCATCAAATGTTTTCTGTGCAGTTGATCCTATGCCTATACGGCTTGTGAAAAAGTGTCTGGATGTTTTGATAAGCCCAATTACAAAGATAGTTAATAAATCATTATCTCTAGGTGCTTTCCCAAGATCCATGAAAACTGCTCTTGTAAAACCATTAATAATAAAAATACACTTTGGACTGCAATATTCTAAACAATTACAGACCTGTTTCAAATCTTACATTTTTATCTAAATTTATAGAAAGGGTAGTTGCTTTACATCTAAACAAATATTTAATCAATAATAACCTTAATGAATCACTACAGTCTGCCTATAAAAGTGGTCACAGTACTGAAACAGCCTTGGTTAGGGTGAAAAATTATATTATGATGCCAGTAATACTTGCTCTTCTGGACCTGTCTGCTGCATTTTATTCAGTTGACCATAATGTACTTTTCTCTAGGTTAAAAGACATATTTAGTCTGTCAGGTAAAGTACTTGAATGTTTTTGATCCTATCTGGATTTATCTTGGATATTATCAGGTGAATAACAGGGTTCAGTTTTTGGTCCTCTGATTTTCACAATTTATGCTCTTCCTCTTCAGATCATTATGGGATTATCTCTTGTATGTTGATTACACACAATTGTATATATCCTGATAATGAGATAATTTCTTCTCTTTCTTGAAGAATTAGATCATTGTATTGCTGATATTTGGCTATAGATGACTCAGAATCTTCAAAGATTAAATCATAATAAAACAAATATTTTATATTTGGCATCACCACATTGTGTTAAATCCCCAAACCCCAACATTACAGACGGATGCATCTTTACTTATCCATAATGGGTCAGTAAAAATCTAGGGATTATTTTTGACCAATGTATTAACATGTATAAACATGTCACATCAGTATGCCGAGCTGCCTACTACCATCTTAAGAACATCCACCTTTTAAAAGCATTCTTGAAAACAAGAATCACTTGTAACTGTAGTCCATGCCTTTGTTACATCTCGTATAGACTATTGTAACTCCTTGTTATATGGCATATCTGATTATAATATCAATCACCTTCAGCGAAATTAAAATAGTGCAGCTCGTATAGTGACAAATAGTCAAACATTTGATAATATCAAACCAATACTCCAAAAACTACATTGGCTACTTCTTAAACAGCGTATCAATTTCAAGATCTTATTAATAACTTATAAATCTATTAATGATATTGCGCCAGAATACCTGTGTGAACTGGTATTCATTAGAAAGTCATCCCAAAACTCAGGTCATCCGGTCAGATACTATTACAGGTGCCAGTGTCTCAGCTCTAGTCATATGGAGATTTTGGGTTTAGTGTTGCAGCCCCCTTTGTGGAATAGGTTGCCGGCAGATATTTGAAATAAGTGGTCTCTTGAAAATAACAAATGCATTCTAAATACACACCTGTTCAGGGTTGCTTTTACAGATAAATAATAACTATTGTTTAAATCTCTTATTGGGCTTTTACAGACATATTATTTGGGGTATCACTGTACAGTGCCTTTGAATGGCTCATGGTAGTAATGGCGCTTTATTAAATACATATTATTATGAATACCACTACTACCACTACTACTACTACTACTACTACTACTACTACTACTACTAATAATAATAATAATAATAATAATAATAATAATAATAATAATAATAATAATAATAATAATAATAATTATAATGTCTTTGTTGTTGTCTTGGTCATTGCGATCATTTCAGTTATTATATTATTAACTGTGTATTTAACTAAATTAATTCTATTACCCAATTATTGAAGGTTTTTACCTTAATATGTTACATGGGCTAATATTTCAGTGAAGAAGATTGCTGTAAATGACTACTGTACTCTCGGAGATAAATGTAATGATGTGAATGCTGTTTGTGATAGAGGCATCTGTATATGTCAATCAGGCTACATCTACCAGCAAGGAAAATGTGGTAAGGTATCACTGACTGACTGGCTGACTGACTGACTGATTGACTGACTGACTGACTGACTGATATACGAAGTATTATAAACGTGTCTAAAATTACATACACGCAAACTGTTATTTATACGTTTACATACACATGAAGTTATATATATATATATGTTTACATCTACCCATTTCAGTCTCCTTCGGCACGTACAACGCACCTTGTATGTTTGGCAGCGTTTGTCTTAATCTGAACTCATTCTGTTTTACCGATGTTTGTTCCTGCAAACTTGGCTACTTCTACAAGGATGGATTATGTGGTGGGTATTAAAAATACGTCATCGTAGTAATAATTAGATATATTAATAACTCGCATACAAAATAATAACTAGAACAGTCTAATAGTACCGTGATTAAAGCGCTGTGCTACAAACCTCCGGGTTAGTGGTTCGAATTCGATTCATATCTGTATTTGTGAGATGTTTCCCTGTGGAGTCACCCCTCGGCCAGTGTCTAGGCTATGCAAATCAGCTAATTTGTTTTTAATTCGTAACTAATTCACCTAATACGTTCTTCCTTCAGTTCTTTAGTATAATAAAATATACCGTGGAATGTATTGTTGTAGTGCCATTGGTTAAGCTTGGTGCCATTTGTAACTATGGTGACGTGTGTCAGGATGATCATGCCGAATGTCAGAAAGGAGTCTGTTCTTGTCTCCATGGTTACCAGATCCGGAACGGGCTGTGTGGTATGTGGAAAAGGTTCTCAATTTGTTACGCCATTCTGTTCGTGTGTTAATTGTTTAATTCAGTCAACATTCATTTAGATCAGAGCGTGATGTAACACACACGCACACATGAACGCACGCACGCACGCACACACACACACACACACACACATACATACACACACGCACGAACGCACGAACGCACGAACTAACGCACGCACGCACCCACACACACGCTGCAATATAAACGTCGCTGTTTTGCGGCCAAGGTAGGCAAAATGGGTCAAGTGATCTGCAAAGGTGATGAGGTGAAGTGGAAGATGAAATACCTTTCTAACATGACCGGGATGGGGTTCGAACCCAGGTGCTATAAATTCGTGCCAACTGGGCTACCAGTTAGGCCTTGGAGGCGCTCACAGATTGTTAATGTGCTATACCCATTAAAGCGTTTTGTCACGAACACATATAATGCATTGCAGTGAGAAGCATATCCTTGGGCTTCGATTGCGACCTGAAGAGTATGTGCATAGATCGAAACTCGTACTGTCTCAATGGAATATGTCAGTGTCATACAGGTTATGAAAGCGTACACGGCGTCTGCGGTAAGCCATCATTATTAACAGCAGATTTGTATATTCAGTGAACATAGATCCCTTTGCAGTATTTAGAAAATATTTTACTGACTTATGAAAGGCACAACTCTTGCCTGTAATGCGCACATGGTAGTTTGCATGATTTTTCATTGTTAGTCTCTTATTGTTTAAGATTGTTTAAGTAAGCGTCAACGCTTTCTTTTGGTTTTAGTTCTGAGGCGAGCTGGCGCTAATATTCCAGCAGGTAGTTTGTACGGAGTATGTCTGGCAGGTGGCTCTTGTCTGGCGTCTTACCTTTAAAGTGCTCCTCTGCAGGATTGTGCGTGTGTGGAGATAATTATTATGACAGGAATGCTAAGTGTGGTGAGTTGGTAAACTAAGGTGTTGTAATTATATTATATATATATATATATATATATATATATATATATATATATATATATACTAAAAAATATACTATATATACATATATATATATATATATATATATATATATATATATATATATTAAAAATATGAAACGTATATATTACATTTTGTATTGATAAATATATAAATAATTATATCAAGACAGACAGTTACTAAGATAATATTTGCACTTTCCATGTTTTCTAAGACAAACTAAAATTTTCTAAGAACTTTATTTATCTGTTTAATTCGACTCGAAAACCAATTTTTACTTAATAACAAAAAATAAACGGATAAAAAATTAAATAAAGAAAGAAACACATAACTAAGCAAACAAACAAAGGAACAAACAAGCACAATGACAGACAGAGAGGCCGATAGACAGACAGAGTCGAGAGTGAAAAAAAACAAGTAACAGACAGACACAGCCACGCACCCATGAATGAGTACGCGCGGACCGTCGCGCGTACACGTACACGCACCGAGGTACACACACTCACACCCGTGCACACACACACACGCACACACTGTCACACACGGACACACGCACAGAAACGCCTAATGTTGTCAATTGAATACCTACCTACCTTCAGTTTCAAAAATCCACCTTGGTGCCGTGTGTAAGGAGGATGAGATCTGTATGGCTGACCACGCTAGCTGTATAGATGCTCTGTGTCAGTGCGATTCTCAATACTTCATCATCAATGGACAATGCGGTAAGGATGAACCATCAACGAATAATTGCATCTAGGAAACTTGTAGGAAATTAAATATTTATCACATTGTACTTCATTTGTGCTTCTCATCATTCGCCCAGCAGATTGAGCGGTGTCCACTTTGAGTAAATTACCTCTTTTCTTCTTATGTTGAGGTCCTTTCTGTCACTCACATCATGTGATATTTATGTAGGAATTCTAATATGTTTATATTTCCACATCGGATATAGCAGAAAATAGCTTAAAATATTTTACCTGCTCTTTTGAGAAACACAGACTAAATAGTTTCAGTTATAAATCGTAGATGTTAGATACAATATTAGATGATTGCCAGAGTACTTTATAGACCACCGCCGAATGTTAAGCCTTTGATTCCCTTATAGTCCTTACTAAGGCTTGAACATAAACTAAAAGAAAATGCTAGTGGCTATTTCTTGACACACGCTTAATTATATATATATATATATATATATATATATATGCATATTTGTTTATCTATCTATCTATCTATCAAGAATGATAATATATATGTAATATTATCTAGACTATGAGTTTGTCCAACCCTGTAATAGGTGTCGCCACTGAGCTCGATTATTTTCGAGGATAATGACTTTATAGAAGTTTGTAATTATTATATTATATTATATTATATTATATTATCTGCATAAAGAATACTAATATTAATTAATCCGTATTTTTCCGCAGTGAAGAAGATCAAATTGGGGGATAAATGTTCTGCGACTGATGTGTGCTTGGACAGTCATGCTTCATGCATTCAAGGCTTATGTCTCTGTTCTGATGAATATTTCCAAAGAAACCTCGGCTGTGGTATGTAGTCTTCATTGGACTGCCTTTGAGTCCGCTTCCCTCTTTTAATGGAAGTGTGTTTTTTTTCCGACAGACTTCAGAATTTTATTGAGGGTTAAAGTGCAAAATCAGATAATTCTGTAAAATCATCGAACTGAGTTTTTCAGAGAATACATGTAGTACTCGAAAATGTCTTGTAATAAACAAATTACACTCACTCACTCACTCACTCACTCACTCACTCACTCACTCACTCACTCACTCACTCACTCACTCACTCACTCACTCACTCACTCACTCACTCACTCACTCACTCACTCACTCACAAACCCACCCACCCACTCACTCACTCACTCACTCACTCACCCACTCACCCACCCACCCACTCACTCACTCACACATCCAAACACATGCAAATACACACATTGTTCTGGTTCTGTATTTTTGTAACAGTATCCAAGGTGAAGATGGGAGATGTATGTGTAAGAGTTGATGATAAATGTGTAGACATCAATGCTCACTGTCTGTATGACCAACACGGAATTACCGTATGCCAATGTAACGGACCGTTTGATGTAATAGCTGGCAGCTGTGGTAAGAGCAATCATTAAGACACATATACTACACCTGATACAATATATAGGTCAAAAACAAGAACACAACAACATCCACCGTCATTATATATATATATATATATATATGTATATATACATACATATATATACATATATATATATATATATGCGTGTGCGTGTATGTGTGTGTTTGTGCGTGTGCGTGCGTGTTTGTGCATGTGTGTGTGTATAGTGAAGATAGATAATTGGACTGATAGAGTCATAGGCGTTCTTATTTATTTTAATTTTATATTCATAAAAATCATGCAAGATTATTTATTAAAAAAACAAGAACAGCAAGCCTATAATTTATGAAAACATTGCTAGTATATAAATTTATCAATTTTAATTGATGGTGAACGAACAGAAGTACAATAGAATATAAAGCGTATTATACAAATAGGAAGTATACACAGGTTTATTTATAACCCGATAAAATGTGTCTTAGTTAACCGTCTTTGGGCACGTAACAAGGAGTCATTAAATGCGGTAGTTTTAAGATTGGATTTTGTTATCTTTACACAAGAAATTCTTAGGAAATGTGCCTGCTTCAGGGTTGCCAGGCGATTTGTTTAAGCTCGTTTATACAGTGTCGAAAGCTTTATAGAGATCTTGCAGTTATTTTCAAGCTTATATTGCACCGTACGGTGTTCTGTTCTTGTCAATGGATCAGTGGTGATTCTTTCGCTTTTACACCACTTAGTGTTACGAGGTACAGTCGGCACATCGTGTCTATCCGGAGGAAGCTGTATCACCCAATATTCAGTCTGTAGGGACAGCATATGTATATGTACTCAGGGATACCAACAGGATCAGCATCAGTGTGGTATGTATTGGATCATAACACAACAGAAAGGTGAAATATCTGAATGTGTATGGTACTGCGACCCATTTGACAGGAATTGTTTATCTGTTTGTGTGTTTTCGTACTTATCGTTGAGATAATCCGTAGGTAATGAAAGATCAATATTTTCTATTTTCAGTTGCTTCAATTGGTTCTGATATAGTAATAGGCGTGTACCCGTGTGATAGTTTAGCTGACTGTACCTTTTCTAATGCTGCTTGTATAAATGATGTTTGTGTATGTAAAGCCGGATACCAGGCTATTAAAGGACGGTGCAGTGAGTATTATATCTTCTGGTAGTATCAATGTCTAATGACCTAGAGAAGGATATGGCATGTTATTAGGGGCTTAATAATCTATTTACGTAATTGAACATTATGTGTTTATTGAACTATTAGAGATGTTTGTCTGGGGAGGGGGATTGTATGTGTGTGTGTTTTAGCTGTGTATAATAAGGCACAGGCACAGAGAATCTCGAACCGTGAATTCAAACTCTGGACGTTTCTTCAGGGGACTGAATCCAGAGTGGCGACTTTTCTTGCTGAGACATGTGTAATGTCTCACCAGTCCCTAAGCCGCCAAGCAAAATCAAAATACGAATCACCTACAGCCGTGGAGTTTGGGTGTAAAACACCCAAGTCAGATCACGGCAGTAGTGAGAATGTTTAGCTTAATTATCTAAGCAGCCCTATTTATAGCTATTTTTCAATTGCTGTATCTTTCTTCAAAGCAATACTATATAAACCATATAACCCAATTGTCACTGTCTTCAAAGATCAGTTTTTACAACGGGCAGGCGTCATGAAGCGATTACTATTAAAACTGTTTATCTTAATTACTATTAAAAGACTGACATCTGCGCTGAAGCAGACCGTAATAGCGCGTCATAGCTTCCGTACTGTTTGAACTATGCTATCATTTTCAAACCTGACCTAATTTATGCTATTCTAACTATTGTAGTTCTTAAATGTTATTTATGACAAGCAGATTAGAGCTAATCTTGAATGTCATAGTACAAACTGGACATAACTGGACCTAGGAAAGATAAATCTATTCCCACATACAACCAAGGTGAATTATATATACAAGTAAACTTGTTATGTAAAACACACCAACCGCGTGAACTGTGTCCAATGCCACCGCTCGAGATGCGATGCAGTGTTTCTATTCCTGAGTCAGGAGTACTTGTAATGCTTTAAGAGCGTACTGTGCCTGCTACAGTCATTTAAATGCTGGATAACCAGGCCAGACATCTAAACGGCGTGCCTCCAAAGACGCAAATAGTACATGGATTATACAGCTCTAGATCAACTTTTCTTGAATTCTAGGACCGGGAAACATGGTCTCCACGCATAGAAAACGGAACTTTCTCAACCGCAGCATAATATGCCTTGTGATATTTGCTGGAGGGTCAAATACCTCATAAACATACAAATCCAATAAATACTATGACCTACTCGTCACTATTATAACAATTTACATCGGCGCTTTAGCAGACCGTTATGGCGGAATTGCCGTTCTATATATTAACATTTTCAAATCAGACCTAATGTCTGCTATACAAACTATAATTATAATATAGGGTTTTATTAATGACAAGGAGACTAAAGTTAGCCTTGAATGTCATAGTACAGACTGGACATAACTGGACCTAGGAAAGATAATTCTATTCCCACAAACAACTAAGGTGAATTATATATACAACTAAACTTGTTATATAAAACACACCAACCACACGAGCTGTGTCCAATGCCACCGCTCGAGATGCGATGCAGTGTTTCTATTCCTGAGTCAGGAGTACATGCTTTAAGAGCGTACTGTGTCTGCTACAGTCATTTAAATGTTGGATAACCAGGCCAAACACTTAACGGCGTGCCTCCAAAGACGCAAATAGTGCACGGAATATACAGCTCTAGATCAACTTTTCTTAGAACGCATGGACCTGGAAACACACAGTCTCCACGCACAGAAAAGGAACATCTCAACCGCAGCATAATATGCCTTGTGATATTTGCTGGAGGGTCAAATACCTCATAAACATACAAATCCAATAAATGCTATGACCTACTCGTCACTAACCCGTTATATCAAATATTACAAAATTGGTAAAAAGAAAACACGAACCTCATAGTCTAGTCATCCCACACCTGACATGTGCTAATATTGACACAAGCGATTACCTCAATGTCGCAAATAGACTCATTGCCGCTCTAGCTAAAGACAATTGTCAACAGATAATGATACATAAATGATACATAAAGGGAAAAAGAAGGTAAAAGTCTATAGAATATGTTAAAATGTTGTGGCGCGCAAACACACACACACACACACACACACACACACACACACACACACACACACACACACACACACACACACACACACACACACACACACACATATATATACACACACAAACTCACACACACACACACACAAACACACACATGTACACCAAGCGGGCATTCAGATGTTGCGGTGATTAGAGCACTGCACTGCAAACCTCTAGGCTATAGGTTCAAATCCGACTTATACCCGTGTTCGTCGCCACTCAGCCATATGTTACAGGTGTAGTCAACGCCAAGGCAAACAAATCAACTCTAAATACGAATGAGGCATTAGGCGTCGAAATTGCTAAAACAAATACTGATGAATCGTCCAAAAAAAGAATTTTTATCTTTCAGCTGATTCAGAGTCGACTAAATTAATTGCTGATAAAGAAGAGACGATATTGAATTTCATCTTTAACAGAACGATGTTTTTTTTAACATATTTCAGCTGCTGTATTTATTTGGGGTGTACCGGGTGCACCATGTCTTAGGGGTGGCTTGTGCCAGACGTCGAACTCACACTGCGTTGATGGAATCTGTGTCTGCGACGATATGTATTTTGCCAAGGCCGGAGAATGTTGTATGTTAACTAAATCAAATGCTTCTATTTGTTAGACGTGACTAGTTTTTCTAAGTGGTTCTTGAGTATAATACCTTTGATTATCTAAATGTTATAAGGCTCACTATTATTTGTATTACATGTTATTTAAATATAATAATAATAGTAATAATAATAATAAACTTATTTATGCTATGAAATGTATGTTTATTATAAGGTGTCATAAGTACATTGTATATATTGTTTTTAAATTATTCTGAACGTATAACAACTACTATACTGATATATATATATATATATATATATATGGGTGTGTGTATTTGTGTGTGTGTGCGCGTACACTTGTGAGTATATATATATATATATATATATATATATATGTGTGTGTGTGTGTGTGTGTGTGTGTATGATTTAACAAATTAATTTCAGATGTTACAATTACGCTTGGAGGTACCTGTTCAGCAGGTGATGTCTGTTTGGATTTCAATGCGCAGTGTATCAAAGGTGCGTGCGCCTGTAGATCTGGCTATAGAGCGTCCGAAGAAGGTGTTTGTGGTGAGTACAGAGTTATGTTGTGGCTGATTTACTATCATCGTACTTCCAGCTGCTTACACGGATATTCGTTTCCTTCAATATTTCCGGTATAATGCTTGTAAAGTTTCGCTGGTGATTCAGCATCGACGTTCCTATCAAAACAAAACAAAACATAGCGTATTAACAAATGGCGGTTAATCTATATAATGTTAAAAAAAGGATGTTATACTGCTGGAATAAAGAAATCAATAAGCCAAGTCGGAGTTCCGCCGCTGCAATGCATTGTGGGTAATGTCATAGGTCAATCGATATAAACAAACCACACGTGCCTTAATAAGATATACCGAAGTTCGAGTTCGTCGCCTTGTTTCTTGATTTATCTGACTAGTTATAATTTTTGGCAACTATTGCTGGCATGACCCAATTTAATAAATTCGATTGTGGAAAAAGGACAGACTACAGGAGAGTATTTGCGGGAAAGTTGGCTGCCAACAACCGATAAAAAAATGAACTAGTCCAAGTACTAGTAGCGCTGGCGTTTGGCGCGTCGTTCTTTTATATCGAGCAAAAGACCAGCGCAAAGGATGCGAATACTGAAAAGGCACAGCTGTACCGAAAATGATTGAACATAGGAATGGGATACATATCAGATACAGTTGTTTTACTTACAAACAATAGGCCTACGCCGGGGCTACGTTCCTACGGGTTTGCACCTAAGAAATAATGCCGGGCACACCCAGGGCCAGCGTTACTAGATCGCCTTTATAATCGGTCAGTGGCAGCCGTCTGATACGCAAATACTCCTGAATTATTTCTTTCTTCCACAAATTTACGTCAATTGCAGTCTGACACGGAAGGTTTGGTGCATGCGTACTCGAAATTAATCTGACACAAATCGTACGTCAATATTTATCAGGCATAATTTTTTATTTCAGTTATGAAACAAGATGCAGTTGTAGTTGGCACCAGTTTATGGGGACTGAATCCTACATTAGGTTTGAACATCGCATATTTACAGTTTTTCCTTCTGAAAATGATGACCAATTTCAGCTTATTATACATCGCTTATAATTATTTCATTTATCGCTATTCAGAACTCCAGTCATATAACCGTCTGGTAATATTTTATGGCAGAGAATTGAATGGAATTGAATTGAATACGTTATATGTCTCAAATTGAATCTTTTCAGCTATTATACTTCTGATATTGGCTATCTTAGCAGCATTGCTCCTGTTGTGTTTGTTGTTGTGCTGCTGTTTATATTGCCTTCGTCGGTAAGTAATGATTAAACTGATAAGAATACGCCACATATATTTTGAGTTAGTTGCGTATTCACCAATGATTTCTTAGATATAGAAATTTGAAGGATATGGTTTGATATACTATTGCTTGCGCCTACTAGTATATATTTGGCTATAAACATAAGTGCATATTTCTATCTGTCTACGTATATGAATAATCCTCTTTCTGGGTATCAATATATGTGTCTGTTTTATACGAACTTACATATATACATGGATACATACATACATATATGCATACATAAATAACACACATGCACTGACACACACACACACACACACACACACACACACACACACACACACACATACACACACACACACACACACACACACACACACAATATATAAATATATATATATATATATATATATATATATATATTATATATATTAAGATCAATTAGAATGAGGAGGAAGAAGAAGACACCTACGAGAAGCAGCTAGTGGAGAACAGCTCCCAGCTAAGCCACACCGACCTGTCCAAGACGAACACGGTCTACAGCAGCATGGAACAAACGAACCAGATCCGCTGCCAGAAGAGCAAGCACTGCCTCGACGACGACGCCATATCTGAAGCCCACACCGAGACCTTGACGCTGGAGGAACTGCCGCGGGTGAAGAGCCTCAACGACGAGGAGGTGCACAGCATCGACAGCGCCCTGCTGTCGGCCGAAGAGCAAGACCTGATGGACAGCTCGTCGATCGAGGCTGATCTGGCGAGCAACCACTACAGGAAGAGTCCGAACACCTACCTGACGGCGCTCAACAACGGCATGACGGCCGAGCGGAGAGTGTCGAACGCTCGAAGGATCTCCGCCATCCAGGCAGCCCGCAGGATGTCGCCGGCCGTCAACGGAGGAGGCGGCAACGGCCAGATGATCTGCATGGAGGACATGCAGTCGCTGAGACCGTCGTCTAGGTCGGAACGTCGGATTTCGGTGATCGGCGGCAACAGCTCGCTGACCAGCATGGCCAGTCATACGACTACGCCGACCACGTTGAGGAGGAACGTCAGCGCGTTCGGCGAGATAACCGTGATGCCGGTCGGAGAGGAGGCCGATAGGGACGTCACCGTGGCCGTGGAGGAAGAACTCAGCCATCGCGGTCATAGTCGCTGATTGGCCAACGATGGAAAGCTCTGTCCGACCACCGCTCGCCTTGAAGCTTATGGATGAGATCTGATTAGTGGATTTACGCATCTCGGTGAACTGAACGGTCATATGTATTACACATGTATCAACCTTCGACTCCAGTTAACGTAATCTAGTATTTATTGGTCTGTTTAAGTTTCTAAATAGTCTGTTAGTGCTGTTGTTGTTGTTGTTGCTCTGCTGCTGCTACTGTGAATCCGTTGCCAAATGCCATATATTCGTCGCCATATCTGAACAATGCGCAAAGATGGAATCTCCATGTAAAGGTAAAATTTCACTCAAAGTGTACTCACTTGTGTAACATGAAAGAGGAAGGACATGTTAATTATTGGACTTAGGTATTGTATTGATTGATGACTTCTGTTGTTTATATATAATTAATATCCGATGTTATCTATGTTAGTAAAGGTTTTGCTTAAAGCATTTGAATTATGATAAAAATTAGGAATATTAATCATGACGATGTTTATCAATGTTGATAAGAAATATCAATCATCGGGTGTTTAGTAAATTCATAACTGAAGAGAATATAGATAGATCACACCAAAAACCATATACAGTATATATATATATATATATATATATATATATATTAATATTTACTAATGGCTTCTCTGTATCACATTATGCGACCATTATGAGACATATCTTATAAGAAATTCCATTATTTGTACATATATGTATGTATATATTCATATACTCTTATATTCATATCACTAAATTATACATATCATCCCTGAAAATATAATATAATACATTTCAATTAGCGTGGCTAATCATGTACTGTAATATCGTATAGCTTCCATGCTAGTATTATAATATTGTAATATTCTCATAGGAATATATTCAGACTTGCTTTATACAACTGCCAGAAATGTTGATGCATGTCATGCTTGTATAGCAAATGAATATTTTATAAATAAATACATTGTTTATTTAAACCTTGCTGGTTTCTTTTAAAAAATTAGGTAAATATACAAAATTACCAAACATTGACGTGTAGAAATATATAACTGATATATGTATAGTTATCCCTAGCGATCATATAATGTTGTAAATATGGCTTTAAAAATATTTTCATATGCAGGAGTTTTAAGATTATAAGTCTAATTGTCAAGTGACTATTCATACCTGTTTAGTATGCCAATTGTTGTACCATTAGTAGTTAATAATTTATTAATCAACAAGAACCTCAGCTGTTAGTTATTAATTAATTAAATTCAAATAAATAATATTTCACGAATAGGGAAATTCAAATCATTCGTCAGAGAAATCGGTCTTGACAGCATAAATTAACTTTGCCATAATGATATGTATAATGATAACTGGACCATTTCTTCGTCGGTACTTACTCTAAATGTACAGAGAATAGTGTTGTTCCTGGATATTAGCCGGGAATATGCGAGGATATTGAAATTTGGACAAGATAAAAAAACAAGTGCAATAGGGCTGACTTAAAAGTTATGCCATTTCCAGTTAGTATTAACCACGTTACCTGTGATCCACCTGTACGTGGAAGGCGAGAACCTTCTGGATACCGCGAGACGACACTAGGTCAACAGCTTCCACCATCTATCACAACTTTATATACGCGAACACCAAGCCATTAAGCGCACCAAGAACACCAGTCTTACCCAGTTTGTCAGTAAGCTTATCGTTATTTGATCGTTTAGCTCGGCCAGAAGCAGTAATCAAGTCACTCGAAGCGAATCATGTAAAATACATTAAAATGTATTTCAAAACGAATACAAATACTTTTTTATACCAATACGGATACATTCATTTGTAAATGTATTTAAAAACCAATAATTTTCAAATACAATTTTCAAATACAAAACAAGTGCAAAGAACACATTTATTGTTTTGCTTTGGCTTTTTATTCTGATGCACATATTGCGTCAGACCACAGCCATCAACTATGTATCACATCTATTTAACAGTTCTGACGATTACACCCGAAGAACAAAAGATTTTCAAAATTCTCATCAGTCAGACGACATCCACCGACATATACTTCCGAATACAAATTCATACGTATTTGACCCCACGTCTGAGGCCATTCACCCAACGAAGCCAAAATCGTGGAGTCCACTCTTCCACCTCGGATGCCGCGCTCAGAGTCAACACGTCGCCATAAGCGGGTTAGCTAAACGCTGTTTATCTTAGTTAAACTGCGCCGGCCGTTCGAGTGACGCTGGCCACTTTTCTCCGTACTTCAAAGGATGATGGATTGGTCGATCGGAGCGGAGGCGAAACGGCTAGAAGGCGGCAGTCGCCTCGCCCGAGACGAGCCCCGAATGGCGTCGACGCTTGCTTAGAGCTCGGCAAACACGGCTCTGTTTATTCGGCTAATTAGGGCAGGACATCCGGCGTTTAGCGATGTCACCAGCAGTGAAGATCGGCCCACATCCAAGTTGGTGGGGATTGGCGCAGAAGGCGCCGTTTGCCGGCTTACATTATACGGGCTTTTAGCGCTACGTATATGCCCGTCCATTTGTCTATCTGCTTCTACATCAGCGCAACGCTACCATAGGCGCGCTGAATATTGCCTGCTCTAATCGCCGATATGTACTATATTTAACCCCGAGGAATACTTTGGAAGCGGAAAGTGTGGATACCATCTTAAGAACCCATTAGAAGGCGGAGTATGACGAGAAGCCGCCAGTGAAAACACTTTTGTATATATTTATATGGTGCTTCATAGTGTTTTAACTCGCGAGCATTCGTTTTGCCTGGAACAAAATGTGGAACTAGTCGAGTCAAAACCAGGTAGGTGTAAGACATCCATATACATTGTTCGTTGGCGATGACGAAACAACTTCTATTTTGATATTGTTCAATACTCGTGGTTTTCATTTCCGTAAAGATAACGTGCCCGAGAAACGAAGTTCAAAAGCAAATGCAACAATCGATTTGCTTACCATTTAAAATACAAAATATCCAGCAAAACAGTACATTTATTCTTATATTTACGCCGTTCTTTACAGAATAACGAAACTGCATGGATATGATTTAATCCACATTCGAAGTAAGTTGTTGCCAAGTAAAATTGTGTTTCTACCAGATTCCAAACCAACGTTACGATATTCCAATTGTATTTTAAAACGTCTACATTCAGCCTATTCTATGTTGACGGTTACAGATTGTATGTATCGCATCCACCGAGTTGATGCCACGATGAACGTTCAACTTCCGGCATCCGATTCTCACCTACAATATAGACCTATTACCCAAACATACACCGAGCTGCAACGGAAACAATATATTTCTCCGTTAGATTCCAACACGGAACTAACCCGTGGGATACAGTATAATAACCACTTGGTGCGCAGTTACAGCGACGATGACGACGACGATGTCGGTGACGAATTTTCAGAGGGCGAACTGGAGGAAATCGAACGCTTTAAAAGAACCGGTGGCTCCGCCTCGCGACGTCCGGCCAACGACTTGACGAGTCAGCTTCTCCAGTTCGCCGACCGAATAAACGGAGACATAGAAAAATACTTCGGAAAATATAAATCCTGTGTCCTAATCCACGGAGGCGGGTGTCATCGGAAGTCGAAATCCGGACGTGAATTATACTATGCCGATTTGTTGAGGATCGCGAAAGGAGCGGAAGATGACGAAGATAAATTGTCGCCGTCGAGCTGCGACATTTACACGGGACGGATTGACGCCAGTTTTGGTCTCGGGCCGCTCAGCGAGCTGTTCGAACATCTGCCCGATGAAAACGACGCCGCCGGAAGACGATCTCATGGAAATCCGGGTACTCCGGTGTTGGGATTGCCAATGAATGCAAGAAAGTTGCCCGACTCATTTTTCGACGAACCAAAGGGCAACGGTCACGTAAATAAACCAATTTTCGATAAGAATCGTTCGAGCCCCGGATTGCTTCCCGATGATAGCGAAACGCCGGATTTCAGTGACCTTCTCGAATCGTGGACAGGAGAAGACATTCCTGAACAGAAACCGTGATGTATGTTGTGGGTTATTATCAGGTGAAAAATAAAACACGGAAAAACTCCGAAGCGAATGAAGGATCATATATATCTATATTTCTTTCATTTCTATCCACGAAGAGGAGTATTTCATCAGGAACACAACGTTGCTATAAATACTTCACCGACATAAATTTGTTCTCTTCAACAATTCGATACGAAGTTATTCTGTTGAAAAGGTAAATGAAAGTCAGTATATTTAATAGTTTTCTCCAGGACGTTAAATGCACCATTGCATGATGTTGTGAATATTTTCGCTGAAATAAATAAATCCTTGTTTAAGTTAAATATGATATGAGGATATGTGTTGCCTTGGTAACTCAGTTAACCAACTGAAATAGAACTATATATATTATATTTATTAGTTATATATATATATATATATATATATATATGTGTGTGTGTGTGTGTGTGTGTGTGTGTGTGTGTGGCATATATATTTTATTTCGGGCTCCGTTATGTCAAGGTCCGTTATAACAGGAAATCGGATTTAACACGGTCAGACGTTGGACCCCGAATCGTGGAATCCATGACAGAGCTTTTTACGCGAAATGGCATGAAATCCGCAACTGACCGATAAAATATTTCGAAATAATTTGAACGTTTTTTTTTACAAAATTTGTAATTAACATATAAAATTTATTGAGCACAAACTTAATTACACACCACCATTGACCTAAAGTTTTCTTTCAGGCCAATGCACCCCACCTTATCTCAATCAGCCAAATAAACAGCCTAGTCAAAACCCTCAATTATTGTGTGGCTCTGCCCATTAAATAAGTTTGAATAAGTTATTTAAATAATTTAAATAACTAAAACATACGCAATAGCTGCGAATTAATATAGATCCCGTCCAGATCATCCAGCTACATGGATTACTTCAATGGTCTAATACAAAATCCCATGACAACATAAAAACATGTAAATGTATATTGTAAATGTCTACTTTTCTGTTATATATATATATATATATATATATATATATATATATATATATATATATATATATATATATATATATATAAAACAGACTTGAAAATAAATATGGAATATAATTTTATTGTTTTTCTTACTTAGAATTATGTTTTTCCAGCGTAAGTATCAGGATATGTGAATTTTATGTATTTATCTATATAATTACCATATCAGGAATATATTGATGCATTTGAAAGACTAGGGATATTCTGGATCATGGTAAATAGAATGAAATATGATTATTATTGCAAAAATGCTAAATATACGATATATGGGGCCGCTAAGTAATGCATTAAATAAAGCAGGAATTTGTCAGGAAATCGACTTCAAACGTTCTGATTATTTAGAGTGTTCAATGAGGCACACAAATCACAGTTAAATATTTGGTACGACCACCACGGGCATAGTACAGAGCTTGTACTAATCGAGGCATGCTGTCAATCAGGGTTGCCGGGTATGAAGGGGCAGAACTTGCCATGGATCAATGACTGCCGGCCGCAATTCCGCCAGATTAGTAGGCTGGTTGGCACTTCCATCCATGGTGTGTGTTACTTCGGACCACAAGTTCTCTATAGGATTCATATCCGGAGACACTGCTAGCCATTCCATGTGTTCGATCACTTCAGTTTCCACGAAATTGACCAGTGTGCGAGCTCTGTAATGCCTGGCATGGTCATCCGGATACACAAACTTATGCACAAATGTCAGACGAGCAAATGGCAATAACTGTTCCTCCAGGATCTGTAGGTACTGGTACTGATCCAGGTTTCCATCGGCGATGTGAAGGTCACCTTTTCCACCATGGTGGAAAGCACCCCATATGTTAACTCCACCGACCCCTGCTTGGACTCTAGGGTAAGACGCAATCTTCATTATAGGCCTCATGTTGCTGCCTGCGGACCCGGATACGATCATCTAGCCGGTAAAGCAGGAATCTGAAGATGACATTTTGCCAATGACCTGGTCGCCAGCGGAGATGGTTTCTAGCCCAATCCATACACGCCTGTCGATATCCTTGCAACAATAAAAGTTTCTTCAGAGGTCTCCTGGCGAATTAACCTGCATGGATCAATCGCAGATTCACTAGCATTCTGGATACAGGGGTATTAGTGAACCGTAACCTTTGAGACTGTTCCCTGTGTTCTTCCAAGAGTTTGGGCAATCACCATAAGCCATATGGCAAGAACTCGTCGATAAACTTCTTCATTAAAATGACGGATCATGATGTCAAGAAAGTTGCCCAAATATTTCTGCAAATTTCGCCGACACGCCGAGTTCAATTAGAGATATCAATAGCTCGAAAGCCTTATTTATAGAGCCTCAGATATCACGCCACATGGACGTTGGGTGTTTTATTGGTCACCCATTCACTCAAAACAATACCACGTGTTGAAAACGTACGCCAAAATACTCGTCACGCATCAATGATTACGCTGCTACAACTGAACAGATCATAAACACTGGTCCTAATATGCTGTTCCACAAAAGAAACGCATCTATCTATCGGTGCGATACTGTGGTACATATTGTTGGCCTAATGAGTTGGCTGAATTTCAAAAATTTGAATTTCACTGATGAGTTACAATTCTCTCAGCTTTAGTATGACTATTGGAAACTAAATCTTAGTGGAATTTACGCGCCAAAACATTCCGCTCAAAAAATGGCTGCATTCTTTGTTAGGCACATTTTCTAAAGGTTTCCGCGGAATCAATCCACATTGTAGCAGACGACTTTCTCTCTATGCTGCAGCCGAAGTTTGGTTATTTAATGGGAAGATATGGATAAATAAAACCTACAGTTAGTTATTTTATCGCAAGCTCATCACTATCTATCGAATACTATTTATTTGGACACAATTTATCGCCTGCCAGATACCTTGATTTAGCTCGGTTTACTTATTAGCCAGAGATCGTTACCGCATGTGCAGTAACTGGTGCAGATGGAGATCTTATTTCCAATTTTATTTCCGTGATCCATTAAAACAAAAACTAATAAACACCGAATTCGGACAGGAAATGAACAACGACTGCTGTCATTTAGGGCTCACCTTCACTATTGGTCACGTGGTGCGACTTGTGCTATATTTAGGCGAATATGGCTGAACTATGGAACAAATGCTATCTTAATCTACATAACTGAACCGTTTTATAAAACACAAACACACTTATAGGATATACGAACGCTTGTGGGATCTGATTAGAAAAATGCAATCCTTTGAACAATAACTCAGCGTTTCTTCAGGATCTGTGCACATCGTATAAAGGGAACCGATAATAAAAATGTAAATTGTATCTAGATCCGTTTACAGAACGCGGATAAAAGTATCAGCTCAGTTTATGAGTGACTGGTGTCCGATAATCCGACGTCCAACGTCGAGCCCAACAAAATTAGCAATTTCATCGAAGGATCTGTCATATGCTGAGAGATGTGCCGCATTAGAGTTGTCCAGCCTGCTCTACTACAGATGTGCTGCAGGTGACGGGATAGAGATATACGAGCGCATGCCAGGAACGTATGCAGTATATGCCGAGTATATCAAGGCATTTGCTTCAGTTGGTAAGCACAGCATCCTGGCAATGATCCTCCAGCCATTGGTAAGTGATTTCTGGCCGAACTTATGCATGATCGGCTAAATCGCGATACGAACATGTCACAAAAATATCACGAGTTGCCTACTATCATCTTAAGAACATCGACTGTTTAAAAGCATTATTGACAGAAGAAGCACTTGTAACTGTAGTCCATGCCTTTGTTACATCTCATATAGACTATTGTAACTCCCTGTTATATGGCATATCTGATTATAACATTAATCCTCTTCAGCAAATTCAAAATATTGCAGCTCACATTGTAGCAAATACTAGAAATGTGATCACACCACCCCAATTCTTCCAGAACTAAATTGGCTACCTGTTAGACAGCGTATCCATTTCAAGAGATTGTGTTAATAACTTATAAATCTATTAATGATATGGCGGCAGAATACCTGTGTGAACCTGTGTCCATTAGAAAGTCATACCGAAAACTTAGGTAATCCATTCAGATACTATTGCAGGTGCCAGTGTCTCGGCTCAAGTTATATCGCGATTATGCATTTAGTGTTACAGCCCAAACTTTGTGGAATAGGTTACCGGCAAATATTAGAAATGTGTTATTTGTACACCAGCTTTGAATGGATCCTGCTAGTTAGGGCGTTTTATTAAATATACATTATTATTATTATTATTATTATTATTATTATTATTATTATTATTATTATTATTATTATTATTATTATTATTATTATTATTATTATTATTATTATACTTCTCGAAAATATCTTCACTGGATCAGTTTCATATTCACCAATTTTCTGGATTCTGTTACTTATATGAATCGTACCCACTCAGCTATCAGGTTACCATTCCAATTCGACAATCTCTACCTAACCGATCTAGGTCTAAATGTCGGGATATCAGTCTCCCGGTAGCACATTATGACCTTTAATATGGGTATTCTTGTCATGTCAATGGTACCTTGTGTTCATGGATTTCGTAGAATTATATCTTCTAGCCATGAAAAAATGTGGCGGATATATTTCCTGGTCATTCAAAGAACATACCAAGTTGTTATTAAATATTAGTATTATTCTAAATATGTAGAGACGTACGTAATGATAAATCCTATCATAATGTGGCCGTGCAGGTTTTCGAGTTGCCCGGCCAATAGCGAAATCTGGACTGCTGGGGTATCAAGTCTGCTCGATTTACTGAAGGGCACCTTGCACCACCCATAATCATGACTCTCCGTGTGCGTGTGTGTGTGTGTGTGTGTGGCAATCAGACTCGGAAGGTATATTAGGTTACCAAAGCAATGCCACCAAACGGAATACGTATCAACTGTCAACCCGAAAAACGAACAGTCGCCAAGTGAGACGGACGCACGGCGCCGTCAAGCGGAGTCGTAAAGGTCAAAGTAGAGTTATGCCTCTTGTAGATCAATTTTTCCAAGAGCTGCTGCTCCTCGCCAAAAGCGGCATAACCTCGGTACGAAAAACCTGCATTCGTCACTTACGACACTTTCGACCATTTACACGTGAACAATGCGCCGGGTGCCGACGCCCAGACTTCTCGCTTTCAGCGGCTCGCCTTTGAAAGGGGTTTACTCGGTGATGAACGCCCAACGGCCAGAAGCTAAAGGCTAAAGTCTGCCATAAATAAGGACACATTCCGAGCTGTCCGAGCCCATAAGGTGCCCGCTGCCGGCGGCCGAGCTTCGTGGTACTGTGCATTATTTACTCCGCGTGTGGCATGTCTACGCCGTTGTAATGTCGGATTACTGACATCTTAGCTGGCGTCCATGTCCAATTCTCTTCAGTCGGGGAGGAAAGACTTAAGGCTGAATGTCTGGATGCCGTGTGAAATACCTCGACTTGGTTCTTGGATGGGAACTATCCGCGGTTACCCTATCTATAATCGGTATATACCTATCGGTATAAGGTATATGTACTTTCTTGAGCTTTTATTAATAAGAGTTCTAGGTCAATGGATGGAACTCTATTCCTTGATAGTTTTTTGTTTGTTTGTTGTACGATGTGACTTCACTTTGAACCAATCCATCTCACCTGAGAAGAAGACACGAATAATCGCTGAACGGATAGAATACTCAACGTTTTTACCCCCATCGTTCCATTGATTGATGAGGAATCTGATCTTAAACTGTAGATGGTCAATGAGTGAGTGAGTGAGTGAGTGAATAAGTGGTGGCAGAATTAGTTAGTGTGGCGGATAGGTGAGTGAAAGTTTAAATGAATGGATCAGTAAATGAGTCAGCGAGCCTTAGAGTTGGTGGATATTTGCACCGAGCAGCCGACAACTATCTCTATATAATTTTTCAGGGATTTAGAGGCTTAAGAATTGTTATTTTATCGATAGAAAGTAAAAAAACCCAGAAGATTGGCGGATTAACGGAAGGATTTAATTGTTTCTTCCCCAATATTCAGAGATATTAGTGAGATTCAGTGAGGCTGTCCATCAGCCCATTGTGAGGCGGCATGTGATGATGGCTCAGTAAAGTATGATTTGTCACATTGGTAGGTAGTCCGGCACACATGCATATACAAACACACATGCACCCACACGCACACACATACACACACGCATTGGTAGGTAGTCCGGCACACATGCATATACAAACACACATGCACCCACACGCACACACATACACACACGCATTGGTAGGTAGTCCGGCACACATGCATATACAAACACACATGCACCCACACGCACACACATACACAAACTAATCCATTGAAAAAACAAATCTGAGAACAAGGTCGAACAAATGAAAAGGTTTTCTAATAATCCCTTCCCCCTACAATCGGCATACAAAACATAAACGGAGAAAGGAGAAAGGTATTTCGTAAAAAGAAGGAGAATGCTCTGAGCGTGGTCTAAACACCATCGTGGTATATATATATATATATATATATATATATATATATATATATATATATATTACGTGACATTCTTGTGTGCTAGTTATCTGTAACCAGAATCCGTTACACTGCCTTTGACGGAGGAGACTCAGCAGCTCGCTGATATAATTCACGCGGGACTTTAAGAGTTGCGTCTGCTATTATAAATCGTCGTCCTTTAAACTACATTCATCCCAAGGTGAATCGAGGTCACTGACAACGGATTCTCATCCGGGAAGCCATGGTCATTTTAATGCAAGGTTATCAAGACAGTAGGATGGATGATGTCTTCACAAAACTATGAAGTTCGGGAGAACGCTCCAGTCTTCCAGGGTATGGGCAGGAACTACTGGGCTTCAGAACAAATACAGGGTTAGATGAAACTCCCATTGACAAAGAATATACCCCGTTAAGCCAAATGGAACCGATCTTGTTCCTGGCCAGCCAATAAAAAAAACCTTTGCCCTTTGTCTGATCGACAGTCAATCTCCTTAAAGGCTAAGGTCAATAGAGGATACGATATGTAAATGTTTATGAGGTCACTTTTATGTCAAGTTTATGGTGATTGCTGTTAACATCATGTTTTTCTTTGGTTTAACACTAAGGTAGACCTTCAAATGATACACGAATGATACCATTTGAAGAAAAGAAAAACACCTGAAAACACAGCCTGATTGCTCGCAAATAAATCGATGTTACGTGCCAATATCGGCGCGTTCGTATATTTATTTGCACGAGTACACGTGCGTAAGCGCGGGTGCGTGTCTGTGTAATATTCACCATATCGTCTAACCGTTAAAACTGTAAATGTAAATGGTACTGTTTTACGGCCACCTTTGTAAACAAGGTAGGCTAAATGACACGAGCGACCTCCAAAGGTGATAAGGCGAAGTGAAAGATGAAACTTTTATATATCCCAATTTAGCTTTATACAAATATTTTTATGAAATAATCGTATTATATTTGTTATATCTTTATAACACCCTAACACCCTAATATAACACCATTCTGACATAGTCCGGCCAGGGTTAGAACCCAGGTACTATAGATCTTTAGCCAATCTCGCTAGCAGTTAGGCTACGGAGGCGACCCGTCTAAGCCGAAGAAACAATTATAATTCAACCAAACGTCATCGAATGTACCATCGCATCATCCCGGGTCACACCACTGAACCCCAATCAAGAAAAAGTTCTTACCGACGAGACACGACGTATGCATTCTTTTTGCTGCCGTCGTCAGTCGAGCGAGCTAAATGCTGTCTGATTATCGTCATTAAATACTTATAAAATACGGGATGGGCCTAATAAGAGACGGATCGGTAATTTGGACAGAGACGTCCCGCGGTGGAGCGGAATGGTCCGGAGCTGATTCAATTAGTAATGGATCTGTATAATGAAGAGAAATTGCGAATTGAATACCTAGTCAGTAGGCGGATAAGTGGACGGCGATAGGGGGCGCAATCCCCGATAACCGGTGTTCGGGGAGTGGACAATTTTCCAAAGACTTTGATCAATGGTCGCTCGTACTGGCGTCGGGCGACCACTGACGAGGTGTGCCGACCGCGAGAGCGTTGCTTCGGTGATTAGGAGAACGAACCGACCCGATACGACCATAAGACAGGAGACCTCGGCCTCGGCAGGTAACGTTTATAATTGACACCGGCTGGCCATAGGTTCATCTGTAATCAATTAGACGATGCCGAAGTAACCGGCCCACGGGAGATATGTGCTTCTATTGTTTGCCTTTTAATTATTGATGTCGGTAATCACCGGCCGCTGTTGGAATACGAATAGGACGGAATGCGCCGATCAGATGGCAATTTATTCTTTCGTTGGTCCGTACCGGGATCGGAGTGACCTCGAGTTGACCGCGTTCGTGTTAAGGTAAATGATGGCGTTTTACGACCGGTTTCGAGCACAGGATCGACTAAATGGGGACTATAGGGGGACGGTGCCCTTCTAATTAGTATGCGGTGCCTATAAGGTGTAAATGTAAATTCCGGAATATTAATGAAAGGGGGACTCGTTCTATCCGACATATTAATATATCCAAGCATTGCCAAGTGGCTAACGGAGGAGTTAACAGCTATCACTGGCTTATCGATTCGGAAGCTCTTCGTACAAAGTTGCCGTGAGTATGTGATGCACATAATATGGCACATTTCGTCATTTGCTTACGTAAGAATATTCCAGTGAGGTATCTTTCACGCTCAACTTCTATTTTGGGATAAGTATGTTGCCTTAAATAGATAAGAAATGTTCCTACGCGTGACACAACATTCACATAAACCTACACACTCGATCATCTAAGATGAAGCTTTTAACTGCCATTGATTGTGCGACGGATGCATTATTTCAATTGATTATGTGCCGTCCGATTGACGTCGGGATGCAGGCACACAGCCGCGTACCTGACGTCGATGGCTTCATTCACCTCTGCGTACTTTGGACTAAAATGGCAGCTTGCAACATCAATATAAGAAGCAAAATACGATCGCCATCAGCCGAATAGCGCCTCCGCATTCATCTTATCGAAGCTGCGCACGCATTATATCACCACGTGACGTGAGGACGCCATTAAGATCGCAGCCCCCAACTTACCTATGCCGACAGAGGCTGGCGGATATCGCGTTGCAGCCTCGCTGGGCGAGGCCCCGTGTAGGCCCGAAGCGGGCCTCAGTCGGCGCTGGGTTAGTCATCGCCAGCCACTTCTCAGGTAACAAAAGGGCATAGTCGACCATCAACGATGTTGTCGCCTTTTGGTGGGCGTCCGCATGGATTTTATGCAGCTGACGGACATAAATCGTATGTGGCATTATGTTTCGTATAAAGGCGCGTGGCACTTGTGGTTAGCGTGCTGGAGGATTGGTCGTGCTAACCTCTAGTGGTCCCATGTTGGAATGAAGAAGGCACGTTTGTGATGGAGCCAAATTAGCTCATAGTCGAATGCATTTCAAACAGGTGAGTAGATCACTTCCACATTTTAAGAGTAATTAACTACTACTACTACTACTACTACTACTAATAATAATGACTTGAAAGGCAGTTACCATCTTTACTTGTTACATCGTTGAGAACTGATATACGGTCAAAAATTGGATACTTTTCAACTGGGAATAATTTAAACCACATTTATAATTCGGAACAGATAGAATAATCGGGCGAGTAGACTTTGCTAATTAGCTGCCTGGCTGGAACAAAAACAAGACCCCTACTTTATAACAATGTCAGGGCCGACGGATTTTGTTTCCAATCGGTTTCGTGTCATTATATTCACGGGATCCGTTTCATTCGAGGCACCGAACTATAGCCGAATGCTCGTGGAGACAATGTCGCTTGGCGTTAGTCTAGCGTATTACAGTCGAAACGATCGTGATATTACGGAACACACCGATTTATATGAGAAGAAATTGACTCCTCGTGATATCGTTATAAATGCGGGTACATATTATGGTCGCTCCCGAAGAGCATCCGTTTACGTCCCCAATGAAAGATAACGCTCCGTGTGTCTTGATATCAGCCGCCAGGAGCGGAAGCCAATATGCATTTATAGACAAAGCGATGTGGCTTACTTATTGGGATCCAGTCTGCTGTGGAGGCGATAAGTTTGTCCGGAAACAGGAAACCCGTAAAGATCCAGTTGGACTTCATGGACAGTAAAACTCCGTAGACAACGCGACCTAGGGATTCCGAGAGGAGGCGGCTTCTTTTGATCACGTCATGCAGAGATAACGCCTTATTTATAGTTAATCTCCGTAATAACGTCACCGTTCGACGATATGACGTGTGAATGATTCAGTCAAGTAATCTGACCTACCGGCATAGGTCTCATTTATCAGTTTTCATTCTATCTTTCCGATGATGCGCTGTTATTCCGACTCATTTAGCCGGGAGTATCATCCCGGACATTGCCCGTACGTGATGCGTCAAATTAGATATATCCTCGTCGGATTTCATTAATCTGCGCCATTTTTATTGCCTTCGAGGACGTATCACTTTTCGCCCAGCGGACGGTATAGCCTTCCGCGGTCACTGGAATAGGCAAAACAACTGAATTAAATTAATGGCAAAAGTATATCGCACTTCATTCGCGCAACCGGAGAATTTCAGTCTGAGGTCGCACGTGAGCCTCTATATTAAAAAAAAACGCTATTCGAAATTAGCAAATGAAACCGGGTAATAAAAGATACGATGTTTATTTATGTTTCCACTGTCTGAGATGGATTTCAACGAGTCGTTGTTGCCTGAAGTCGGTAGCGCCGCATAGTGTTATACTCCTGACTCCACCCCGCCGCCCTCCCGTGTCGCTCGTATGGAAACGATTTTTTCGAAAGGGCAATAATCGACGGGACATTCGTACAAAATGGAGATATGTTTTCCTAGTACTGCCGTAACTAGAGACACGTATCAAAATCGAGGTCTGTCTGTGGTACACTTGTTTACGCGACGATCGGTTTCGTGAAATCTATCTTTCGCCGAAAACTCTCGGCTCGCCTACGCGGGGAAGCTGAAAAAGATGTTGGTTGAAATTTTCTATTTGCAGAGCAGCTATGCTACGAGGCTCGACGACCGCAGTACAACGAGCACCTTTGTCGGCCTCCTGTGTCTACAAATGACACCGCGCTCGTCAACTATTCCAACCTTTGAAACGCATAAGAATGATGGCGGATATGGCGAAGGGAGCGTCGGTTAGCCTAATAGGCCTGCTCCAAATGCTGGCTGTCGTCATTAAGACAGGTGAGTTATGATTATTCTACCTGACGTAATCGACGCTACTTCTGAACCTGACGACTGCTGTGTTAAAGGCCTTTAAGGATTCCTAGCAGTCACCTGACAATTTATGCCGGTGACGAGTAAAGCGGTAATTAATGTATTACCAGACTGTTGTCGTTGTACCGTGGAAGTTTTATTGACGTATTTCGTCGGCCTATTTGTACCACGTGCTAACATATTCCAACAGCAACAAGAACAACAACAACAGGAGGAGGAGTAGGAGGTGAAGCAGCAGTAGCAGCCAGCTTATTATGCGATTATGTAGAGGCTGAAATGCATGTCAGGGAGTCTCCTCTCCGGCAGTCCGTTGCCATCTCCGCTCACAGATGAGGATTACGTAAGAGAGCGCGTTAATAATTAAAGACGAAGCCGCCGCTAGCTAATGAGGAGATAGTCGAGTTCTCTGGCAGTTGAAACAACCAGCAGTTACGACGTGATATTTACTTCGTTATCCGATAGCTAAAACACGCGTACGCACAAGCGCGCACGCGCCGACAAATACGGTCCTTCGTTTCGGCGCCATTGCGCTTTATTGAACGGATACTTAAGGAGAACGTGAACAACGTACGGCCATCTGTAGAGCGTTAATACTTTGCTAACAAATGGAATGGTTACTTCTTATGAGGTGTTTCACCTCTCAATTCTCCAGTAGATTGAAGATCTAGCAGATAGCACTACCGTCATAGTGTTTTTTTAAAATGCCTTGCGGAGCTTTGTGCGTTTCTTTACGCTTTACATAACACAAAGAGCCGGGAGCGTGTTATGTTTAATCCAGTATAAATCGAGGACGGAATCCGTCCATTGTTTCCCTATTTCCGCCAACGTTTAGGTCTACGTTTTGACCCACATTTCACTATTTAGTAGTCCCAGTTGTCATCTGCCGAGTATACTCTATCAGCCGGTGAATATGTTGAGTTCAACTGTGATGTCCTAGAATCAACAGCCGTCGTAGATTCTTGACGTGGCGTTGGCGCCATTCTCAGCGTCTGTCTGTTGGCCTACCGCCCAATTAAACAGGAAGATACTACTGCTCTTTTAATTAGTCATCTTGCAATGCGCGATTTCTACCTGCATTTCATTTATATATATATATATATATATATATATATATATATATATATATATATATATGGGGTTGGGGGTTGGCTTCCGCTTATATATGTTCGAGGTGCAAGAACAATCACGATCGGCAATCGAATGCGCCTTTTCGATGGTAGGTGAGATTCATTTCAAAATAGTCTACATTTTTGGCAATAATTGATGGCAACAGATGGCCATCCGCAATAATCATTTATCTTACTGATCAGCACGCTTTAAATTGAATTCGCTTAAATAACAAGGAGCATTTAAATTAGTTTTATGTCCTAAGTTGTCATCTTCTTCCGGATATAAATTCATATCAACGGGAAGACGTATTTAGACGTCAGGACGTCCTATGATTCGGCTGAGTATTAGTCCTGCCCTATTTGATATATGTCGCTTTTGCCTGAGAAAGTCGTCTTCTGTAACTTATTTAAGTAAACTCACGAACCTGGCTCGCATGAATCGCAATTATCTGTGAATGTTCCACGAACGTGTTCCGTTGAGTTTCTTGTTAGATATGTCTGAAGTGGCCTTCTTTCATTATAAGATGTTCCCCAAAGGCATTCAATTCCTTGATCAATTTTCTAAAAGCTACGCTAGGCTGTGCGTGCTGGAAGTAGAATTGCTCTAAACACTTTACAGCGAGCATATTATATATTGGAATATCATCTTTAGGACAAGTAACTCCTGAACACGAATCGAAGCAACTTAACAGCTAGAAAATGTAATTTGTTTACAATTGAACGCCTTCTTTCGGACGCTTTGCAAGGTCCAGTTAGCCCGTTTCTGCGAGATGTTTCATTTCTCAATAAAAAGCGTCGGGGTAATCATTCGAAATTCTTAATGAGTTATGGCTCAGGTTAATGTCCAAGTTGGAAGCAGCGTCTTGGCCAAAATATTCCCGCGAACTGACTGACTGATTGACTGGCTGACTGACTGACTGACTGGCTGACTGACTGACTGACTGACTTACTTACTGACTGACTGACTGATTGACTCACTGACTGGCTGACTGACTGACTGACTGACTGACTCACTGACTTACTCACTTACTGACTGACTGACTGACTGACTCACTCACTCACTCACTCGCACCTGTTCCGTAAAGTTAACCTGTTCATCAACGCTGTGCTTAACGACAACCTCTATTAAGCGACCACAGAGTTTGCGGACGATAATGAGAATATTCCTTTGATCGGTGAATATCAGCGCTGATCCTACTGTCTTAAAACGAAGACAGATTGCCCAGACTGTTTACGGAAGAGAAACACTGGGCGGAAGTGGATCGATCCTGCCAGATGGACATCGATAAAGGCCCCGACACTTAACACAATCAATGTCGTGTGTCATGTTGTGATCAAGTAGAGAACAATAACAATCTTGGTACATCAAAGTGACCTCTGTACGTGACACCTGATTGGCTGATTGATGGGTGACTCATCCGACTAGCAGGTGCGATGACTATTTCGGGGAATGAATTATGACCGGGGATGGGAGAGATGGCCAATGGTACCATAAATATGTAGTTAGTTAACCGGTTTGATTGAGTACGATGCTAGATGAGTTGTAATTATGAACTTGCTTCAGTGTAAAACAAAATGTCAGTGTTTGTGTGTGTGTGTGTGTGTGTGTCTCTCTCTCTCCCCCCCTCTCTCTCCCCCCTCTCTGTCTCTAAAACTCTCCCTCTCTCTAAAACTCTCCCTCTCTCCCTCTCTCTCTGCGTCTCTCTCTCTCTCCTCTCTCTCTCTCTCTCTCTCTCTCTCTCTCTCTCTCTCTCTCTCTGCGTCTCTCTCTCTCTCTACCTCTCTCTCTGCATCTCTCTTTCTCTCTCTCTCTCTCTCTCTTTCACTACCCTTCTCTCTCTCTCCTTTCTCTTTGTCTCTCTCTCTCTGACTCTCCCTCTCTTTGTGTCTGTCTGTCTGGCTATCTACTTCTATAATATATCTCTAAATCTATATGTCTATCTATCTATCTATCTATCTATCTATCTATCTATCTATCTATCAATCTAAACTCATTCTCTCTACATACATATCTACCTATCTATTCTTTTCCCACTAAGCATAACACCCCATTTCGTTCAAAATCTTTATAGCAAAAAGTAAAAAGAAGAAAGAAAGAGAAAACAACACAGCGCGCGTGTGGTTACGCGCATGTGTATCCGGTTGACGCACGATTGTGACAAAATGACTAGAGACGGAGATGCGGGGCTGTTTAATAAGTGTAAAACTATGTGAGAGAATAATGCCTTTAAATGATTAATTACCCTGCTGCCGGTTCTAAATGGACGTCTGTAATACAACCCACCCGCGATGGAACGGAGATAATCTCTAAGCTAATACGATTGAACGGGGCCTGATTTAATTAGTATTTTAGTAACTAAATTCCTGTTTGTTTGTAAACAGAGACACTCGGCAGCATTGCCTCAACTAACCATTAACACGTCCCAGAAACTTGGTCGAACATTTGCCTGGGGAAAACCAAATGCGGCGGATGCTTTCAGCGGAAATGTTGTTTGTTCTGCTTGTTTGTTCGTTTGTGTGTATTTGTGTTTTTGTTTGTGTACGTGCCTGTATATACCAGCCTTCATGCTTTTTAATGTTTGTGTGTATTTGTGTTTTTGTTTGTGTACGTGCCTGTATATACCAGCCTTCATGCTTTTTAATGTTTGTGTGTATTTGTGTTTTTGTTTGTGTACGTGCCTGTATATACCAGCCTTCATGCTTTTTAATGTTTGTGTGTATTTGTGTTTTTGTTTGTGTACGTGCCTGTATATACCAGCCTTCATGCTTTTTAATGTTTGTGTGTATTTGTGTTTTTGTTTGTGTACGTGCCTGTATATACCAGCCTTCATGCTTTTTAATGTTTGTGTGTAGCGGTGAGGTAATGTCGGTGGGTGGATTATTTAATTTAACTCCTTTCACTTTTACTATATTATGAAGGAAAGAGAATAGTTTGAATAAAAATAATACATAAACTTTATACTGACTGACTGACTGACTGACTGACTGACTCATTCACTCACTCAGTCACTCACCCACTCAATCACTCCCTCACTCACTTTACCTACCCACCCAACCAAAAATCACCCACCCAACGAAACATCCACCCTCCCACCAATAATAATAATAGTAATAATAATAATAATAGTAATAATAATAATAATAATAATAATAATAATAATAATAATAATAATTTAGCTGCTTACAGCTCCACACTTGTTAAGAACCCCAAACCCTAATTGAAATTCTGCCTAAATCCATAATTAGGCCAGGTGTATAAAATAGGAGGATTGAAACGAAACGACAGGGTGCCATAATTCCCCACCAAGTAGCTGTTGATATTTGACGACGATCATTTGTCAGTTCAGAGTAAGAGGACGTTGAGGAAGCGACCATTGATCCATCAGCTAGCACCATCCAATGACATCACCACATAGATGGCTACACTACCCGCTGATTGACATGATGACTGCGCCGTTAATCAAGATGTTTGTAACCAATTATACCGCTGCGATGGTACAGTCAGCCGCTCACCGTGAACGTGCCAGGTGTTTGGAGGTTGTGGTACTAATCCCCGGCACCAGGTGTACCAGCTTCCAGTAGCAGCTTCATCTCTGTATCTGTGATATGTTTCATCCGATAATCTGAAGTCCCTCGGCGGTTGCCCCAAAGCTTTATGTCTCAGGTCAGCTAAGTCAGATGATCTTGAGGTTCCATCCCGAAACCACTGACTGACTGACTGACTGACTGACTGACTGACTGGTTGGCTGGCTGACTGACTGACTGATCTGACTGACTGACTGACTGACTGACTCACTCACTCACTCACTCACTCACTCACCCACTCATTTCGGTCACACACCGCATTCATTCGCTGACCTCTTTCAATCGCCTCACTCACTGACTCAAACTCATTCACCTAACCGACTCACCTCACATACTGTCATCATAGAATGACGCCAGATGGAACAAACGATGCTAGCTGACCAATGATAACGGATATCCAACTCTATGACCATCCACTTGTTTAGTAGCATCACCTAACTCTCGTTGATGTATCCATTTATTCTTCATCGTCTATCTTCGTTTCACCAGAGGACGAGTCCTGAGGGAGTCATTAAGCGATTTGAGCTGAGATATACCACGATTTATTAACAGGTATTTATAGGCTTTCCGTCCGAATCCAGCCTCGCCGTTCTAATGACGATGAGGGCTTCGCTGGTTTATACGTTGCCGCCATCCCGTACCGGGCATGACCATGTACAATGTACTGTTGTCGTCAATCTTCTGAGGAGTATACCATATTGCTACCCAGAGGTAACAGGTGCACAAGTCACCCAGTAATCCATCACTATCCAACGTTAAATATTCGTTTTGTGGCCGAGTCAATTGGAAAGACTAACGGTTGGCGTAGTCGAACCGAGAACCTTCCAGTTTGTCGCTGACCACCCACGCAACTGAGCCATCGCGACTCGCCATCAGAGGTGGGATAAGCCTAGAGGACTCGGAGACTCCGGTCGACGAGACTGATTATCGACGAGTCAAAGATCGGAGCTTAATGGAGACTTTGTTAAAGTAAACAGTGTCCAGATTAGAGATACCGTACCAAGGTCGAAGAGGTCGAATTAAGCTAATGTCAAACATTATTGGCATTAAGTGGGAATCTGTTCATTGCCTATAATGGACATTTGTCAACATACGGCCAGTGAGACACTCTTTGATTAGAGGCTGTCCATTACACCCATGGGTCATCTCTCAACCGTTGTCCTTTCCGCATCAAAAGACCGCAGCGAATCCTCGGCTTATGTTGTATTGCTATATGGCGATGGCTCCGGGATTTTGACATCTGGAACCGTGCCGTCCGCTCGGCCATGTGCTATCGGGATCCCCTCGGAATCCTTCCATTCCGTAATCTTCGGGATATTGCTGTGTGGAACATTTGCATCGAAGCGAACGACGGTGAAGAGACAAAATTTCCTTCGTCTATGGAACGCCAGTACATAAGCACGAGGCTTGCTTCCTTGCTCGTATGGCAAATACACGTAAAGGTTTCGCTTCTGCTTAAATAAAGCGACCCCAAAAGCTGCAGAACAAATTGTTAGACAAGGCGCAGCGAAATGCAGCTCCATTAATCACATGGATTTGTTGTGAAGATAAGATAAACTACAAAACAAAATGAGGCAAACCCACAACATAGATGGTGGGGTTAGTTTTCCTGTTTCCTGTTTTGTTCAAAACGCGTACCACCTTTGGCGAGGAGGTTCGAGTACAGGTTATTCAGCTGAATCCCACTGTCTGGTTTTTGTTCTAAGCACGACTGGTCGGTTAATTTATTAGCGGTTCATCGAGGGATGAGTGTGCGTGTGCTGGTGCGTTCGTGTCTATGTGTGCGCACGTGTGTGTGTGTGTCAAACCTGATGCCCGACGTGAACGAAAACATTTGTTGTAAGGAGATCGATTTTCCTCTTCTCTATCCGTCTATCTGATTTTATGGTAATCACTCAATTGCTCAAGGAATGAATAGTTGAATGGAGGAGTGAATGAATGAATGAATGAATGAATGAATGAGTGAATGATTGAATGAATGAAGGAACGAACAATTATTAAGTAGCATTGTATATTTTGATTGCTAATATCATTAGGGAATATTGACTGTGTCATAAATTCAATTTCACTATATATATATATATATATATATATATATATATATATATATATATATATATATATATATATATATATATATATATAATTATGTTTTATTATTGTTCCTATTTAGAGATATATCATCCTATCCAGCGCTATAAAATAAGTATTTTTCTATCCGTAGCTAGCTGCTGTCGTTACGTCATCGATAGCGCTAATGGTCTGTCTGGAACATTTACAAGTCCCGGCTATCCCGATGTCTATCCAATAGACATCCGCTGTACGTATGACATACAAGGAACGCACGACGAGAGGATCAACATCACGTTTGTGGAATTTGATCTCGAGCCTGGAACAAGAGCCGGGTATGTATCGCCAAATGGTGAATACGTTATACAATAACAAATAGTTTATTGTAGGTACATCAGTCAGCCTCACCTCGCTGGTTCATCGTGTTGCTACCTAACACTGCCACGATCATGTGACCTATGATCATGTGACCTGTATACCCAGCGACGATACGGCGTCCTCGTTCGTTTTGCCAGTTGCGGGCGCGATGACGTCACTTCCTGCCATTCGGAAATAATTCATTTGTTTTCGTGGCAGAAATGCTTCGAAATTGGATATGTTTTGTCTTCCCCGTGGAGAGCAGCAATGACAAGTGGGAGCTATGACGTCAGGAAGCCGATGGCGGCGACTCTAATCTAACGAAGTTAGCCTCATTTCCTGCCTTACCGACAGTTCATAGGCCATGTCGCGTGTGGACCACGTGACAACGAGCCAGATGACGTGATGAATCTGTTTCATCACAAAGGCCGCCGATCATTACAGACCCGGACCGTCTGGCTGCAGCGTCCGCCAGGTGGCGGGGTAATCATCGGCTGACCAGTATACCATTACGTAACGAATGGCCGCGTTACGTGACGCGCTGAAATGACCAAAGATGGATCTGCCGCTTGCCGACAATCTCTTCCCAACCAGTGGCTAACGCCGGTGTCCAATTTCAATTCACGTCATGCTGGCGGCTTTTATCGCTGATTGCACAGATGATTACATTCCAGTTAAATGTCCGCCATACGCCGAGACATTGTGTACACGTCGAGTTCACTGCAGCGACTCGGGGAAGAAATGCCATGACGACGTAAAAGGCATTGCCCTCGAAAGACCAGAAGAGATGGCGGCCACTGTGGAAGCGACTTGGCCGTCGTTTTAGAAAGCCCACTAAGGAATGTTGACAAACTGCGTACGAATGGGCTGTCACACGGACGCTGTTTTTTGTTTTGTTTTTCGTTTTAGTGTCCTAAGCTGGCATCTAGTCGGCTCTCCTGCTTAACGTCGTTTTGACCTTATTTCAACATCGATAGACGGAGCATTAACAAGTATGGATTGCCCGTTGTAGTGGAAACCCGGAGGAGTTCTTACTCACTCACCAGTGACGCTTAGTCACCAATCTTCCATTTCCTTATGCATGAGAGGTCAGTTTCCCTTTTGAAGAGAACTTTGAGTTTACACCAAATTAAAACATCCATCGAGAGTGGAATCTCCACGGGGTATATTGAAATATATTTATCAACGGGTTGCGTGGCCTAAACGTTTGTTCTTCTTCAAATTAGGTCATCGATGTAAAGATGGATGCACCTTCTAAGTTAATGTGCGAAAACTATCACGAAAGAACAGATTAATTTCATGTAAGACAGACATGTAAATTAAGCTTAAACATCATTTCCAGTATCAGCTAATTGAAATGAGATTTTTGGTCATTCGTAGGGTAAAGCGGACATCATCACCACTGTTACGGGAATTAACAGAAAACGGTTAACGTTTGTAACTCATCTTTGGTCTATTAGTTAATATTCCATTCGTATTCTGGTTGGCTGAATATCGTTTTCCATTTCTCCATTTGGTGTACGCTTATACCTCTACAATTCGTTCTCATATTTCCAAATCATCAAGGAGTAATTTGTACTCTAACGGGTGAATACTGGCGACTAATTCGCAGTAACCGACCTCGTCGTAGCAGGCGTTCATTTATCGATAAGCGAACCAATACACGCTAGATCAGTCGGGCGTTGGTGAGATCGAACCCATAAACTCCTGCTTTTGAATTGCCCTGTAACTACTGAACTATTTAACAACTTGTGAATTGTTTTCGTTGTTTATAAGACGCAGACTAGCGTATACTCAACTCAAAAGGATGTTGATAGCTTATTTTTTCCTACTTTCTGTCCTTTGTCACAGCGAGATGACAGGTCACAGAGTCATAAGACAGTACGTGTCTTCTCGGTTACAGTGCCACACACATTGGCGCCATCTAGCAGGTGGTGAGAAATGGTGATGTGGGACGGCGCGGCTAATGTTCTCTTTCTTGATGTTTGATCTTAGTACACAACCTGTCTTCATTGTTAATCTCTCTCTCTCTCTCTCTCTCTCTCTCTCTCTCTCTTTCTCTGTCTGTCTCGCATATTCGCACGTTCGTTCTTCATTTAATAAATGAATGAATGAATGAATCAATCAATCAATCAACTTGTCTATCCATTTATTTGTCTATCTCTCTCTCCCCTGTAAAGGTAAACATCACTGTCACCGGATTAACAGTGAGTTTGGCTAGTAATCTGTAACATCGCATTTGAAATAAATAGGATGTTTAATTGTTCAAAAGACCCATTGCTTGAGGTTAAAATCGCGGGGTTATCACGGTATTGTCCCCCTATAAATCCCACAATGCAAAGCGCGGCTGGTTTATTTTAGTTTTTGACGTCAGCGTGCTTTAGGCTTATTCATTTTATTACTTCAGGGTTAGTCTACAACCCGTATATAGCAGTGGCTGTAAAATAAGAACAGTTCACCTTTTTCTATATATACGCCGAACCTGTCTAAGATATTTGCTGGAAACTCCGATAACCCCTTTTAATCGGCCCAGACTATTCTTTGTCCTCAGTTTCCCCTTCCAGATCCGTATAGGTCATCATATCTATCTCAATAGTTATATATCCTAATCAAGATGTCCGTTCGTCCAGGAAAATGATGCCTACGGTTAAGATGATAAACACGTTCCATACCTATGAGGCTGCACACAATTAGGCGACACAATCGTTACTGAGGACACATCTATTTGTACTGAACAATGTGTGATACATGACTTCTATAATATTGATGTATAGAGTTTCGTTGATGTGTAGAGTTGTTGATATGTATACTGTTGTTGATATGTATAGCGTTGTTGATGTGTTATTGAGTGTAGTTGGTGTGTTACTGGTTTATCACCAATATTCCCATTTTATTGTGCATTGGTGAGGACATTCGAATAAACCAACAACCAGTCTAAAGTTTAAACAGTCTAAATAGTCTAAAGAGGTTCGTTTATATATATATATATATATATATATATATATATATATATATCAACACAACACACACACACAAACACACACACACACACACACACACGCGCGCAATCGCGCGCGCACAAACACACGAATGCTTGTTAATTGAGTATATTCATATTCCAGATGTTTGTACGACTACATCGATATATACGCCGTGAATCTTAAACAAGAGCTGGATCACCAGGAACGACTTTGTGGAACCAGAATACCTCAGCCAATAATATCCATACACCAAAAGCTTGAGGTCGTCTTCAAATCTGACAGACATCAGACACAGAATAGAGGCTTTAAGGCGCTGTATAGATTTATTGACGAAAGTGAGTAGACGTAACCCTATCTTAGCTTCAATTACGAATCTAGGGAAGTGGGCTGGTTCCTCAGAGACGAGCTGGGCTTCATGAAGCCGTTCGAACGAAGGACCAAACTGAATAGTCATTTCAACCCCAAATAACAACATTGAGATGAGTGATTGAGGCGAGCAAGCTTATGCTACTAAAACGTGTCACGATCCATCAAGTGTATTTACATAGATTTGTTTACAAAGTTATTTGTATTGTAGACAAGCTGGTGGACGGCATACGATTACACGGATTTTGCATCGGGACCATTATCTGAAAAGCGTTTATTTCCTAACTATACTAATACTGTATTATACATAAAAAGCTGAGTGAAACTGTTATGTTTTAGTAGGAGTCCTCTTGTTTTCATTTTAGATGCCCCTAGTCCATTGGACTACTTACAAGAAACTCGAAATATTTCACTAGTTCTTATTGAACGAGCCAAAGGACGACACATGCCGAGTGTTGCGAGTAAGATACTCAAATTAAACAACTGAGCCAGTGCTACCTTTACACTGTGGATAGTTATTGCTTCAAATGGCAGTCGATAGTGGTACTCAGATCGCTTCCTTTTGAGTTCTACCGATCAACGCAAAGAGGAACTAGTGCTGCTTTTCTTGTTCGTCATCATGCCAGTGCCATTTTCTCGGCCATTCCCATTCCTTGTTCTTTGTTTGCATAGTTTTTATACCTTAGACGGGATTTAGACATTCCTAGACCTACTGTATTGCGATGCTCTTCTTTTATGCACCGACACAGCGTCACGTCATGATGGCGACCAAAGAGAATGCGAATAGTCGCTACTGAGGAGCTCTGTCTCTCTCTCTCCCATGAGTCAGTTACGCTCCTCGATGGCAGGAAATCAAACCGGAAATTATTCTCTACGCGTTCTTATTTACTGGTTTGGCGCGTGAATGGCGAAAAAATGCTGCTGCCGGGTAGTGCATCTATAGAAAATTGGGAATGTTTGTTTTCAAGCTCGGTGACTTAATTACAGACAGAAACAGAAGCTTTGTAGATAGCAAGGAAAACTCAAACGAATCGCAGCCCGCGAATACTTATGGAGATATAGAGTTCACGAAGAATTTACAGCCCGAATGATTTCTAACTTGCATATTTACTTTTTGTTGTACGATGAGCACTATATATATATATATATACTATAATTTTTATAATATATATAATATATATATTTATATATATATATATATATATATTAATATATATATATATATATATACTGGATCAATCTTCTATAATAAAACGATCCTAAATTTCCATACCAGATGGTGTGGGTGTCTGGGGCTTAATATAATATACAATATGGACATCACTTCCCGCAGGACGTTTATTAGGCTGGAAACGGATAGCATCGAGACAGCAGATGAAAATTTTAAAGCTATACCATTACGTATATTACTGTGACGGGGTCCCAGAATATCGATATATTGCGATACTATACTCTATTACGATGAAGTTGAGATTAAGTCGATACATAGTTAGGTTATTCATCTAGAAGGTTATTCGGCTTCTGTTCGAAGAACTTTTTAAATACATCGCTATTTCTTCGACGTTAACATTGGTCGATATTAGGAACTGTTTCCCGTAAATCCTGCGCGTTAGCGGTTTTCTTATGCGTATCCCGAGGAAATATCGAAAGGGGGCTTTATTGAAAGGACGTGTCACCAAACAATTAACATCGTTACTGTGCCAGTTAGCCACTCATCGACTCATTGACTCACTAACTAACTGACTGATGTAGTCGCTCACTACTAGTTAGTCCGGTTGACATGAGCTGTACCCATGATTGGTGTATCTTCGTGCCCTACGACTTGCCCATCGGCCCAACGGTGTTTATGTTCATTCCATAATGCATGCTCGTTGTTTGATTTATGTCAATTGATGTTGACGAAGACAGGCACCTGTCGTTTAGAGCGGCCCGCTCAAACGGAGCAGCTGCCAGCCATACAAGAGATTCCCAGCCTTGAGGCACCTGTCTCCCAGTTCACTTGATTGATCGCCATACGATGTCATTCGGGTGACAGTAGTGACGACAAAGACACGTCTTTCCCATTCATCATTATCCAACGTGTTCTGTGACCGAACAGCCGAGATTAGACAAAATAGTGGGTCATAGGTACCGAAGCCAGAGCTGCACTCCCGATTCACGTGTATGGCCAACACCAATTCCGGCATGAATAAATAATGGCCCCGGGATTTGGATGAGTGTCAGTAATACTGCCTTTCAACAGAACGAAGGTTCCCCGTGATGAAGGCTTATTTTCATATCCGCACAACTGGACCGAGAGACATCTGCAAACGCAACCTGCACAGAACCAGCGAATGAGTGAATATAGTCCGAGATCACATCGGCACCAAAAGGCTATCTAGTGCTGTCTCCCGATACCCACTTCTTACGACGCTCGTGATAACCTAGGATAGCCAATGCTAAATCCCGAATCCCGTAAACGTATGGATCAGATTCTATATAGAAGATTATACATGAAATCCTCGCCTCGTATAATGCCGACTATATTTCTTCCAACAGGTCAAAATAAATCTTTAATCCAGCACTAAACAGTCTCGTTTGCTATCGAGTATCCCTGTGGCATCCTGGGGTTCGCCTTCTTTGTAGACCCAACGATTCACTGCAGTTTAACCAATTTATCGGCATGAATCACAAATCAACAAAACGTGAAGCAATGTTAAGGATAATAGCGTTTATACCAGAATCGAAACTAAATAAACTTAATTGCTCAGAAGCTGATGTACGAGCTTTTAGCATAGGAACAATGGCCGACTTACTTGGCATGACCTCTGGGAAATAATAGGTGGTAATGGATTTGTGATTAAGGAGCATAGGGAGGAAGTGGAATCGGTAATGGAAAACGAAAAAATGCCGTATTAGAGACAGCCTAGTGGGGAAGGTCTAGGAATGTTTGACTGGTGTAGCACTTAGTAACATGGATACAATGCCCCAAAGCGTTCCCCTTGTGGCTGGCTTTGTATGAAATGCTCGATTTTAATCTGGATCCAACGAGTTCACGTATCACATCAGTATAGTATTATTAAATAGACATACTCGCATACACACACACGCAAGCACACACACACACATATACAGTCGCGCGCGCACACAGAGACGCACGCGCGCACACGCACGCACACACACACACACAAACACACACAAAAACACACACACACACACACAAAGCCCTTTTCGATTGTCATCACGTGTCACCTTTATAACATTAATGCGGATATACTTCGAATGTGCGCAGAAAACCAGAAGCAGGTTCACGTATCCCGGTTCATTGTCCTTAATCCATCATAGATCCATGACCCGCAGCAGCAGTGAAGTATAATTAGGCTATGGCTCTCTTCACGTGAAAAATGCTCATCATGTCAAAACCTGCCTACGGATAATTAACAATAATAAATCATTAAATTCGTTTGTCACCTTGTATAGAGTCAATTCACTAGCAAGGATATTGTCGTAGTGGCTACACTGCACATCCCCAGGTCGTGCCATCAAATCCTAATGTTTCCTGTGCCTGTGGGAGTTTTCAAGGCATAACTGGAAGCTTTCGGCCTAATCATCTCATTTCCCTAGGATGTCGTCTCTCGACCATATGTCCCAGGTGAGACCAATGTCAAGGCTGAACAGAGCAATTATTCACTTCGGTCATCAGGCGATTCCATGATTAGTTTTCATTAGTCGGATTCCGGATGTTTCACTTTTAGTTTTGGACGGACGCCATATTTTACCGGATTAACCGTGCCAATGTTTAAAAAAATGAAATATGGAGTACACATCTTTATTTGGATTTACATCGATATCGCACATGGAAAAATGAGCGTTTACTTGGCCATACAAATTGTGTAGCGCAGTAACATGGACAGCGTTATTACGAAATTACCAACGTCGAGTGGTGAATGTTACGCATGCATCTGTAGTAAACCTTTAAAAATGCCGTTCTACTTTCTACTGCCTGAGTTTCAGGATGGCAGCCATTTCCAGAGTCCTCTCCCGAATGCGGATCCAGTTACATACAAGGAGTTGGAGGCGTTCTGACATCGCCGGGCTTTCCGGAGCCATACAAAGCTGGAATAGAATGCACGTGGATGATTCGCGTGGAAGATACGATGAAAATCACGATAAACTTTCTGATACTCGACATGGGACAAAGTGGTAGGTGGTTACCTTCAACTCCGTGACGTAATTAAAAAGCTAGCAGAAGAGTTATTAAGTAGTAGTATTTTACAGGCAATTCATGTCTATATTTTATCATTGAAGTATTGAGGAATCAGAACGGATTTAAAATATGGTAAAATTAAAAAAAGAAATATGTGTTAATGCGATGTTATAATAAAATAATAATAATAATAATAATAATAATAATAATAATAATAATAATAATAATAATAATAAACTTCTATAGCGCCAATATCCTCGAAAAGAATTGAGCTCAGTGGCGACACCTATTACAGGGCTCGGGAAAATTAATAGTCCAGGTACAATGTACAAATCATCAACACATGTTTAAGAAATCATCGGAGGAAAGAATACTGATTGTTTGCATATTCTCATCATATTTTGAAATGTACATTTTTAATTTATATTTCATAAAATAAATTACGACCATTTTATGTTTTCAGTTTACCATATCTGTGATATTCCTAAACACTTATGTGATCATAATACGCTGATATTTTAATTAATTCACAAGGAAATTCAGCAGGCAAAGAGCCAAATAAGGCGTCTTTAGGAATATTCGGGTATAGCCCCTTTTTACTGGTCAGTTGCTGCCGTCTAGAGTTGGGCACTTATGTCATCTACATTTGTGTCTTTTGTATAATTTGGCAAGAATCTAAACCCGGAGAGTGACATTTTGCTGAACTGTGTGTATAACGTCACCAATCTGCGTAACAACACTGAACGTGCGTGCATATTCTGCTGTATAATTAATCAGCACCATGGCGGCGAGCTTAGTGAACCGCCTGAACACAAACCTACTACGACGTTTACAATCAGAAAAAAACTGTACTTGACATCTCACTTATAAGTGAGATATAAGTGATTCAATGACTAATAATAGGAATACAATTAATTGTTATCAGAACCATCCTAGTAATTCCTTTAAGTTGCTTGCTGTGAAGTATAGCGTTTGATGCTTAATTGTTGTACAATGTAACGAGTGATTGTTTTAAAGGATAAACTTTAACGTTTGTGATACTTTTACCTTCCAGTTACTTGTTCCCATTCGTTTCTCGCGTTGTACAACGGATTTGCTTCGCCGGACGTTGATCCGGATGAAATAGTATGTGGTCAGCTTTATTTTTTTAATTCAAAGAATCGCAAGGAATTCAAAGGAACCACGTTCAGGATGATTGTAAGGCAAGTGGCGTCGTGTTCGTGGGACAAACAGAATAACTTAGAATGTCCACAATCAATGAATGTCGTTATTGAAATATAAGAGTAATCTAAGAAAAAGCATCTATATAAGGTAGACCTAGCCATATGAGAAATAAATATTAACGTTTCTGTTTCTTAGTGATTATAAAGGGATCAGGGTAACCGATATCCTGTCTTTCCTCCCAGGTTCAAATCCGGAAATAGCAATGACTATAACAGCAAGGGATTCAAAGTGGCGTGGACAGCTGTTGGCCTTCCCAAATGGTACGATCTAGGGCCTGGAGCAAGTTAGTATATATAGGTCATCATGGCCACACATTTGTCATATTATAATACAATTGTGAATTAAATTGCAAGGACGAGCGTGGGAGGCTATATCTTCATTTTTTGGCGTAAACTATGCCAATTATTGCAGAACCGTGCCCGGAGTTCCACTGCAAAGGAGGCGAATACTGCATCGACACGAGCGGACTACTGTGTAATGCCCTACAGAGATACTGCATCGCAGATGAACTACGATGCAACGGAATTCCCAACTGCGGCGCCTACGACCATAGCGATGAAGAAGGCTGTACGTAAAGGCCATATCTAAGCGATCCTGGTTAAAGTCCTGTTATCTATTATCTGACTGTGATTTCTTGTAAATTGGACTACTATCTTTGAGATCAGTATAATAATATAGTTAATAGGTTCACTGAGAGATTGGAATTTTATGGTTTACATAGTGTATTAGTGACGGGTGATCTATAACTGTTTTCATTCTGGGTTTAGTATTGCTTGCTGTATGCCACTAAATATTGATACAGTCTTCTGAATGGAGGATAAACTAAATAATTGACTGACTGACTGACTGACTCACCCGCTCACTAACTCAATATCTTCACCATTATCTAATTGACCGTACAGGTGCCACCAAGGCCATATTGCTTACGTTCGCCGCCGTCGGGCCAATCATACTAATAGCATCAGTGGCCACAGCGGTTGTATTCTATCGTCGACGTCGACGTCAGCGTGAGCTGGAGAAATCTGACAACGCCGTTCACGTCGGAGAGCAGACCAATCACCCGGCCGACGGTCCGGAACGTCTGGATCACAGCAACGCCGGCTACATCGGGACCAACAACCACATCTACTCGTCGCTGCCCTCGACCGACGCCGCCGTACGTCGGCTGGACAAGAGTCCGTCGATGCGGCGTTGCTACGACGACAACGGCGACGTCGCGTACAGGCCGCGTGATGAGGGCTATCCTGCGATGAACGGCGACGGGATCCAGCCGGTGATACAATACGGCGTGACGACGGAATGTTACGGGTCGGACACCGAACAGGATTATCTATCCTACTGCTCGAACTACGGCTCCCAGGCGTCGCTGAGGCACATGAACAAGATGCCTCCGACTTATAAGATAGTCTATAGTACTGAGTACAACAACACCAGCGTCTCGGCGACGGTCTGATCGGATGACATCCCCGACACAGCCGTCGCTCTAACTGTTTGGCGGATTGTCGCGTCGATGAATGCCATTCGGCTTCCGCATCCGGCATAAGTCGCCGACATCGATCGCGGGGGAGATCGATTCTACGCGCTGGCTGATTGTGACCATCGTCATCGGTAGATGCGACGTTTCTAATTCGTCTTTTACACTATGAAGTTGTTCGGTGTTTACTTGGTAAGGTACTGACTCAGCTACGGCTCTTCCACTTTATGCACGCGATCATGCACAACGAATGCAAACAGCAATATTCACATTATTCGAGCACGCTAATTGGCGTCCTGTGTTCTTCTTGGATGAATGTTACGCAGTAATAAATCGGCAGTGTAAATACTATGACACAATTACTAACAGTAATATAATATATTCAAAATGGAAGACGAGCGTGGATTGGTGGTGGTGACTTCAACGTCGCATGACCTTAACCTTCCAGAACATGGCGAAATTTAACATCGTTTGCTTAATTCAGAAATCATTAATTTAAAAAGGGCGATTAGTTTTATGTTATGATGATTACTCATCGCCACACAGTCACGCAATATCTTTGAGGTAATACTTGCTATTATTGGTGTCGCCTAGTTTGATAATTTATTAAATAAACATTAACGGACAAAATTAGTCTGTTTTCTGTGTACAGTGTAACTTGTATATTGTGGAATGTGATACAAATGGAATGTCATAAGACCAGCGAAGTTTTCTCTCGCTCTATCCCCCCCCTCTCTCTCTCTCTCTCTCTCTCTCTCGGACTCGCCATTCGTATAATATTGGTGTTATCTTAGGAATCTACCTATTCAAATTACAGACTGATTCTACCCGACAAAGCATAATTGTATTTAAAAAATTGGCCAGCTCTTTAATATTATTAGTATTATAATAATTATAATTATTATTATTTTTATTCTTCTCATAATTATTATTTTAAAATATTATTTTATTATTATTATCAACATACCACCTACTACTACTACCACTACTACCACTACTACCACTACTATTAACTCCAACCGGGGCTATATCAAGGGTGATTCATATTTCACTTCGCTTCATTACCTTCGGAAGTCGTTCGGCCCATTTACCCTACCTTGTGCTCCAAAGTGGCCATAAAACTGCAACTACCACTACTACTGCGATCACCACCACCCCACTACTACTACTACTACTGCTACTACTACTGCTACTGCTACTGCTACTACTAAATACTACTACTAATTATTATAATTATTATTTTTTTTATTTTATTTAACATCACCACTGCTTCTGCTGCTGCTACTACCTACTACTACTACTACTATTATTACTACCTCCTACTACTACCACCACTTCTACTATTATTACTACTACTACTCCTACTACTACTACCATTACCACTACTACTATTACTACTACTACTACTACTTCTACCATCTACCACTACTACCACTACTACCACCGCTACCACCCCACTACTACCACTACTACTACTACAGATCAGTCCATAAAACCGTAAATAATATTATCACTTTTTAGTAATTTCTTTTACATTTGTTGTGATAGAGGATGGTTTAAAATGAGTTCTAGATAAAAGTTAAGAGATTTTTGAACTTTTAACATGATGCTATGACTTCCGTCAATCTTGTGTGACAGAATAAGCACGATATTGTGCTACCACCTTTGTGCACATTGCAGACTAAATAGGCAAGTAATCGTTGAAGGTAATTGGGTCAAATGAAAACTGCACGAAGTACAGCTGCACCACAGAGACGACTATTTTTGGCCAAACGCACGAAAATATTTCATCGATTTTTGTCACGAGACTTTTTTGTTCATTGTTTACATACGTTATCAGTTTTAGGTTTTCTTACAAATGTCATGGCTGATGTATCGACGTCGAGGCTATAGGCCAACTTTTCCGAATCACACACCGAGCTAGAACAAGTGGTTGCGTTCATGAGATCAAATCCATCAGAACTATTGGCTGGGCTGCAAAGCGCTAGAGTTCGGGGGCACGTTAAAACCTCAGCTTGTTTCCGAAGTTTACTTTTGGTGTTTCCCTAAAGCTAAAAAAAAAAAAAAAGGGGGGGGGGGGGGAAAAAAGAAGGGGGGGAAAGGGGTTGAAGGGGCTTGGTGTGCCCCTTTTGGGGACATCGGTTGGCAGCTAACCCCTTTGTAATAAAAACCAAATTGGATTAAAACAATGAAATATACTTAATCAGGCACGACGTTGTCGTCGGATCTCTCTATAAAGTGGCAATAGTAACTCTTCACCAGTAGATTTAATGGAGTGTTCACATGAGGCAGGATCATTTGAAGACCTCCACACGTTTTGATTTAGATCAAGCCAATTCAGCAGTAACTTGAATGGTTTCTTTTTCCCTTTTATAAATAGGGATAAAGTGGTATCACAACCTCTTATTGGATAAAGAAAGAACAAATTATGACCGAATCTCAGAGTTAGACGACACTGGGCATGTCTGATATCATACAGGGTATTAGAGAACATTCCACTTTTGAAGAACTATAGGCAATCATTTGGTTCACTAAAGCAACATTGATAGTCATACAATAGTCACAACACTATTATTTGACAGTTCTGTTGCACAATCACCGTGTCCACATTTGCCGCAGCCTTTTTACAAGTATCCCATCTTGTTCCAGTTGCACTGTCAAGGCTTCAATCATCCGGTTCGTATTACCTGGATTTGTAAAGAATTAAACTTATCTTATCATTGTTATCATTGAAAAATATTTCAGCGGCCTGGAAAATATTTTGGTTCTTAGTTCTATGCGTATCACTGTAGCCACCAAATACGACGTAGCTGGTTGCACCAAACTGCCTTCAAACAAATGATACGTATGTGCTTTCTAAGTCGCTGTATGACCCATTTTGTAGAAATTGTCACCCGCCACAGCACATACCTCCGAATATTAGAACATGCCATCTTTGTGATATGTCTGTGCACTGACTGTGTGTGAATCAATGACCCGGTACGTGACGAGTTTCTCTCTCTCTCTCTCTCCCCTCTCTCTCTCTCTCTCTCTCCTCTCTCTCTCTCTCATTGATATATCATCAAACATGGATCATGGATCGTGGATGAGGGGCTGACTCTTACCATAGGTATGAGGCGAAGTCTTCGTTTGATTGAATCATGGAAACAATCCCGTTGAACAAATACATGGTGTTCACTGTTATGATTTCATCTCGTATTTTCAGAGAGATGCGGAAAGTTTCCAATGGAAGAAGAACGCTATAGTTGTGATACAGCTGAACGTGTTCATTTCTGGATTGCTTCACGGTTGATGACGTCATTATCTACCACACCGGAACATATTGACATCAGTTTCTGACTCTTTTGTAAATGAGAATGGATTGTCAACCAATCTACAAGTATTCGGACATCCTTATATTTCCTCTGTTCCGAATCCACATAACTCTTCAAAATCCAGCACAACATGACACACCTAGCACCCAACGGGTTAAGACTCTGCCAATCATTCAGATGTTTTCATTGTTCTCATCACATCTTACTACTACTTCGAACTGTGGAGATGTTCATCGAGCAGAAATCAAGATACAAATTCAGGACACAATTGAGTCTATTTTACATATGTAAAATGTCCATCTACATAGAACTGAGGAATAATTTCAAGAATCGTTTCCAGATAAAATATCCAGTCACTACATCATTCTACGCTGGCTGGAGGTTGATTGCTTCCAGCTTTTCAATGACCAAGACTGCTGTTGATGTCTTCCACGGGTTGCGTTTTATTCATGAGAGTTTCATGCAGAGAATCGAGTGTCGCACGAGATTCTTCATTTATTTGAATTTCATTAAACAAAGCGACTGCTATTGCTTCCTTGGTCAGATAATGGACACACAATTCCCCAGCATAGGCATAATCAGTCAACATATTATTAATATAGTCAGTTTAATAAATTAGTGACCATAGATTGTTGAGGTCAGTTCTACTCATTATGCACCTTACAAACACCCATGAATGACACGAATGACCTAGCATTACTACTACTGAGAGCAGATCACTCACTTCCTGTTACAATCACCACGTTTACAGCTTTTGCATACAGAGGCTGATCGAATGGAACAACCTACGTCTGTTGTCCTTGTTTTTCACAATCCTGAGAAACAAACGTCATACTAGTGTAGATCACAACTAGATTGGTAGGTTACAAGATTACGAACAGTAGCATAATCACTCGTGGAGTCTGATAGTTCATATCTTTCTTAGTTACCAACTCCATGTACCATTTCAGCTTCTGTTTGTTATTAGTTTCAGCCAAGAACCGGACATCCAAAGCACGCACCGAAAACATGTTTAATTCCTTAGTCGATTTGAGGTTTTTCATGTTATCAATATCATCTATTGTTAATTCATTAGTATTGTATAGTAATGTATGTCAGGAGGTTTACTTCATGGACCTAAGCAGCACTCGCAGCTAATGGAAGTTTCTCTACGCGTTCGGCGATAACCCGATTTGCTATAGCATTTCCATCGTGATGCATTATCAAACACATACTGTAGGAATGTGGACTGATGGCTTCTCCTGCAACGTTTTGTTGTTGTTTGATATGTATGTCGACAAGTTGATGAGACCGGATGTACACAGATAGTCCAACGTGGATAATAGACAGAAAGTATTTCGGTCTGGTAGTAGAATTAACAGCATGGTTGATAAATGTTGATAAGTGGTTAATAACTATCTTAGTCTTTCGCCGTTTGCTCTTTTCTTCTATTTGTTGAAAGCATCATTCATAAACACATTCGGAATTTTTGGAACAGCAGACACCACGCTTTCAAATGCAGTATCCGCACGCATATACACATATCCTTGGCACACCATTGAACGAATATCTTCTCTGATTATCACAGCCGCCATCCAAATAACACGTAAGAGTCCTTCCTGTGCATCGAGCGATTTCTGAGTATCAATTATCTACTCAGAATGTTGTAACCTGTGTCACCTTCTAATGATGATGATGATGATGATGATGTATGTATGTATGTGTGTGTGTAATCTATGAGTCTTTAACTCACTTCTTTTCTAGATACACCCCAACGTTTTGAAGTAACTCGTCCAGTAGGTACTGTGAATTGACAAATGATGGCGACGTATTAAGTTGGTGAATTGACAACCAGGACAAAATGGCGACGTTTTAATTTGGCGAATTCTTGGTTCTAAAATGATCAAACTTCGTCATTTTTTCTGTAATATAAAGTCTGAATTATCTGTGTAAATTCACGAATATTTTCTCAAATAGCACCTTCAAAACACACCGACACCTTTAATTTCTTGTAATTCTAACCATAAGCAAACACACGGTCACACACCGGCTTACTGATTCTTATCCAATCATGCACCACTTTCAAAGGAAGTCATATGGAACATGATTGGTTAATGGTCAATAATCCACTTGAAATATCAGAGTTCATTACAAACATTCTTGGAAGCTTTTGCTGTGAAATAAACATTTGTAGTACTAAATATAAATAGTTTATTGACAATGTTCAATTTAATTGTTGTATGTAGATTAATATGCGTACACCAGTTCACATTATGGAGAGCAATAGTATATCCCTACAACTATGAGCTTTCGACGACATTTATGATGCCGTGTAGATCTGTGTGTAGATCGCATGATCGTCAAATGTTGACGATCGTTTTAATTTGGCTATTTTTTGAGCAATTCACCAAGTTCGTCGAATTAAAACGATTGTCAACATTTGCCGATCTAGAGTATTTGTCTTCATCGGCAGCCATTAAAATTAAATCAATAAATCTATCCCAACGGACACAAACAATATGCCTCACCATTGGCCATTTTTGGTCGACTACTTTATATCACAGTCTGCACCACCAGAAACACACAATGGAGTATAAAGTCAAATGGCACGGGTAAATGATGTGACAGTTATGACCTTAGGAAAAGGGTAAGCCGCAAATACGATGCTAAAGTTTCGAATATATGGGTTTTTTGGCAGATAATATGCACACAGACAGATGTTAGTCGGTCCAGTTTCCCAACTATTTCATCTTTTAGTCACAAACTACTGTCAACTATAGTATTTGGACCCTTTATCAAAGTCACGGTGGGTCCTTTCAGCCGTTTCTTTTCGCACAACAAACATATTTCTTCGGCATCCGATAACTACTCTCGATCTTGGAATTGAAAAGTATGACGTCATTATGGCGAAGTTATATCGAACGTGACAGTCCGAAACCATTAGTGCTTCATTTCTGGTGGTGAAAGGAAGGAATCTGACAAGTAATCTATATGGTCATGTAATATAAACATATTTGGCTGAGAATTGGCAGGTGCGGGGACAACTCGCGAGGGTTTGACGGCATATCTTTATGGTGGTGTCAGCTGAGATGTGACAATTAGCGACTTTTAATATGCCATTTCTGATAGTCACTCGAACATATCTGTCAGGTTTCATCTCTCTCCTATATTAATGTACTGAACTATAAGAGGAAATTGGCTGGAGAAGAAAATGACAATGATGAAGCTTAACATAATCATTTAGTGTAACCTTTCTGGCCATGAATGAGTTACACCATGGACATTCTAAATAATGTTAGAATATATATATATATATATATATATATATATATATATATATATATATATATATATATATATATCCATGAAGACAATTAGTTTTAAGTAGGACCATGAGTTTTCATCAATTGTAGAATACTTATGTTTTCTTTAATGTACAAAAACAACAACGTTGGAAACCTTATTTCTTTTAAATGATTCTTGGTCCAGATTTATATTGGCAGGTTTGGAAGAAAGGGCACTTTGTCACTGCTCTGCTTCCGCGTTATTCTCTCTGAAGCCACGAAATGTGTCTATCCCGGTAAAGACATATCGTTTGGCATTTGGCATAACCTTTAGCGGGATCTGATGGTGGCAAGAGATGGTGCTAAATGGATATATCCGCGACGTTGGTAAGCGTCAATAAATACCAGATCCGGGCTGAAGCCATAGTATGCAGCCATAATTACGGGTATCCGACTTCGATGGAAGCAGGCACAAGTCATAGGATGAGAGTAATTCCTAACATGCTTTAGTCTGGTCAATTGCCATGAGGAGGGAAATAAACAAAACTGTCTGATGCCAGACTAAGATGATCAGTACTATGAAGCTGGGCATCTTAATGCGATGAAATATAAGCGTTGAAGACAAAGTAAGCTATGCCATTCGAATGGCCGTTTCTAGTCGTATCAATTTAATTTTCTTTTAAATGACGTTGAAATGAAATCGAAATCTGCTAAGACTGATATACTGTGGTGGAGATGATGATTGTTGCGTGCAGTCTTTAATGCTGATGTTGTAGTGCGGATAGTTGGGTCGAAGTAATTTCCAAGAGTTATGAAGGATAACAAAATCAAGACTGAAACATCCATATCTAGATCGGGATTTGAACCAAAGTTCTAGAGGTGTATAGTCGACAGCGCAACCGCTCGGCCATTAGACAGGATCTTTTACGGTACCGAATTGCTGATTAAATTCGGTAATATCTACACAAAGCGATGTAAATAGCCTTCTTGTACTATATGTTGCATCAGACTTTGACTGATGGCTGTCCATTATGTAAGGAAATAATTAGCATTTCCAACATCAGTAAACGGCTTGATATGTAGAAAACAGTTCCACGAGCAAGAACAACATTGGCTGTTCTTTGTGAAGAATTAGTCACCACGAGGTGACACCATAATGTTACATAGTCAATTATTTACTATTACACAGCCATTCAAATTAAGATACAGCTCAGAGTGCTCGAACTCTGTAAATGTTTTGTTTTTACTGTGGTCAGTGGTACAGTCTAAGTCACCGATAATTCCTATCCATGACGCATGTTAGTGTTATATCAGGATGGATTGTCTCATCTATTCTCTAATTAGTTTAGAAAGGAATCCCTTTTGACATATATTGTGGTAGATAGAAATGTTTGTTCCTCAAATGACTTTAGTATCTCCAAAACAACCCGCAATCAATACACTTCAGAATGTTGTGGTAATACCGTTTTTATGATATTTGTTGTCTAGACTGCTATCAGAAATAAGCCACCAAATTAATTTGCAAAAATTAAAGACAAAACCGATTCAACTTTTTTTATTGAAAAACCTGATTCCTTGTTAATTACCTGGAGGACAAAGACTTATTTAATTATAATTGGCGAATCCTATCTCAGACGTTTTAACTAAAATGCGCTATTTTCTTAATCATCGCCAGTACAATGTATGCATTAAAGTGAAATGGAAAACATAATACTACACCGAGAGGCTAACTATAGGTATTCAAGAAACCTACACAATTACTTGTAGATCATTGTTATGCATGTTGGCTGATAGTTTGTGAACTGCTATTGCGGATGTTCGGTAAATTTTATTTTTGATAGCAGACTAAATAAAATCCCGTACAGAAATGATAATAAACAGACGAGACAAATATGTTGATATCTGTTTGTTGTTTTAACATTTGTTTTCTTGGGGTTTCTCTCTCTCTCTCTCTCTCTCAACCTCTCTCTCTCTCTCTCTCTCTCTCTCTACCTCTCTCTCTCTCTCTCTCTCTCTCTCTCTCTACTCTCTCTCTCTCTCTCTCTCTCTCTTCTCTCTCTCTCTCTCTCTACCTCTCTCTCTACCTCTCTCTTACTCTCTCTCTCTCTCTCTCTCCTCTCTACCTCTCTTACTCTCTCTCTCTCTCTCTCTCTCTCTCTCTACTCTCTCTCTCTCTCTCTCTCTCTCTCTCTCTCTCTCTTCTCTCTCTCTCTCTCTCTCCTCGCTCTCTACCTCTCTCTCTACCTCTCTCTCTCTCTCTCTACCTCTACCTCTCTACCTCTCTCTCTCTACCCCCCTCTCTCTTCTCTTTCTATATCTCTCTCTCTTTGTTTATTTGTATCTGTATGTGTTAGTATGTGTATGGTTGTATTTGTGTTTGTTTTTACGTGTGAAGATGGATGAATTCAGCTGCAAATCCACGTAAGATATATCAATAATGTGTCACCAAAAGAGCAACCAGCAAATCTCTGGAGTTCAATTAACATTCTATACAAATATATTACTTCACTTCGGGTTTTGTAATCTCATATTTATTTCTGGTTTAAATGTTCTAATAATAATATTACCATTTAGAAATAATATACGCATATCTGATGATCTGTGGCGTAGAGCGAATTTACTATTTAGTGACCGCTTGGTGAAGGCTTGGCTCTCTTATAAGTTGTTCTAGGTCTATGGGACAAATTTGACTTTTACAGATGAGTAGGAAGTACACTCTCATGGTACAGTCACAACATATCCTTTCTTGTTTAGTATACACATTGTTAAAACGTAAAAAATAACCTAACTAAATATCGGATACCCGTAAGTGTCTCTTAGTAATGCACAGAGGTGATCATTGCCTTCAGGGTTGGCAACTCATTAAACAGTTTGTATAAGCTAATGGCAGATTGTATTCATGGTGGCAGAAATGGTAAACAGTAAAACTCAGTATATATATATATATATATATATATATATATATATATATATATATATATATATATATATATATCGATAATAAACTTAACACTATAACAACATGATATTATAATGCTAGCATATATTTGAATAATAGAGATATACTGTATCGAAGACGGCATTGGCAAGTAATGTGTATTAAAGGATGCAAACATCGGAAGGACTTACATTATAATACTAAAGCGAATACATCTATAAACCAATACATGTTATAATGTATGGGATACACATTAATTATTAGTCATATTCCAGCTGAACATTTGAATCAACAAACTTGAAACTGTTACGTTATTTCTATAAAATATGACATGCTTCAAATTACCTTTTAAACTGATACACTGACTGAAATAAGTAAAGGTAAACAGAAATCGTAATGTGAAAGGTACCAAAGATGAATAATTCTAAACATTATCAAAAATCTAAATAGAAACGACATTAGCATTTTACAGTTTTTTCTTCGTCATATTTCTATTTTCTCTATTGGTTTTATTAAACTATTCACATAATTAATTAAATTAGTCAATCGTGTAAACTAAACACTCAAGTCGCAATATCGAATTCGACGTTAATCGCTACTTATAAAAGCTTAGATCATTTTGTAATATTACGTATTATTCGTGGGCATGGCCTTTAATTTATATCATCATTTACAAAATGAAGCTGTTTCTGCGTTTCTTATCTTACGACATAATTTAGAATTATCACCAAATACTTTAAACTGCTAATTAAATCTTATATGAACCATTGTATTCAACGTGTCCATTGTTTCTCTCTTAAATGTTTCAGCTGATCTTACTGAGAGTTGTGGAATATTAATAAACCATTCGATACGTAAAATGTAAATTCTACAAACAGAAACGATGTTGCTTGTAATTGGTAAAGAATGAATGGCTTCGAGATGAAACAGTAATGTAATATAATGAATGTGGCATCATTAATCAGTTATTTAAATTAGAACATAGTCCGTAATGTTTGAGCTCTGTAAATGTTTTAGTATTTGTGTGCGAGGTAAAGCCTCAATCACTCATATATCCCATTCGGGATGAGTATTAATATGATACAAACTCTGATTGTCTCATCTATGTTCTAAGTATTCCAGAAAGTAGTCCTTTACGCATATATTGCACTAGATATATTTAGTATTCACTACATATATATATATATATATATATATATATATATATATATATATATATATATATCAATCTATATAGAGGTATGGATATGGACAATTATGGTGATATAGAGGTGGGTAAGTAGATTGCCCCTCTCTTTTTTGGAAAATAACTCGAATCTGATATCTTTATGATAACAGGGATCCCAATAAAATATGAGCAAACTTTTATAAATAAAAACAATTACTAACAATAAAGAAGCGGCGTAGTTTCTCATCAATGAAGAATGACATTCCAGAGTGTTTATATATATATATATATAATAAATTGAAAATCATTTGCCTTCTTGATGACTCTTGCTCACGATGTATACTTATTGCCATCGGTATAGATCATTTGTGGAAAGTGCATATTGTCCTTTTTATGGTTTCAGATTCGTCTTTTCAGCTGCAAAATGTGTCCATTCTGATAAAACATATCATTTGGCGTTTTTTGTGGCCCTTCGGGGAATCTCATAGCATGGCCTATCATTGAATGACTATATTCATCGCGCGGATAAATCTCAATAACAACTCCATCTGGAATAAAGTCAACGCTTGTCAACTATATAATGAAAAGATCTAAGTTTGACGGAAGCAGGACAAGCCCACAGGAGAAAGGTATCCTCAACAGATCTAGGTCTGATCTATTACCACGAGATTGTACACAAAACATATTTCCAAGTTAGACGGAAGTCATAACTCCTATTAAACTGGACATGGTTTTTGCGATGATTTATGAAGGTTGAGGGATGTAAACCGACATTAAAGGTTGATGACAAAAGAATATATTAAAGAGAAGCCAACATCCTGTATATTGGAGATAAACGGTGTGGTTTATTGTTGTATTCGATGTTGTTATTGGTTGCGTATAGAAAGTTTAAAAGGTTGAGCCATCTACGAAAACTACTGAAGCAAAACGAATTATCAATGATCATTCAGTCATTAACTAGATTAAAATATGAACAACAGTACTGGCGGCTATATAGCCATGTGTTTTTACATTCAAATTCAGTTTGGGGAATTACGTAAGTTCTCAAAAAAGGCAGCGCAGGAAAGTGATCAAACATCTATGGAATATTAGTGAGAAAAGGGATTAAATAACACAATAAAAGAATTGTTTGCCGACCAAAGCTTTTTAGACAGAGATGCTTTAAATCCACTGACAATAGATGACATTCCAGTATTCCAAATTAAACAACTGGTACAGAGACGTTTGTTGGAGAAACTGTTACGTAAGGTAGCTGTGAGTGTTGAGACCCCAGGAACTGGCGATGAGAATACAATTACGGATGAAATCTCTACAGGAACTGTGGCCACTATTGAAACCAAAAACGCTCCTGATAATGTCACGAATTCCTACGGCCATGACCAAAGAATCTAAATGGGATAGCGCACTTCAACAGCTCATCTGCATGAAAAATTAGGTCCTAACAGAAGGAAAAAGTCAAGTATGGGGTACCCATATAACATGTTTATGTTGGATATAAGGACTACCAGTAAACATATTATGAGAGGTGACTTAAATCCATTCATATATTTAGCAGACAATTTCCGATTATCCGAATATAGTTGACTTTGTTTCATATCTGTATTGTGACGCAGATGAATAGATTTTCTCATCACATGA
>JAODUP010000782.1:417500-457500 GCA_025642065.1 Paralvinella palmiformis | reverse complement strand
CCACATGTTTGTGGTATGACACTTCATTTAGTGCACTACCATACATGTGGATGGATGGGTGTTCAGCGAGATTTGTTTTATTATATATTATGAGGGATTCCGTTTTCGGCAGACTGAACCTCACTAGCCATGTTTTTTCCCATGCACCAATAGCTGCTAGGTCTTGTTCAAGACGTTCAGCTGCACTTACTCTATCGTCCACCTCAATGAACAATGATGTGTGGTCAGCAAACATTCTGATCTGGCAATGCTTGACGACATGCGTTATGTCGTTTAGAAAAATCAAAGTAGAGGGCCAAGGACTGAACCTTGGGGGACTCCAGCCAGTATCAGACTCCAAGGTGAAAACTGTCGATTTATCACAACTCGCTGATAGCGATCCTGGATATAGTTTGTAAGCCAAGCTAACAAGGATCCAGAAATGCCATATTTTTCTAACTTAAAAATTAGACCAAGGTGCCATACCCGGTCGAAAGCTCACTGATGTCACAAAATACTATTATAATCTCTTTGCCTACTGACACAGCTTGAATTAGGTTAAATCGGTGAGGACAATTCATCTGTATGGACATCATGAACAGATGATGGTCTAAGGGGGATCAGGGTCGTGCGTAGTAGAATAAATAAACTAACTTGGGTATTTCCATAGTTTGTAGCTACGTTTTGTAAAATTAAATTCCGATCTAAAGTAATCAGTTTCCTGTATATCTTGTGATATATAGTACCATGTATCTGATAATAAATTAATAATATTCTGTCTTGTGGGTAGGCATGTGCAGTAATACTCATTTAAGGCAAGCAGTCATTTTTTATATGTGATCTTGAGACAGAACGAAACTTCATATATATTTATATAAGAACGTTACTTAAATAATGTTTATAGCATGGTATTAATGCATAATACTATCACTGTGCCCTACAAAATTTACATCCATCTGCTGATAAATACTCAATAATAATGGACGTAGTTAGTAACCTCAAATGAGTGATTATATATATATATATATATATATATATATATATATATATATATATATATATATATATATATACTGTCAGCAACAAGGTAACTGTTTACCACAATAAACGTCGTATAAATACCAGCATAATCACATTTCTCTAACTGGCAGTAACCAAACGAAGGCTTTGTTTAATGTGTATTCATTCGTTAATACAACCTCTCCCGATTGTAGATCAAATCTATACAAGTTATTGTAGGCTCTGGTCGTAGACAAGCTAGGGATTTAATAAGGAGTATTACTTTTAATTATCATGACTTGTATGTCATCGACTCCTTACATACATGGTTAAGGTCTCCTTATCATACCGATTATTCAATCATATGGGTGATTATATTGCATCACAATGTATTCATGTACTAGCGCTTACTGAAACGTGGCTGGGACTGACACTGATCAGCTCACCATAAATGAGTTAGTTCCTGCAGGTTATGAGTGTAATAATATTCCTCGTAAAAGTGGTAAACGCTGAGCTGGTATTGGCATACTGTACAAATCGGGACTGGCTGTCACTGTGAGAAGGTCGTCAGAGACAATGAAATTATATATATATATATATATATATATATATATATATATATATATGGACTGTACCATAAATATAAATAAGGTTACAGTTAATTACTATATATCATCCTCTCATTCTAAACAAAATGGCTTTAGAAATTCATCATTTATTGATAAATGGACTAACTATTTAGATAACATGACAATTATGCCGTATAATGTCATAATAAATTTCCATGTGGATAATTAGTGCGATGTTAAAGCTTGTAGGGTTGGCATTATATTGGATTCAAACGGATTGACTCAGCATAGTAATAGTGCAACTGACAAACGATGCCAAAACAAGTATATTAGGTCATCTCTAGAGAATCGAGCCCCATCATAGTTGGAGATCCTTCTGTATTTGACCCATGATTCAGTAATAACAAAGGTAAATCCTTTGTTGATCATCTGGCTGTACAGTTCGTTATTAATATGGACAAGCTAGACTGCATACGAAGAAAGATGACATACAGAAAATATCGTGGGATAAATATTACATAATTTATCCAGGATCTACAGTCGTCTCAACACCTGAGTAGATGTAAGGGATCAGTTGATGAGCTGGTAGAAGCCGATACCAAAGGTGTGCAAAGTAGCATTGATCACTTGCTCCCGCTTGTTCAGAAATCATCACGTTGAGACTGGAAACTCATTGGTACTTCGAATAAGTTAGATCTGCTAAGAATATTCTCAGGAAAGCAGAGGAAACCTTGCACCGAATTTCCTTAATAATGCACTTAGAAATATACAGGGATCTCTGTAGGAAAATAAATACATTACTATAGGAGAAGAATGCCTATTCCACAAATATAGAGGAATGAGGAACAGATACAAAGAAACCCTTCTAATTAAATAAGAACTTAATGGCAAGTAACTGGAATGTACATCTTTAATGTTTTATCTCTGTTGAACACCTGGCTGACAAATTCAGCAATTTCGTCATAAGGAAAACAAAAACATCAGGAATAAGATTATTTATGGTTCCCCAAATAACGCCTGCAATATTTCTATGGATGTGGATATTATATTTAGTGGAACACATGCTCGAAATAGTTCGATCAGCTTCTGAAGTTGAGATCAAGGAAATAATCACCAAGTCTCCGAACAAGTCATGTGTCTTGGATCCGCTGTCCAATTGGCCTTTGAAGATATGAAGAATGATCTTCTTATTTTTAACCATCCTTTTATTTCTAAACCCATTGAAAAAGTAATAGCAAGGCGTATAGAAGAACACTTAGAACATAATGATGTCAGTGATAGTTATCAGTCTGCTTATCGTGGAGGTTATTCAGCAGGAACTGCTCTCTTGACAACTGGACAATGACATTGGTAAGGATCTTTATGAAGGATTTATAAGTGGATTAATTATCCTTGATTTAGCTATAACTTTTGATTGTAATAGATCATCCGATAACACTGAAGCGTGGAGAATATTCATTTGGAATTAAGATAAAGGCATTAACCTTCGGCAGAGTCTTACCTAGCCGAGAAAACTCAGTGTGTTTCAGTGGCGGATAAAACATCACCACATGTAAGTCTTCATTTTGGTGTAACACGGGGATCCGTTTTAGAAACAAACAATTACTGTATGTATACCAATCCAGTTGGTGAAATTATTTAATGGCTTGTAATTCAGATATCAGTATTTGGATTAACAGCAACATGCTGAAATTGAATGAGGTTAAAACCGAACTCAGTGTTTTCTCATGGAAGCATCAAGCAAAGAAAACTGTGAATCTTCATATTATGAATATATTGGATCATACTCTACAAATAGAGAAACATGTGAATTCTCTCTGTACGTCCTATTATTACCAAATAAGTAATATAAGGTTTCTTCGTAAGTACATAAATGATGAGATACACAAGACTTTAGTGCAAGCCCTTATTATTTCTCGACAGGACTATGACAATGCATTATTATATAACATCCCTCTCTCTCTCTCTAACAAACCACCTACAGTATTAAAGCAGACATGTTAAAGCACCGTTGGGTTTATATTTGTAAAATTAAAACATTTCAATTTGTCAAAACACTCTCTATTATAGAATAGAATGATAGTCACCCATGGTGACCTAAGCCATCCCTTTTCTTATCCCAAAACTGAGAATCTTGAATCAACCCTTGTTAAGGACCTGCTCCATTTAATGGATTTTCTCACATAAATAGGTCATGATATTATGGTCTGGAAATTACGAATCTGTTCCCTTCCCAACTGATCCGCTCATCGTCTCAGCTGCTGCCTCCCCCCCTCCCCCAACTGAAAACAAGACTATGCGACTTAGATTGACAATTGATTAAGCACCAGAACCGTTATCATACATACTGCATTATCTATTACTAATGACAAAATCAGCACCGTGAAGCAAACTCTTCTCATCTTGTTATATCTTTTGAAGCTACACCAGACATTTTATATTCTTGGTATCTGTGATGCATCGGCGATATAACAAACCTATAGTTATAGGAATACATGCACTTAATAAATATTTAATCATACGAGAATTTGTCTGGAGGCAAAACTCATTTAAAGAAGAAATCTCGGTGAGACGTCGTTTCTAGTTTGTTTTTGTATCGTGGAGATAACTGGCAGTAAATACCATAACTATATATATATATATATATATATATATATATATATATAGAGAGAGAGAGAGAGAGAGAGAGAGAGAGAGAGAGAGGAGAGAGAAAGAGAGAGAGAGCCAAGATTTTAATTATTATTATCTTCATTATTAATATTGCTATTATTATTTTATTTACATCACCACCACCACCGTAATAATAATAATAATAATAATTATTATTATAATCATAAATCCATCAGCACCACCTTCACCGTCATCGTTATTAATACCGAAACTATTTCTTCTGCTGCAATAGTGGTGATTAATAATGATAATAATGTCTTTAGTACCACCTTATCCCCAGAAATCTCTAAAGTAATCACAGTTAAAGATTAGCAATATCGAAATGAACGAGGATCCATGATAAATCGTATTCAGCCTTTTTACCTGATTCCGTATTAATTACCTCTAAGACGAAGGATTATTTAATTATAATTGGTAAGTTTTATCTAAACGTTATTGAAACATTATACTTTCATGTTAATGCAAAACTCAAATAAAACAATTTAATTATCTAGAAAAATACGCCTATGTCAATTCCTTTTTGCATACCAAGTAGATATTTTTATTCCATCGAACTTTGTCGATTATTAATCCCTGTGTTCTACAATTCCTAAAATTAAATGATTACTTGTAAATGACAAGTCTGCATGTTTTCCTATGGTGTTAAGAAATACTATTGCAGGTATTCGATGCCTTTTATTTATAATAACGTCCTAGAACAAATTCGCTATGCAAATGTGCAAGTAACATTACTACACTAGCTTAAATATACATCTATTACAATTATTTGAAGATTTATTAATCTAGCTCTCTGTCTATTTGGCTCTTTGTTTACTTTTTATTTGGGTGAATTATCATGTTAATATTTTTGTATGGGCTTTCTTTTCCTTGACCCTTCCCTTTGTTTATATATATATATATATATATATATATATATATATATATATATATATATGTGTGTGTGTGTGTGTGTGTGTGTGTGTGTGTGTGTGTGTGTGTGTGTGTCTATGTGTATGTGTGAGAGATTGTATTTAGTTTGTTTGTGTGTGTGTGCGCGCGCGTATGTCCGATTTTATATTCATATACACACGTGTCTATACTCAATCCACTATACGCAAGAGTTCTCCGAGGTCCTAGATAGGGAAATAGTGGTGAATCACATTTGCGAGTTCGATGGATTCCACGTCCAAGTCGACCTGGCCACCATTATGCGCGAATAAAACGCCACGATTTTAGACATCGCCTCCTTGGTTGGGCGGCAAGTCTGAACATCGGTGCGTACCAAAGGAGCTGGGTACACCACCCGGACCAAGCTCTACAACAAGGTAGTATCGAACTTTGAGGCGAGCGAAACCTGCGAGCCAATTGGTGGCCATCTCGCTGACTATGCTAACTGTCACAACCAGGACGAAACGGCTTACACTATGGGGGCCATAGTGTCAATTATATTGCGCACGTAACTCCTACCATACTCAATGAATTGACTATCCCAATTTAGTTTGCTCACTAATCTTTGTAATTGCTCGATTTCGAGATCAAAAGGACTCAATTCCTGCAATAGGTCAACCAGTTTATTATTTCGCAAACTGATAGTCATATTTACAATATCAATATCACTACCAAGAAAAACAATTTAATATATAAAATTTGTCAACATCATCTGATATTTGCAAAATAAATATTGAGATTAAACAATCTGTAATTGATCTTATTTAACATTTCATAACAAAGCGACACAGTTTAAGAATGAAGAGGGTATATATGCCATTGGGGGTCTTCTGACTCTTTACATTTGTTGCATACAAGTTGAAACCTGAAGTTTGTGCCATAGGCACATTTCTTTTAGTGTCATTGTACTTATTACTTGGATACGGTTTTTAGTATGTTTTGACCTTTTCTCAACTGACTAAAATAATAATTAATATTAACATAATAATAAAAATAATAATAATAAAAAAACAATAATAATAATAATAATAATAATAATAATTATAATCATCATTATGGTAAACGTAAATAGAGATGATAATAACAGTAAAGCGGTTTTCTTTATTTAACTTTTTATTTGTCATAAACCAAACATAAAGCTAAGCTAGCAGTTTAGAATAAAAAAATAAGATTAACGTTATACAATATTCTCTGTAAGATTTTGCGTTATTATACTATAATGATATTTCAGTGCCAGCAAGCTCTATAAGTTGTAAGAGGGATTTGCTTCGGGGAAATACTTGCGTGATTAAATATTTATTGAGGGCACGTTATGTTATACATATCGTCTTGTTTTATCATCAATATATTACAGATACAAACTTGTATCTTTTTCGTTGTGCGTTTTTTTTTTAAAAAAATTAATAAAATGTTAGATATTGTAATTACTTAGCTAATTAATTTGATTTGGTTATTGCAATGCATGTTAATGCAACTGTATGCAATTAAGAATGTAGTCTTACTGGAGTGTTAGGTGATGCATGTTCACGTGAGCACAGACTAATTAGTGTCATCTTTCTTCTGTTTATTTCAAAAGGAAAACATTTACATGTGTATTGGGCCTTAGACAGGTCGTGGATCAACACAATTTAGGAAGTAACCCTTCCTATATATTGCTGTGACTGTGAATGCATTTGTGTGTCGTGTGTGTGTGTGTGTGTGTGTGTATGCGTGCGTATGTGTGTGCGTGTGTGGATATACTTTTGTATTAGTATATAGGGAGGCAGGCAGGTAAATAGCCACCCTTTCAAGAATTCAACTTGAACCAAGAATCCGTATTTTAGTCCTAACAATTAGTGTATATGATGTAGGAAACACTACATCCTTTGGTATATTTCTTTATCTTATATTTGTTCCTGTCATAAGCTTATGATATGCAAAATAACTAAAATGGGAAAATACGGTGTTTTAATCAAACCTTTTAGTTGAATAGTTCAGTTGTTAAACCTGTGCGCTGGTCACACCTGGAAGAATCGGACGCGGTGCGACGTCCAGAAACACAGGTAAAACATATAAGTGATATTTTACTCCTTCACAATCCATTCATTGACTTGGTGAGAGGACTTGTATGTCTCAGTGACCCACAGAGCTATTTCAGCAGAAGCTATGGCTTCTGTTAGGGACACCCAAGCTGGGCTAATCAATGGGCAGAGGTTAAAGTGATATAGACTAAGGCTGAGGTAATCCAAACAGAAGCTTCAAGTGATACAGTAAGAGAGGTGTTGGGCCGCACGAAACACTCTAATACACCACAATACCATGCATCAATAGGCAAGGAATAACAATTTTTACTCAAACATTCATTACTAATTTTACCAGACAATTTAATCAATATTTTGGCCATAATATTCTTGTCAAATGACACACTATGGTACAATTCACGATATTTGTCAGCAAATGCATTACTTATATTTTCATTGCCATATTTATCATCAATCACATTAACTAGCGATTGAAATCTACCCCCTATACGCTTCACATCTTTCCAGAAATCTCGTTTATTTTGTGATTGAAGCGAGGTAGCCAATTGTTTAGATATATGTGTATCTTGCTCTTTCTTGAGAGCCTTCAGCGCATGTTTGTAGCTGGCCCTTATATGGGTTATTCCATATAAAATCAACTATTGCTTCCCACTTGACCACTTCACATTGTATTAATATTTTTTTATATATCAACTACCATGTATATGATGAGATCGGCGGCGATTTGTAGGTTTCACAAAAAAATATATTCATATTTGCACCATTTTGAAGTGCCATTGGGTATCTCGAAATCGGGCCTGATTTATAGCCCTAATTGAACGCGGATAACTTGTTTGAATTAATTGGCATAGAGACATGAAACTTTCACAGATGAAAGCTGAGTCAGAGATCTATCCAGAACTGCAATAAAGCTAAGGTATAAACCTATGGTTAGCACGTCAAGCCAAAATCTGGATTGTTATTCCGTTCCCTTTTTTCTAGCAACTTTGCAAGTCGATATCTTCAGAGCCATGACAATTACAATGTTCAAACCGTACAATTTCAATCTCTTTACATGTGTAATGTGTCAGCAGTCTCTAAGCCGCCAAGAAACAAAACAAAAAATCACCTACAGTCGTGGTGTCCGGGAGTAAAACAGCCAAGTATGATCACAGTAGTTATGAGAATGTTTATGTTAATAGCCAAAATCAGCCTTGTTTATAACTATTTTTCTTTCTTTCGTTAAAGCAATACTATACAAAATGTTTAGCCCAATTGCCACAATCTTCAAAGGGCCGTTTGTATAGCGGGCAGGCGTCATGAAATGTCTACTATTACAATTGATAGATTAATTGCTATTAAAAACTGACATATGCGCTAAAGCAGACCGCAATATCGTCATGAGTTCGGTACTGTAAAAACTATCTGTTAACATTTTGAAACCAGACAAGATGTCTGCTATTGAAACTAGTGTTATAATACGTGCTTAAATGTTATTTATGACAAGGAGACTAGAGGTAGCCTTGAATGCCATAGTTTTAACTGGACATAACTGGAGCAAGGAAATATAATTCTATTCCTACATACTACTGAGGTGAATTTTATATGCAACTAAAGTTGTTATTTAAAACACACCAAACAGGAGAGCTGTGTTCGATGCTACGGCCTGAGATGCGATGCAATGTTTCTATTCTTGAGTCAGGAGTACTTCTGATGCTTTAAGAACGCACTGTATCTGCTACATTCATTAAAATGATATATTTCTAAGGCCAAACGCCCAAAGGGCGTCCCTTGAAAGACGCAAATAGGGCATGGAATACACAGCTCTAGATGAACTTTTCTTAGAATTCCGGAACCTGGAAACATACATTATTTACGCACAGACAACATATTTTCAACTGCAGCATATTATATCTTGTGGTATTTGTGTATGTTTATGTGTTGGTGTTGGTGGGTAACTTCACTAGCATTTTGAGTCCGAATATTCAATCAATGATTATACCTTTTTAACGAAGATTCGATCTGAAGTGTATGGCAGGTATATTATGTAGTGATAATAAATTAACAGCTTCACTTTTATGTAAGTAGTTGTAGGCATGTCTGACAATGTTCATCCGCGTATACATGTATATACGATCTATCTATATTTCTATTTAGTTGCTTATCAATTGAGATTATTTCAGATCTATGGCACTGGCACGGATGTGTAAGTCGTATACTCTCAGCTTGCCCTTTCCAAGAAAATTACAATTAAATTATAAATATGACTTTATATTACAGCATAGTGGATTATTACAGAACTAGGACGAAATATCGGTTCAATCCTCAGTACTGAGTAAATTGTATCGTTTACTCAAAACTAATTTATAGTTAATCCTTGTATGTTTACTTTCCATTCTTAGTGATAGCTCTTCCTGAACAACTTTAACGCTCAAAATTTATATATGTTGGATAAAATTAAACGAAAACATCTATTAGCTTGATTTAATTGACCTGTAATTGAGATTTTCGGATGTGCAGCAGTTTTTCGATAAAAATACTAATGGTATTTAGAGATTCTACTAGATATACAATTGCAAGTTTTTATTTAATCCTAACGTAATTAGCTACCTATAGGAAATAGTTTTGACCACAATTTTACGCTCAAAGGGTGTTTGCTAAAGTTAGGAGCACTCAAAATGAAAGCTAACCTGCTCCCCAGTTTGTATAAGCTAACACAACATTTCATAGTCGCAGAAAATATTATTACTAATATTAATACAGCATTTGTTAAGCGTTGTATTTCCAACAAGCTGTTCAGGGACGCTTTACACAATAATTATAAATATGATATGCATATTAGGGTTATCCAGTGTTACGGTAATACCTGATGAGATATTAAAACGTTCTATGACTGATAATTGAAGTAAATAGATTTTCTATTTGGATTTGAATGTTGCAACAGTCTTCATGGATTTGGTGGCTTCTGGGAGAGCATTCCATACAGTTGCAGCCTGGTATGGGAAAACCGGTCTTCTGTAGTTTTGAGGACTGCAAGAATATTCTTGGAACTGGACCGTATTTACAGCTGCTCTTCGTGGATTGTAGACACATTTCTTATAAGGGGGGGGGGGGGCGGGGCGCAGCACCATTCAGTGCTTTGAAAGTAAACGGTAGAAATGTGAACTTAACGCTGGTCCACGTGTAACGAGTGTAGACTCTTTAAGATTGGAGTTATGTGGTCATGTATTTTGGCTGACATATTTTGTACTCGTTGGAGTTTATGTAATAGTTACTTTTGATACATCATTTCAGGTTTAAGCCATGTCTCTGTCATATTAGTCGAATCCAATGAGTTGCAGTAATTAGGTCTGGAAAAAAGCATGGTCCATAACTAAAATAAATCATGGGATAGCGCTTTTGTAATGAACGAGATGTTTCTTAGATGGTTAAAAACAGTAGAAGAGACCTTTCGGACATGATTTCTAATAGTAAAGTGACAGTTAAAAATAACTACCAGATTGCGGACAGACAAAGCAGGACTGATAGCAGCAGTTCCCACCTGAATGAGTCTATCATATGAAGGAAAAGGGTTGATAATATCAATAGATAGTTAAAGGTGGGTATCATCTGCATATGAATGAAACTCAAAATTAGGAATATTGATGATATCCGCAATAGGTAGGATATATATGTAGAAAGGAAGAGGGCCCAATACGAACCCACGTGACACGCCATAAGGAAGATGGAAAATGAAAGAGAGTTGAGAATGTATTATTGATCATCACATTCGGGTGCGATATGCTAAATAGGATCTGGGCCATGCCAGAGCTATTCTTCCTATATCCAATCAAGTCTTAATATGATGTAAGATAATCTGGTGATCTACGGTTTCAAAGGGGGCAGATAGATGAAGTAGCACCAAGAATGATCCCCTTTCCTATTCATGTCACTAAGTAGATAATTATGGACACGTAAAAAGGCTGAAGTAGTGTATGATATGCTTAGTAGATAGACTGCATGGTTTCATGTATATCAATGGTAGATAGGTGCTCTTTTATACGTTCTACAATGAATCAATCAATTTTAGAAGGAAAGATTAGATATCGAATGATAATTCTACAGAGATCCGAAATCCGAACCAGATTTTTCCAATAAAGAGGTTAAAGTGGCTTCTTTGAGATAAGCTGGAACGCTCCCCTCTAAAATCGACATGTTCATAATAATGATAATAAAAGGGAAATTTAGATGGATATGTTACTTTAGTAACCACGTACGCCATGGATCCAGGCAACAAGAAGCAGAAGATAATATCTATATCAGAATTTCGTCACAAGTAGCTTATATACTCCATACTGACGGCGGACCCTGTGAAGTTCTGCTGTAAGTGTCAAATCAAGTGTTAGATCATCAGCAATTTAATGAGCAAGTTCATGGCGGATTCTTTCAATTTGTGTCAGGAAGGAATGATTGAATCTTTCTGCAAGCCCAGTTGCCGAAGAATATGACGGCACGAAACCAATCATCCCCTGTATGTAGGATTTGTTCACACTATTAAAGATGGTTTTCTGATCTCCTGCACATTGGATGATTCTACTATTGAAGTAAAATGTCTTATTCATACCAATACGACCCTTCATGTGTCATCTCTGGTGCTGGAATATATTCCGGTGAATAGTCAGGCGAAATCTTCTCCGGTTCCTTTCACGTTGTCGTAGGACACATTTGACTTCGCTGATTTCATTTTGGGTAAACAGGGAACTGTAAGGCTCAATACTAGGATTTAGCTTTTAAATGGTGCATGTTTCTGGATAACACTATGTATTACCTTATTATGTTGTGACAACGCAGCATCCAGGATGGTATTTGATATTGTAAATAGTCCACTGACATTAGTGTCACCAGACAAACATTCTAGAGTCAATAGCATAAACGTACGATAGATAATAGTTCTTTGTGTATGGCAGCATAGTCCGAGAACATGGCAGGTAGAAATGTAAGCCTATGGATGAGTGGCATGATCTGGTTATAATCAAATCCAGTATATAGGTGTCTCTATGTGTTCTTTCTGTCACATGTTGTTTGAGGTTAGCTGACACTTATATCGTTTACTTGTCTCCCTTCTGTGTCCATTTCAATATCCCAGTATATGTTAAAATCGTCAGTTATCATGAAATCGCCAGGCAATAAAGTTAATGAATTTAGATAATCTTTTCTGTTATGGCTTTAACCTAGGCGGTAAATGATCACGAGATTGAGAAATTCGAAAGCTATTGTGTCAGACACAGATTTCTTGTATATAAGTGCAAGGTCCACACTCTTACCTCTAACCCTGGGGATAGAACTAAGTTTGTAGTCATCGCGTGTTTTCCTTAATATTGCTGTCATCGTTTCAGGTTTAAGCCATGTCTCTTCATATCAGTCGAATCAAAATCATGCTCTAAGACCTAATCAACCAGAAAATTAGCCTTAATTCTGGATTATTGACAATATATTACGTAACATTTAAGTAGTTGTTTATTCGGCTCAATGTTGTTTCTAACATTTATATGAGTTACAACGGGGAACTATTTATTAATCCCAGCGGATGTTCCCCTATTTTGTGGTATATTGGTTGCAATATCTTCAGTTGTGACTGTTCGCAGTATATTCCAATCGATGGGGCACAATATTTTTATTCTCCTTCAGTTGGAACAGCACATCCCTGCCATATCATATGTTTAAAATTCTCTAACACAGTTAATACTACAATAAGGTGATTCAGAGCTTAATAGTTACATGATAACTTAGCACAAATATATAACTGTCAGCACCTGTATATTATTCATGTCAATGGTAAACTAACAATGCAATACAATAATATTATAAAGTAGAATATTATATTATACAGAATTATACGGAATTATACAACAAGGCACAGGAGGACATAATAGCCGCAGAAAAATCTATAGCCCAATATCAGATGCTCTTCTCGGTCCTGGACAGTGCCATAACCTCCTCCGGAATGACTCTCAAATGTCAACCAAAACATCAGACGGTACAGAAATCCCCCCGACAACCCAAGGAAGTTGCAACGAAGAACCGACCCCAAATCCCGTCGAAACCGCCAACTCAGTCATCAGTCCAGGAAATATCACAATCACCTCCTCGAACATCAGAGGCTTCCAAGCAAACAGAAATCTCCTGTTAACCACCATTCAGGACAGTCACCCACAAATCTTCATGCTCCAGGAAACATTCACCAAGAATGCTCCCCCACCAAAACTCCCTGGATACATTGTGTACCACAAGACTAGATTAACCAACTCTTCCACAGTTGACAGAGGACTCATCACAGCAGTCAGAGCTGACGTGCCACATGTCTCCATCCGCAAATACACGGCGAATAAAGACAGGGAATCACTGAACATTACAGTATAAGGATTCAAGAATACAACACTTGATTTGATCAACACATACGTCTCGCCACGCCACCTGTTTGACTTAGACCAAGCAACAGCAGGTTCCGATAACTTTCTTCTTGCAGGAGCATTGTAATAAATGATTAAAAGGTTATAACCACGGTTTACGGCTCTACACTGGATCTAGTCATCGTGTCCCCACAGCTATTCACAGCTACACACTGGCACCAAAATGAAAGACTCACCTAAGACCACATAGCTAACAACATCGATATTACCAGTGTATTCCATAAGGCTCCAGGGATCCATATACCACCCACATGTATCACAGAGAAAGCAGATTGGGATCTCTTTGCTAAGAAATTAAGAAACTGCCCAGACCCGGCCATCAATCCATCCCTCGACAGCCGCCTTCAATCACTACTTCGCGACGTATACACAGCAGCGACGGAAGCAATCCCCATCTCAAGAACAAAGACCACCCAGTCTACTCGTTCCTTCCTTCCCACAGAAGCCAAAAAATGGACCAAACATGTAAGCCAGCTCACGAAAGTTTCAAGGCGAACCCAACCAAATGAAACGGAGGAAAACTTCGTCTCTGCCAACAAGCAACCAAAAGGCAGCTCTTCGACCTCAAGAAACAACAGTGGGACAAATGGTGCAACCAACTTTCTGAAATGAACACAACACAAATCTGCGACAGATCAAAAAGATAAAAGGGCATGCTCCGACAGCCAAAACTATAAACCCAAAAGTTGAAGCCAACAGACTCGCTGACCATTTCACAACTAGAGCAGACCAGACCACCCTACCCAACAATATCATCACGGCTATCAAAGAACAATTACCACTAAGACAATCAAAGTTAGCAGCAGCAAAACAGAAAACCCCAGACACAAACAGGTTGTTTACCTTCCACGAACTCGAGAATGTACTGAGAAGACACAGAAAGACAGCCCCTGGAGATGATGGCGTTACCTACACTTTCTTCGCCAAAGCTCCAAGTTACTTCAAGAATCGAATCCTCAACTTATTCAACCAATCCTGGATCGAAGGGTAACTACCAGAACAATGGAAGACGCCAATTGTCATCCCGATCGCTAAACTAGGAGGAAATGGCTATCGTCCCATCTCCCTATTGTCCACCCTCTCAAAGATCATGGAGAGAATGATCCTAGCAAGACTCCAGTGGAAACCCCCAAAACGAAAAATATATTCGGTTTTGTCAAAGATAGATCAACTATAGACGCCATCGTTCATTTAGCAACCAAGATTACAGCCAGAAAATGCCCCAAAAGAAGCAAAGCAGTGTTCGTCGCCTTCATGGACCTGGACAAGGCATTCGAGCGCGTTGATCATCTTTGCATGCGGGACTCCCTTATCTCCTTGGGCATATCTGGGAGGATCATCACATGGATAGAGAACTTTCTAACATAATGAAAGTTAAAGTAAAGATCCAAGGAACCATATCCGACCTCCACGATCTCACTACTGGCTGTCCTCAGGGGTCAACAATATCTCCCGCCATCTTCAACGGTCTCGTCGCCCAACTCCTGACTGTCACTCTACCAATATCTGTAGCCATCCTTGCTTATGCCGACGACCTTGTTCTGATTTCACACGGAACTAGACCAGCATAGACACTCCAGAAAGCCCTAAACACAGTAGAGAAAGCAGCCAACAGGTTAGGCTTATACTTCTCTCCAGCTACAACCAAGACCATGCCTTTCAACACAACTAGACAACTAAATTTAAATTCGGCCTACAACACCTGGAAATAGGTCAACGACTATAGATATCTCGGGGTCGCCATAGACAGAAGACTCAGCTTCATTCAACACGTAGCAGAGACAAAATGTAAAGTAAACTCCAGATTCAACATGATCAAGGCCATCACCAATCTGAAGGTTGGCGTCAACACCAAGAAGCTTATATTGGGATTACCCAACGAAACCATCTCCACCATGATATACAAAGAATCAGGAATTCTGCCCCTCCGACTCTTAACAAATAAGGAAACATCCACATATCTCCTGAGAGCTGCTACCAAACCCATTCAGACCGACATTATACAGCTATCCAAGAAGAAACACAAACAGATCCCAGAGCCTTCAACAATGCATCATGGTCAATCAAGGCTGCCTGGCTTCATAAAGAAATCGGGATACATCCAATCATCCCCCAACGTCCAACGAACGTGTTCCATGGTAGAACCACCCATATAAGTAATCATACAGAATCATATCCAGAAGAAAGTTGATCCAGAAAGCGCGGCAATAGAAGCAAGAAACAGAATTGCCTACTTGAATGAAAGCCGAACACCAACCATCAACATCTACACCGACGCCAGTTCCCAAGATAACGGTACTACAGCCTGGGCCTGCTTCATCAAAGAAAAAGACGAAGAAATAAGAGGCAGACCCCAAACCACACCCCGATCACCTTAGCTGAGCTGGACACAGTCTAAGCAGCGCTAATGTGGATATCGAGACAGAATCTCCATGAAAGATCATCATCCACTCGGACTCTATGGAAGCACTAACCATCATCACCACAGCCAATTTCCACACCTATCCCGAAATCATCACAGAAATATACACCACGGCATCAGCCCTCAAGCAGCGTGGAATCCTAGTAATACTCCACTGGATTCCAAGCCACATGAATCTTGAGGGTAACGACCGAGTCGATAAACTAGCAAACGAAGCCACGAGCCTAGACGTCATTGAATATGCCGAACATACCCCAGGCACATTCAACTATCTTGTTGACAGATTCATCTCTAATCGACTGGAATCGATCTACACAGACTACACATCAGCATCAAAGGACTGGTACCAGAAGACCACTTTAGTTGGACATAATATCCTCAACAACAGATTGGCCGACACCCAACTCAGAAGACTACGTTTCTGGAATTACATAAGAAACTTCATCGGCCCGTCGCCCCTAACACTATGCCGGCACTGTCAACAAGTGTACGACCCGGTACATTATCTGCTTAACTGCCCAACCTACCTGAATCACCGAATAATACTAACTTCCAGGCCGCCATCTAGCAGCATTGATCATGAGGAAATCAACATTCCTACCAGATATCATAACCCGCTTCCCCAGAAAGATCCCTACACATACCAAGGACAGATCAGACCGCCTCTATGGACTAGTGGATAAGAGCGTGGGACTTCCGTACCGATAGTCCATGCTGTTCGGGAGGCCGTAGGTTCGGATCCGAACGTGACTTTTATAGTAAACTGAGGTGCCACCATGTTAAACAACTCCCAGTTCGTCCATCATCATAATAACAGAAGCCATCACTAGGTGGCTATGTCCAATAGGCGACAGCCAGGGTTCTCTACCCCAAACTTCAACAAGTTACAAGTTACAAGGCGACACCCAGGGATCTCTACTTCAAACTTCAACGTAACGTTAGACATTCTATGCAATCTGATAAAGACTTGAATAGGTCGAAACCGGTCGTTACTATTGGGTTGAGTCGTGTTGTATCGCTGCTAGTACTATTGATATGAATTTATTCTGATTTATACTTATATTATACAAATCTTATTAATAATGTTTAGTAATATTTTACTTTTCCATTTTAGGCTTAATCTTTATTGATGAATTCTTGGCCGTACTGTTCATCACAAAACCTAGTTTTGTTTCAATCATAGTTTCTTGTTTATATTTAGATTATTCTCTTCTGGATTATTTTAGTAATTTGTTTTTCTTTCATTTATTATAATTATAACGGTCATTAAATTACACATGTAATTAAATATATTTTTTAACCAGTTTGGAATTATAATTGTTGTTTGAATAAAAGTGTAATACCTATGAGTGCGCCTTAAACATCTTTATAAAACACACATAAACGTACACACACCGAAACACACGTACACAAACATATATATATATATATATATATATACCTCCTCCCCACCGAATCCCCGCCCATATATATATATATATATATATATATATATATATATATATATATATATATATATATATACATACACATATATATAAATAGATATTAAATATTTATAATAAGTCTGGGCTGCTTGTCAGCCTGTTGGGATGCTGACAATCAGCTTTATGTAAGTGACAAATGTATCATGGCCACATGGAAGCGGAAGTACGTACGTACCCGATGCGGAAATGCATACACAATGTGTTATTTGACATATCAATTCGTAATATATGGCATATACCCATGTACAACTGTTTGGCACCATAGTTTGCAGTCAGCAACAATTTGTTGTGTTAAAAAACACCAAAAAGTATAAATAATAATATTTGAACAACAATGATGTCTGTGTTTGCTTGTTTGTTTGTGTTCGTAGTTTCATGTTTGCGCACTTTAGTTTGAAATATGGCTACTGAGTTTGTAAGATCCAGACGGAAACTGCATAATCTTGTTAATGTTTACATCGATTAGAATATTCCGACGTATTTCGAATTTAAATACAACAACACATCAAAGAAAAAGTACTTGGACCGATTAAAGATTGTTTAATAATAATTACAGGTAAGTGGTGAGATTTATCTAAGTCACCCTCTCTGCTCTGGTTATGCAATGATGATTTGTTCGGCACGTTGACGTCAAACATGCCATCCCGTGAAGCCTGTTTCATGCGAGTTATGTTTAAACGTATCAACGATCAGTTTATTGTGTAAATGGCTGTTTTTAAAAGAGAACAGTTGTATCGGTTAGATTTCCGATTCTAATGAATGGACTGTTTAAAATATATCTAATACTTGTGGCTTTATAGAATATACTCAGAATATGACACTTAGCAACAAATATAAAATGCCTTTAAAAAGTAAGGGATAAAAACGAGATGAGATTATATCATTTAAAAATAAAAGTAAATGATTATAGAATATCTTCCCATTTTAAAGTGATTGAGTAGATGACAAGATAGTGACAATACTGTGACACCATGATATATCCACAAGAGTAGACATTCCTTAGAGCTATTGGTATTTGATATAACATTTATCCGACAAATATAATACGAGATAACCTGATATCAAATTTGGCACGAGATGAAAATAAGGCGGCTTGAACAAAATGAAAACCGTAATATTTGCATCTAAATGGCATATGTTGTGAGGCATCATAGAGGATCTTATTGCTATCATTGCTAGATTATAAATCACCTTCCTCATAACTGATAGCTCCTATATGGTAATAATCTGCAAATGCCTATCATTATCAATTGTACAACAAAAATGTTTGTAATATTCTAGTCTTGGAAATGGAATCTGTAGAACGCGATCTACCCTATTACATCATATATGACACGATAAGAAGGATCTATATAAGCCGTTGATTCTGACTCAAATATATTTATCTAAGCATGATAGAAGACTAACGAGGTAGATCTCGAAAACCAGAGCCGAAAGGCGTTATGAGTGCAGGAAGTATTACAGAATGAGCAAGTACCATGTGCATGTTCGTATACGGTATTTAGGAGACATTCACAGAAACGTCATTTGGGTTCGATATTTCTCGAAATATTGTCAGGCCACACGACGATTCACTTACATCCGCTATCATATACCATTTAAAGTGATAGTCGTAGTAGTACCTCATTAGATTTCTTCTGAAACTATAATTTACTTTTCTATTTGAAATTTCACTTGCAAACGCTTTTAATAACTTTTCCTTTTTGATACAACGAGCTTGTAAAAATGCCTGTTCTTTATCTATGTTGTCTATATATCAAGATGGCTTAGTTGTGTTGAATTAAACACGGAAACTATTTTATTTCAGTTCAAGATTAGGGGATGGAATGCTCATATGGCGAGCCTCGAGAATCAACTCAGTATGTAACATTTATGGAATGAATTCACGTATATTACAGATATTATGTTTATTAAAGTTCAGTATATAAAAGATGAAACATAGCCAGTTGATGCAACTTTGTGTATTGATAAGGAGTCATTCGAGTGAATATATTTATTATATAAATAATCTTTCACCAATAAGAAGACTTACCTTACTGAAACAGTTGGTTTAAGAATACATCTAGACTCTTACGTAAATTCTTATACCTACATGGATTTAGAACTGCGGCTTAACAAACTCAACTGCTGATTGACAAATAGGGCTTTCTTTAAGCTATATACTAAGGATACTTTTACTGCAAGTTAGTTTACTATTACTGCATAATATTAACCAACTTAAGAATTTATCTCCTACTTGATGACTTCCAAATATTTGTCTGTAGTCTATTGATCAACTGACTTTTATATATTTCACAACTTGACTATTTATCAATCACTTCTTATTTAACAGGTATCCGTAATTAATTTTATTAATAAGTTAATTTTCATAATGGATGTGTTAAACAACTGGATGAATCATCTGAATTGAATTAAATTCACAATCGGTCTTTTTGCCAGGTACCGCACTTATTATACTTACATTAGTTTCTTAGAAATAGCTACGCAAATTATTGGTGTGTCATGCCAAATAGAACTGTGATATTTATAATTTAGTTTTATATTTTACAGCTTATACATTTTATAAGTGTTCATATATCAAGAGAAGCCTCACAACATTGTAGGTAATAGAAACTCCACAGCCACGTCTGTCTTCTAGAGCAGCTATATCCAGGTCTAACTAGTGGTGAAGAATATAAACTAAAAGATATCAGATTTTCTATAAATAGTTATAACATTCTGTATACAGCCAATAATTTAGCACAATATGCGATGTTTCTAACATTTATTTAAGTCGCCATGACACCATAGTTGGGGTATTATGTTTCCTGTATATTGCTGTTTGTTATTAATACCTGTCTCACAATCAGGTCCTATACTGTGTTTGATTAAAGCTCGTTCAGATTCTATTCTTTGGCCCATTAATACCTTTAATCGTTATTAATTTGTAATGATTTCAATCGTCATCAGTAGAATTTTGATTTGTCTATCAGCTAGGTGTAAGTTTATGATAATCTAAGCATAAATTAAGGATAAGCTAAGTGATATAATGTTGTTTTTGAATGTAATATCATCTGGAATGAAGTCTATGATAGAAACGTAGTTATTCTTATTATAGAACCTCATCTTCAGTAATTCAGGATTACTAGATATGATTCCACTTTATATTTACGTGTAAGAAGCAGATGGTATATTTATTATTGGTAATCTACCATTACACATAATATGGAAGATTACGAATCATATCTCTATCATTTTCATTGAAGTATTCAGGATTAAAATGTCATTGTTCCATGTGTTTCGGGAAGATATTTTCCTAGCGAGTCGCTTAGAATCCACAAGTTCTAGGTGATTTGTATTTGACCCTCCAGCAAATATCACAAGGCATATTATGCTGCGGTTGAGAAAGTACCGTTTGCTCTGCGTTCAAGAAAAGTTGATCTAGAGCTGTATATTTCATGTACTATTTGCGTCTAGGTGTCTGGCCTGGTTATCCAGCATTTAAATGACTGTAGCAGACACAGTACGCTCTTAAAGCATTATAAGTACTTCTGACTCAGGAATAGAAACACTGCATCGCATCTCGAGCGGTGGCATTGGACACGCTCGCGCGGTTGGTGTGTTTTATATAACAAGTTTACTTGTATATAAAATTCACCTTGGTTGTATGTGGGAATATAATTATCTTTCCTAGGTCCAGTTATGTCCAGTTTGTACTATGACATTCAAGATTAGCTCTAATCTGCTTGTCATAAATAACATTTAAGAACTACAATAGTTAGAATAGCATAAATTAGGTCAGGTTTGAAAATAATTCAAACAGTACGGAAGCTATGACGCGCTAATACGGTCTGCTTCAGCGCAGATGTCAGTCTTTTAATAGCAATTAAGCTAAATAGTTTTAATAGTAGTCGCTTCGTGACGCCTGCCCGTTGTAAAAACTGATCTTTGAAGACGGTAACAATTGGGTTATATAGTTTATATAGTATTGCTTTGAAGAAAGATACAGCAATTGAAAAATAGCTATAAATAGGGCTGCTTAGATAATTAAGCTAAACATTCTCACTTGGGTGTTTTACACCCAAACTCCACGGCTGTAGGTGATTCGTATTTTGATTTTGTTGACGGCTTTAAAAGGGACTGGTGAGACATTACACATGTCTCAGCAAGAAAATTCGCCACTCTGGATTCAGTCCCCTGAAGAAACGTCCAAAATTTGAATTCACGGTTCGAGATTCTCTGTGCCTGTGCCTTATTATACACAGCTAAAACACACACACACACACACACACACACACACACACACACACACACACACACACACACACACACACACACACACACACACACACACACACACACACACACATATATATATATATATATATAGCCCCTCTCTCCTCATTTCTCTTTGTCTGTCCGTAGAGAAACATTGATACTTTATTCCTTCTGATATATCCTGTTCATGCTTTACCCTACAATTTATAAGTAGATATGCTTGTAGGCGCTTTTTTGAAACGAAGAAGAGTATAAAGCCATTACGAAGGCCTGTCGCTAAAAGAATATATCCTCATACTGGTGAGTGTCAATAACCAGCATATATGTACTAAGGTTAAATTTGGCAAATAGTATTAAACGTTCAACAAAAGCACGATAACATCATGGGACGAAGGTATCCATATTGGGTGAATGCAGAAGATCTACAAAAAGGTACACCAGACATGATCTAAGGGTAAGCCAATATGATTGTCTTTATGAAAATGGAAATATTGTTATGATGAAATATGAAGGATCAAGATGGATACCAATTAAAATAATGAAGACGAAGGAAATGTATGAAACAGAAATCAAACATCTGATTAATGGAGATAATTGGTATTGATTATTGTTTTAATAAGAAATATTGTGGTTTTGTGGCTACCATTGTGAACAGGTTAGGTTTTAAAAGCCGATACATCTATAAAGAAAATGAAGAACAATTAATTATGAAACATAATTCTGACTTAATAGTATTCGAAATGGGAACCTCAATAGTAGAGGCTGAGAGTACTTTCTGAGAAATGGCACTTTGTGTTCTTTTTGTCTATTTATATCCAATATGAACTTCATTATATTGCGTGTATTTCATGAGTTGTAACCTTTCAACTGACCTTTAAATGATAGCTGTTTATTCTGTGTATGAGTGAGTTTTTTCTATCCAGTTAAATCATTTCATGTACACGACGTTAATATAAATCCACGAAGTTGAAACAATGTAGGTAGTGTCTCCTAAAGCTTAATCATTTTGAATAAAAAATGGAACATAGAATCTATGGTTCTTTTATTCAGTTGTCTAAACTAAAGTACAGCTTAGAGTGCATGAACTCTCTAAAAGGTTTGTTGCTGGGCTGCTATGTACATTCTCAGTCACTGATATATTCGGTTGGTGAAGTATGTTCAAGTGATATCAGACTAGTTAGTGTCATCAATCTTCCGTTTATTTCAGAAGGAAAACATTCATATATTTATTGGGTCATACACAGGTCGTGGATTACCACACTTTAGGAAGTAACCATAATCCTTGCCGAAACATTCCCATTTCAACCTATATATTAGTTAGGTGGTATAACTGTTTTGATTGCGAACTCTGGTTCGCACATATATGTTTTATTTTTACTGTTTTCTCTTTATTTATATATATCTTATATATATATATATATATATATATATATATATATATATATATATATATATATATATATATTTATATATGTGTGTGTGGTGTGTGTGTGTGTTTATGTAGATATACATACGTATGTCTATCGGTAGATAAGTAGGTAAGTAGCTACCCTTTCTAGCTATTATGTGTTATACTCTTGAAGCTAATGAATGTACAAATCTGAAAAAAGTAAACATGTAAAATATGACATACTTATTTTGCAATCTGATATACATCTTGAAATAAGTTAAACTAATAAGATATCGTAGTGCACGAAGTCTAATCACATGGATTACTCCCATTATTATCAATCTGATAATTTTATATTTTAATAACATTCCCATTTATTCTTTTAATTTTATCAGAATTTTATTAAACAAATTTGAATTGGCAAATAATATACTCTAGGTGTCCAGCTTGCTGAGACTTATCGAATACGACATCATGTAACTATGAATAAAAGCTTTGTGATACTTTTTACCAATATCAGTAGTTTATGTGCTAATCATCGTAACGATAGACAGTAACCAATGATGACCTTAACTCCGGCGTTATAATGTATTCGGATTCAAATATGAAGGATTCAAATATATCGAAAGAGAAAGGAAAAACAACACAAAATTGTATTCTATTTAACAGGAAACCCACACCAAATATAATGAAAATAATGATATAAATTTTCTACTGAGCTTTGATTGACAGCTGATATTAATGTATGTAAATGACGTTTGTTGCCTACCTTATTTAATAATTTGATTAGATTAAAATTTCATCCACGAATGGAGGCAATGTCTGAAGTGCCTCGTGAAGTATTAGTAACTGATACAGTCTAGACAGATTAGATTGACTAGACTCTGTATATGTTTTGTTAGAAGGGTGTCGGGTACATTCAGTGTCGGAATGATATCCTTCAGGATAAATATGGTGTAAGTAATGTTATAATGAAATAGGGTCAGACAACTATCTATATCATCAAATTCTAACATGTTTAATTTTGTTTGTTAATCAAAGTATATATATTAAATAATTATCACCTGAAGTGACTATCATATTAATCGGTAGTTTTATTTCGATCCCAGTGGAATAAAATCAGCAGGAATTACGCTGGTTATAAAGGAAGTTCGAAATTTGAAATTTCTTTTTTTGCCTTTTCAATCGTCAGTCCAACATTGGTAATTATGTTAATTATTGTAACAATAATTTTAAAAATGACAACCGAGTTTAACAGAAATCTGATTGATGAAGTAATTAAATTCAACTTACTCCCCGAAACGCTGGAAGTCTTAAGCAGCCAACGGACCATCGTTTTAATGTTAACATAAAACAACGGTATTACTCGATCATAGAGAAACTATTAATCTCGCCAATAGAAAGGTGCAATTGTTATGTTGTCTGTGTACTGGATGTCATCTGCATCATTCCGTATTATTGCATGACACTTAGTCAAGCAATCGGTAATCGACTATTGTTTTTCGTTTTGTCACTTTAAAGCAAACAAAATAAAACATCCAGAGCTTGTCTAGGAGAGCTAAAACAATTATATTTATTTTGTTTCTGGGACCCCTCTCAACATCCAAAAATAGATGTCACCATCATCAAATTGGGGTGGATTACCTGTGTGAGGTCATCTTCAAAATGGCATCAGTGAAATTAGCGAAATTACCTTTCGCCTATAACTCGGATTCTAGGACAGATATAAACAAGATCTAGGTTTCCACATGTATTGATTTGAGGACGGGACATCCAATGATGACACTGACAAATAACTATGACTCTTGGTTAACTCGAAATTCAAAATGGCTGTCGAATATACCCGAATATACCCTCGAATATACAACAAAACTATGCATCAATAGCAATTAAGAAGTGAAATAAAGTATTTTGTTTAATAATACGCTTAAAACACCTAAAAGAAAACTTCAATCCTCCCATTAGGTTTTGTAATCCTAAGGCTACTTTGCTTTAAGACAAATAAAAGTAGGTCATTCCACACATATAGCCATGTTCTATCACCAATATATTAACACAGAAGAAAGATATAAAAAGCTTAAACAGCCTTAATGGGTATAACGAAATGAGGAAAGTTTGACTGACGGTAATAATTCTACTCTTAATTATATTTTATCGTATATTGTATATGTGTCTGAACGCATGTATATATATATATATATATATATATATGTGTGTGTGTGTGTTTGTGGATGAGTACCTTCTTCGGCATTTTGGATATGTACAAAAGTTCTGCTTTATAGAGCTACTTTATAGTAATTATATACTGAAAGCTTGGCACCCAATTTATCTGCTTTATGCGTGTCTGACCACTCATATGTATGTATACAGACGGCTAACTCTTTTAGTATTTAGTTTCTTATCAATTGGGTGGATTTCTGATAATTGAAACTAGGACAGATGTGCATGACGTATACTTCTGCGTACACTCTTGATGTACGCTTTCCTAGAAATGATACGTATAAAAGAAATTTGAACTTATGGCAAATTAAATTATTACAGGAGTATGACAAAATATCGCCTCAATCTTGAGTAATTACTAACTTTTATTGTTTACTCAAAATTAATTAATAGTTAATTCTTATAAGTTTAATTTCAATACTTATTGAGCGCTCTTCTTGACAAATTTGTTCGAAAAAATTAAGAAACCCATCTATTCTCTTGATTGGATTAACCTATAATTGAGATATTTGCAAGTGAAGGAGGTCTTTGATAAAACCACTATTGATATATAGGGATTCTAATATATATTCAATGAAATTTTTCGTACTTCGTTAGAACGTATTTAGCTACACAGAGGAAATAAATTTGACCCAAACTTTGTACACAAGAGGCCACGAACAGCCACTAAGAATACTAACCTAATATCCTATTTGCATAAGCTAACAGAATTTGTTTTCATAGATGCTGAAAATATATACAAAGTCAACAACAGTATAATTATTCATATTAATTGTGAACTAACGGTGCGATAACACGATATTATAAAATATGTAGACAATTTTATAAGGAATAAACGGCGTATCGAGAATGAAATAGTTTTAACCTTTGATGATGTTAAGTTATGTTAGAAGATGGAAACATAGGCAGGTACTGGAGTAAAATATTAAAACAGAGAAAGTAATAAATCTATAAATTATCATTTTATCTGGGTGATTCATCAGATGTGCTATACTCGTGAAGTTTATGAATTTACATACGTGAACTAGTTACTATGATCATATAAAATAGCACATGCTTCGAATTATTTAGCAATCTCAGATACACCTTCAAATAAATTAAATTAATCGGACATCGTAATGTGAAATGTATGAAGTCTAACAAAATTTCTCCGATAATTGTATTTTAACGACATCCGTATGTATTGTTTATATTTTACCAGAATATGATTAAACATATTTGAATTGGCAAATAATATGTTCTAGGTCTCTACCTTGCCGAGATGTATGAGTAAACATTTTGAGATACCTTTACCATTATCAGTAGTCTACGGGCTAATTATGGTAGCGATAGAATTACAAATTATTGCCTTAACGCCGGCGGCGTTATGATGTATTCGGATTCAAATATGGTGGATTGAGAAATATCAAAAGAGACACGAAAAACAACACGAATTTTAAATCTGTAAAACAGAAAACAACGACAGCAAATATAATGAAAATAACACGAACAACTATGATTAGTATTAGTAAGGAAGCTATGACTTTTATCGGATTGTCCATATTACATTCTGACATTTCTCTCGTCAGATTCATTCTCATTGATATCGGTAGACGGGACTGAAGGAAAGGCCTTTGTGTCTCGCTTTTATGTTTTCGGGCTCTTTTACTAAACAGAAAAACATATCTGTCCATTCTGATAAGAAAATATCATTTGGTTATTTGTATAGGATTTGATGCAATGTAAAATCATGGACTGTCAGAAAATGGATACATCCTCTATATCGGTGAGTGTTAATAATTACTTGAGGTCGGCTAAAGCCAACGTCAGTAAACAATAATTAAGAATATCTAATTTCAATGAACGTTGGACAACGCCATAGGATACGAGTAATCCCTATAAGGGTTTGGTTCGTTCTACTGGCAAAAAGACACATAAACCACGATTTGGTGCTATGTATAGTATATTGCAGAGACGGTGATGTGACACTAATAATATATATATATATATATATATATATATATATATATATATATATATATATATATATATATATGATTCGATTGAATGCACTAATTGAAAATGTATCTAATATTTGTTGTTAAATAGAATATACTAAGAATCTGACAATTAGCAACATAACTGAAATTGTTTTAAAAAAGTGCTTGTTGCAAAAAGGTAGGAATGAAAAGAGATGGTATTATACATACTTCGTTATGCATAACTCAATTTAAAAATATTAAAAGAATATTATAGAATGTCTACTCATTTTAAAGTGATTGAGTAGACGACAACATAGAGACAATACTGTGACACCATCATATATCAGCCAGAGTAGACCTTCTTTAGAGCTATTGGTATTTGATATAAGATATATCCGACAAATATAGTATGACAGAAAGCTGATATTAAATATGATGTGACATGAAAATAAGGCTGATTGCACAAAAGAAAACCAAAATATTTGCATCTAAATGGCATATGCTGTGAGGCATCATAGAGGATCTTATTGCTATCGTTATTAGATTATGGATCACCTTCCTCATAACTGATGGCTCATATATAGTAATAATCTGCAAGTGTCCATCATTATAAATTGTGTAATAAAACTTGTATGTCACACTCCACTCTTAGATATGGAATCCGTGGAAAGAGATTTTCCCTGTTACATAATATATGACACGATAAGAAGGATCTGAAAAACAAACATGGTTTCCGATTCAAAATGGATTTATCTCAACAGAATGAGGTAGAAACTGAAAACCAGACCTGAATGGTATGATGAGTGCAGGAAGTATTTTATTTTACAGAAGGAACAAATGCCATGTGCATGTCCGTGTACTGTAGTTAGGAAACATTCACACAAACGGAATTTGTGTTAGATATTTCTCGAACTAGTTTCAGGCAAAACGATGAATCACTTACATTCCTACAGGCCCATTTAAAGTGGTTGTAGTAGTAGTAGTGGTGGTGGTGGTAGTGGTAGTAGTGGCGGTGGTGGTGGTAGTAGTAGTAGTAGTAGTAGTAGTAGTATAAATAGTAGTAGTAGTAGTAACTGATTCGATTTTTTTATGCAAATTGTATACATTTGTTGTTTTTTATATCAAGATGGTTTAGTTGTGTTGAATTATACACGAAAACTATCACCATTTCAGTGCAAGATTAGGTGATGGAAGATATAAGTAGATATATTATGTTTGGGCAGAATTTATTATATTGGAATTGTATAATTTTATATAAGTGAACCAAATCAAGAAAATAACAACCGTTCTGTTGTTGGCGTTATTACATTTTTGATAAGAAACAAACAATGTAATGACCTTATTGGTGTATTATGCTGGTATTGCTCTTGTTTATAGTATGATGTATGCACTTTAATCTTGTATGTTGAATAAAATATATATATATATATATATATATATATATATATATATATATATATATATATATATATTGTAAACGTTTGTTATATAAAAGACGAAACGTAGACAGTTGATACAACTTTGTGTATTATTGAAAAAGAGTCATGCGAGTGAATATATTTATTATAAAAGTCACCTTTCATCAATAAGAAGATTGACTGCAAAGGATTAACTCACTAAAATAGTAGGTTTAAAGATATATATATATAGACGCTTATGTAAATTTATGTATCTACATGCATTTGGAACTGCGGCTAAACAAACTCAGTTACTTAAAGACAAATAGTGCTTTCTTGAAGGTATATATTACTGATGTATTTACTGCAAGTTAGTTTACTATTACTGCATAATATTAATCATCAGACTTTTAAATATTTCTCCACTTGACTATTTATAAATCACGTCATATAACAACTAACCATATTGATGGGTTTTTATGTTTTACAGCTCGTATTATTCATAAGTATTCACCAACTAAGAGAAACCTCGGAATATTGTAGGTCATGGAATATATACATCTTCGTCTGTTTTCTAGAGCAGCTATATCCAGGTCTAACCAGTATTGAAGAATATAAACTGCTCGATATCCGATTTTCTATAAGTAATTATAACAGAACATTCTGTCATCAGCCTATTATTTAGCACAGTATGCGGTGTTTCCTGAATTTATTTCATTCGTCATGACACCATAGTTGGAGTAATTATGTTTCTCGTATATTGCTGTTTGTTATTAATACCTGTCTCACAATCAGAGTTTTATTTAAGCTAGTTCATATCCCATTCTTTAGCCCATTAATATCGTTATTAATTTTGAAGCACTTCAAATTGGCATCAGTTAATTTTCGATTCGTCTATGGGCTAGGGGTAAAGTTATGATAATTTAATTATAATTGAAGGATAAGCTAAGTGATATAATTCTGTTTTTGAATATAATATCATCTGGAATGAAGTCTATGATAGAAACGTAGTTATTCTTATTATAGAACCTCATCTTCAGTAATCCAGCATTATTAGATATGATTCCACTTTATATTTACGTGTAAGAAGCAGATGGCATATTTATTATTGGTAATCTACCATTACACATAATATGGAAGATTACGAATCATATCTCTATCATTTTCATTGAAGTATTCAGGATTAAAATGTCATTGTTCCATGTGTTTGTAAGATATTTCCCTAGCGAGTCGCTTGGAAATCACAAGTTCTAGGTGTGAGCAAAGTCCTGGTTAAGCAAGGCACTAACTCACTCACTCACTTACTCAATATAACTCTCCGTACCATTCATATTCTGTGTTTGTGGATGGGGTAAGTTGGTGGAAGGCTGAGCGTATGTTTGAGGTTATTAGGGTTGAAGAATTTATGGACTTGTGTATTCTAATTTGGAGAAATATTTAAGTAATAATTCTTGTTTATAACCAACTATATAATACAATATGTATTGAACAAGAAATGCACTGGAATAACAAGAATTTCCTTATGCATATGGTAAATAATACAAGTATTATATTTGAGTGCATGTGAACACATAACATTGAGTTTGTGCGTGGGTATGTGTGCGTGTGTTAATGCATTCGTTCATTCTTTTATGAGTAGAGATGCTTGTAGGTTTTTTCCGCAACGAAGAAGAGTGGTCATTCTGATAAAGACGTTACGAATTCCTGTATCAAAAGAATATATCCACATATTGGTAAGTGTCGATAACTAGCATATAAGTACTGAAGTTATAGGACGTAAGGACGATAACACCATGGGAGGAAGGTATCCTTATTAGGCGAATGCAAAAGATCTACAATAAGGTACATCAAACCAGATCTAAAGGTAGACCGATATTATTGTCTTTATGAAACTGGAAATATTGTTATGATGAAATATGAAGGATCAAGATGGATACCAATTAAAGTAATGATGACGAGGAAATGTATGAAACAGAAACCAGCCATTTGATTAATGCAGATAATTGGTATTGATTATTGTTTTAATAAGAAATATTGGGGTTTTGTGGCTACCATTGTGAACATGTTAGATTTTAAAAGCCGATACATCTATAAAGAAAATGAAGAACAATGAATTATGAATCATAATTCTGACTTAATAATATTCGAAATGGGAAGTTCAATAGTAGAGGCTGCGAGTACTTTCTGAGAAATGGCACTTTGTGTTCTTTTTGTCTATTTAAATCCAATATGAACTTCATTATATTGCGTGTATTTCATGAGTTGTAACCTTTCAAATGACCTTTAAATGATAGCTGTTTATTCTGTGTATGAGTGATTTTGTTTTCTATCCAGTTAAATCATTTCATTAATATAAATCCACGAAGTTGAAACATGTAGGTAGTGTCTCCTAAAGCTTAACCATCTTGAATAAAAAATGGAACATAGAATCTATGGTTCTTTTATTCAGTTGTCTAAACTAAAGTACAGCTTAGAGTGCATGAACTCTCTAAAAGGTTTGTTGCTGGGTTGCTATGTACATTCTCAGTCACTGATATATTCGGTTGGTGAAGTATGTTCATGTGATATCAGACTAGTTAGTGTCATCAATCTTCCGTTTATTTCAGAAGGAAAACATTCATATATTTATTGGGTCATACACAGGTCGTGGATTACCACACTTTAGGAATTAACCATAATCCTTGCCGAAACATTCCCATTTCAACCTATAAATTAGTTAGATGGTATAACTGTTTTGATTGCGAACTCTGGTTCGCACATATATGTATTTATGTCTTTGACTGTGTTTCTCTGTGTATATCGTATATATATATATATATATATATATATATATATATATATATATATATATATATATATATATATATATATATATATGTGTGTGTGTGTGTGTGTGTGTTTGAGTGTGTGTGTGTGTGTTTATGTAGATATACATGCGTATGTCTATCGGTAGATAAGTAGGTAAGTAGCTGCCCTTTCTAGCTATTATGTGTTATACTCTTGAAGCTAATGAATGTACAAATCTGAAAAAAGTAAAGATGTAAAATATGACATACTTCGATTTATTTTGTAATCTGATATACATCTTGAAATAAGTTAAACTAATAAGATATCGTAGTGCACGAAGTCTAATCACATGGATTACTCCCATTATTCTCAATCTGATAATTGTATATTTTAACGACATTCCCATTTATTCTTTTAATTTTATCAGAATTTTATTAAACATATTTGAATTGGCAAATAATATACTCTAGGTGTCCAGCTTGCCGAGACTTATCGAGTACGACATCCTGTAACTATGAATAAAAGCTTTGTGATACTTTTTACCAATATCAGTAGTCTATGTGCTAATCATCGTAACGATAGAAAGACACCAATGATGACCTTAACTCCGGCGTTATAATGTATTCGGATTCAAATATGAAGGATTCAAATATATCGAAAGAGAAAGGAAAAACAACCCAAAATTGTATTCTATTTAACAGGAAACCCACACCAAATATAATGAAAATAATGAAATAAATTTTCTACTGAGCTTTGATTGACAGCTGATATTAATGTATGTAAATGACGTTTGTTGCCTACCTTATTTAATAATTTGATTAGATTAAAATTTCATCCACGAATGGAGGCAATGTCTGAAGTGCCTCGTGAAGTATTAGTAACTGATACAGTCTAGACAGATTAGATTGACTAGACTCTGTATATGTTTTGTTAGAAGGGTGTCGGGTACATTCAGAGTCGGAATGATATCCTTCAGGATCAATATGATGTAAGTAATGTTATAATGAAATAGGGTCAGACAACTATCTATATAATCAAATTCTAACATATTTAATTTTGTTTGTTAATCAAAGTATATATATTAAATAATTATCACCTGAAGTGACTATCATATTAATCGGTAGTTTTATTTCGATCCCAGTGGAATGAAATCAGCAGGAATTACGCTGGTTATAAAGGAAGTTCGAAATTTGAAATTTCTTTTTTTGCCTTTTCAATCGTCAGTCCAACATTGGTAATTATGTTAATTATTGTAACGATAATTTTAAAAATGACAACCGAGTTTAACAGAAATCTGATTGATGAAGTAATTAAATTCAACTTACTCCCCGAAACGCTGGAAGTCTTAAGTAGCCAACGGACCATCGTTTTAATGTTAACATAAAACAACGGTATTACTCGATCATAGAGAAACTATTAATCTCGCCAATAGAAAGGTGCAAATTGTTATGTTGTCTGTGTACTGGGTGTCATCTGCATCATTCCGTATTATTGCATGACACTTAGTCAAGCAATCGGTAATCGACTATTGTTTTTCGTTTTGTCACTTTAAAGCACACAAAATAAAACGTCCAGAGCTTGTCCAGGGGCTAAGAAAATTAAATTAGTTCATGGGGTTGATAGGCCCCCGTGCACCCCCCCATGAACCCCCCAGGAACACATGAGACTATTTTATTTTGTTTCTGGGACCCCTCCCAACATGAAAAATAGATGTCACCATCATCAAATTGGGATGGATTACCTGTGTGAGGTCATCTTCAAAATGGCATCGGAGAAATTAGCGAAATTACCTTTCGCCTATAACTCGGATTCTAGGACAGATATAAACAAGATCTACGTTTCCACACGTATTGATTTGAGGACGGGACATCCAATGATGACACTGACAAATCACTATGACTCTTGGTTAACTCGAAATTCAAAATGGGTGTCACTGAAACCATCGAAAATCAACTTTTCTGCCAGATTTTGACTTTCAGGATAAATAGATAATTGCTCATGCGATTTAATACTTCATTGTGATTTATTTGAAATCAGTTTGGTATTATTTAATACCTGTCGGCCATCTTGGAATTCAAAATGGCTACCAGTATTGGCAGATTTGTATTTTACTCAGTCATAATTACATCATAACTCGTTCCATTATGTGCCATTTAAAATAAAAAATGGACATACATTGAAATGAAGTCATTTATTCAAAGTTAAAATACGATGTAGCCTCATCAAATCATCCAACAAAACAAAAGCTAAATGACAGAAGGAAAACTCAACTTGACTAGATGTATATTGACTAGAAATAATATGATGACTATCACAAATGAAGTGAGTTATTGTTACAACTATTATTCTAAGCAATAATTGTCAATAGAAATTTACATATAAAAATAGTCCGGTTAATTAGTCTACACGATATACACAGCCTATGATAGTTGCACAGGTGCTAACTCATCTCCTGTATTATCATTGACATAGATCTTCTCGCATTTAGCAATTAATAACAGTTTGCAGTACCTGTATTACAGGTTGTTTGTATCAGTGAAGCCATCATTGATGAACTTATTATCAACGTTGTCATAAATATAGATACAGACTATCATATATTTAATGAAGGTGATGATTAATATGATGCTGATGGTGATGATGATGGTTTTGCTCCAGCGATCGCAACATAATACGTAAAACAGATGACATATGTTCCATGTTGATATTCTATCTTGTGTCATTGACTGACATACATCACTATTTTGTTCACATATAAATGTCATTTATTATTTAGTCAGTCAACGTAAACTTAATGTTAAGGAAGAGTGTCTAATAGCCTAATATGTGGCCTAATATTGTCATCATTAAGAAACATTTAGAAATAACAATTACATTATATGATGTGTTGCTTCTAAAAGTGAAATTCATTGCTTCAGTGTCTACCTAGTTATTATTTCACTTATACACGGGTTGATGTTATCAGATGTTAGGTATTTGGATGTAAAAACTAGAATTAGTCTAACTATAATTGGAAATAAATGAATTTCAATTTCGCTTTCACTGTGTTTCATTATAAACCTATAAATAACAAAATTTGGTCCTCACAGACATGTATGTGTGTGTGTGTGTGTTTGTGTGGGCGACTGCGTATGCCTTTTTTGATTTGTTTATACGTAAGTTCATATCTATACACACCAGTCTGAATGTTGGCTATTGAGTTTTTAAGATCCAAAGGAAACAGCATACTGATGTCAATACTTACTCTGACTCTAATAATTCGAAGTACTTTGCTTTGAAATACAATACAATATAAAAACAGGCATTGGACGAAACAAATACTGTTTGATAATGATGACGGATAGGGGGCAAGATTAATCTAAATTAGTGTCTGGACTGTGGCTATGAGATGATGAACGGTAATTAATTCGATGTATTCACCACTTTCACAAAAATACATGTATGTTTCGTGCAATTTGTCCGTTAAATGTATCAACGGTTAATTTTCAAGTTAACTTGTTTATTGTCTAAATAACTATTTGGAAGATGGATTAGTTGTATTGTTTAGATTTACGATACCAATGAAACCTTTTTTTTAAATGTGTTTCATTTTTGTTTCCATATCGAATGAACTAAAACTGTGAGATTTAGCAAGATAAATTAAATGCTTTAAAAATGTAATTACTTGTTGCAGAAAGGTAAGAAGAAAAACGAGGCGAAATGAAAGTATGCACATTTCTTTATACATAACTCGATTTAAAATTAAACAAAAATTATTACTGAATTATTAGGTGGCGGGAAGTATGACCGGCTCTCGATGTAATGGCACCGGAATATTTCTCGGATAGTTCAGCTATTAGATAAGTTACACCAGTGAAACTTGTGTATTTTGCATATTATGTAATATAGATTTAATTTATATTAATATAAATTGATTATATTTAGTTATTTTGTATTTCTTGTATTTTCTTTTTAACTCCTCATTTGACGCCCTATATTATCGCCCGCTCCAGTGTTTCCCATAAGAACTCGGTTTTTGCTTGTGTATGTTTTGTTTTATTTTTATTTTTCACTTATTTTATTTCTATAATTATAATGAATTATAGTAGAGATCAGTTGTTTGCATTACGGCCCTATGGTGGTAATACTATTCGTTTAGCGATGCGCCCACGTAGTGGAAAACATCCAAAGCAGATTGGGTCTGATTCCAGTAATTTGATCACTGTGCCAATAACACCATATAATAGCACAGATGTACAAAATGTAAGTATTGGTTTTATTAACTGTCAGTCGATCTGTAATAAATCTGATGAAATATCTGATGTTGTTAAGGATATGGATCTTGATGCTCTTGTCATTACAGAGACTTGGCTGACTGGTAATGTCTCAGACCAGAAAATTGTTGGTGATGTGACTCCAGCTGGATATTCATTCCACCATGCAGCTCGGATTCAAAAAAAGGTGGGGGAGTCGGCATTCTTCTCCGTGATTCTTTGAAGTGTGAAACCCATTTGCGTTTTCAGGCTAAGTCTTTTGAAAATTACCAACTGACTTTTATATCTGGGGGGATAAGTGTTCATGTAGCTATTATCTACCGATTACACCCCACTAAGAAAAATGGCCTGAAAGCAGCAGATTTCTTCAAGGAATTTTCGGGATTTGTTGACTCTCTTGCTACCAACAGTGGTCATCTGTTGATCTTAGGTGATTTCAATATACACTGGGATTGCCAGAGGAATGCAGATACCAAACAACTGGCTGACATTCTTAGATCTGCCAATCTCAGGCAGCATGTCCAAGAAAGAACACACAGACATGGTCACATCTTAGATCTTGTCATCTCCCGTGATGATGACAATTTGATTAAAGGTGTGTCTGTATATTCATGCTGTCTGATCATTTCCTTGTTGACATTAATGTATCTTTACGGAAACAACCTGTTTCAGCTAAAGTTATTTCATATAAGAAGATATAAGTCAATTGACAAGGAGGCTTTTCTTGCTGATCTGCAGGGAGTCTCTTCTCTGGTATTGGATCCACCGGATTATGTGTGGATCATCTAGTGGATCTCTATGATAATACGTTAAGAGACATTGTAGATCAACATGCACCTTTAAGGACAAAGGAAATGCCAAGCAGACCAATGCTTCCATGGTATAATAAGAATATACAGGCTGCAAAGAGACACAGAAGGTATTGTGAGCGGCTGTGGATCAGGACCAGTTTGTGTGTTCATTTTTAAATGTTCAAGGTCAGTAAAATTCTTGTTAAAAATGCCCTTGCCTCTGCTAAATCTGAATATTATAATAAAAAGATCAAAGCATCCAAGGGAAACCAAAGGACTGTTTTCAGTGTTGTGAATAAAGTATTACATAAAAGTCAAACTGTCCTCCCAAATAATATCAACTCAGATAAAGATATGGCCCATTGTTTTAATAACTTCTTCTGTCCAAAAATATTAAATATACATAGTGGGTTCCAGTCCAGCACCTTATCACAAGGTAAGCCATTGGTAGAAGGATCCTGCATATCCATGATGGATACATGTGAGCCTTTTACAGAGACTGATATCAGACAGTTGCTGAAAAAGTCATCTAATGCTTTCTGTGCAGTTGACCCTATGCCTACATGGCTTGTGAAAGATTGTCTGGATGTTCTGATAAACCCAATTACAAATATAGTTAACAAATCATTATCTCTGCGTGTTTTCCCAAGATCCATGAAAGCTGCCCTTGTAAAACCATTAATAAAAAAACACTATGGACTATAATATTCTAAACAATTACAGACCTGTTTCAAATCTTACATCTTTATCTAAAGTTATAGAAAAGGCAGTTGCTTTCCATCTAAACAAATATTTAATCAACAAAAACCTTAATGAATCACTACAGTCTGACTATAAAAGTGGTCACAGCACTGAAACAGCATTGGTTAGGGTGAAAAATGATATTATGATGTCAATTGATCAAGGTAAGCCAGTAATACTTGTTCTTCTGGACCTGTCTGCTGCATTTGATACAGTTGACCATAATGTACTTTTCTCTAGGTTAAAAGACATGTTTGGTCTTTCAGGTAGAGTACTTGTATCTGGTATCTGGAGTACCACAGGGTTCAGTTCTTGGTCCTCTGGTTTTCACAATGTATACCCGTCCTCTTGGGATCATTGCGCAGCGATATGGGGTTAAATATCACTTGTATGCTGATGACACACAGCTGTATATATCACTGGATCCTGACAATGAGTTAAATTTCTCCTCTTCCTTGAAGAATTTAGAACATTGTATTGCCGATATTCGGGCTATGGATGACTCAAAATCTTCTAAAACTAAATGATAATAAAACAAATATTTTATATTTGGCATCACCACATTGTGTTAAATCCCTAAAGACACCAGCATTACAGATGGGTGCATCTTCGATTACGCCTAATGGGTCAGTAACAAATCTAGGGGTTAATTTTGACCAATGTATTAACATGCATGAACATGTCACATCAGTATGCCGAGCTGCCTACTACCATCTTAAGAACATCCACTGTTTAAAAACATTCTTGACACAAGAATCACTTGTAACTGTAGTTCAATTAATGATATGGCGCCAGAATACCTGTGTGAACTGGTTTCCATTAGAAAGTCATCCCGAAAACTCGGGTCATCCAGTCAGATACTATTGCAGGTGCTAGTGTCTCGGCTCAAGTCATATGGTGATTGTGCGTTTAGTGTTGCAGCCCCAACTTTGTGGAATAAGTTGCCGGCAAATATTAGAAATGCATCGACTCTTGGTCTCTTCTAAAAACACACCTATTTAAGGTCGCATTCATAGATAAATAATTATTATCTTTTAAATCATTACAGGGTTTTTACCAACATTATTTGGGGTATTATTATATTACATATTATTTGTACAGCGCCTTTGAATGGCTCCCGCTAGTAAGGGCGCTTTATTAAATATACATTATTATTATTATTATTATATCTGCCCATTTTAGAATGATTCAGTAGACTACCAGATACTGACAAAACTATGACACCGTGATAAATAAATCAGCGTAAACATTCCTTAGATCTATTAGCATTTGATATAGCATATATCCGACAAATCTAGAAAGACACAGCCGAATAACATATATGACGTGCCATTAAAATAATGCGGTTAGCACAAAACGAAAACCACCATATTTGCATCTAAATAGCATATGCTGTGAGACAGTATAGAGGATATATTGCTATCGTTGCTAGATTATAGATCACGTTCCTCATAACCGATGGCACTTATATGGTAATAATCTGCAAGTGTCCATCATTATCCTTTGTAATGGATAAAATATTTGTCGCACTTTAGTCTTAGATATGGAATCTGTGGAAAGAGATTTTCCCTATTACACAAACTATGGCACGATACGAAGGATCTGCATAGGACATTGTTTCAGATTCAAAATGGATTTATCTCAACAGGATTCAGGTCCAAACAGGTTGAGCCTGAAAAATGAGACACAAATGGCATGATGAGAGCCGAGAGCATTCTATTTTACACAAGGAACAAATGTCAGGTGCATGTTCGTGTATGACACTTAGGAAACATTCACAGAAAGGATATTTGTGTATGATATTGTTCGAAATATGTTCTGGCAACACGACGATTGACTTACATCAGCTACCATCTCATTTCAATAAAAGTATTAGAAGTAGTAGTAATGGAAGTAGTAGTGGTAGTGGTAGTAGCAGTAGTGGTAGTAGTAGTAGTAGTAATAGTTCTGGTATTATCTTATTTGATTTCTTGATGATATGTTAGTATATTATATATTTACCCTCAATTTTCGTGTGTACTCAATAGCTTTCGCCTTTTATACACCGAGCTTATTACAATACAAATTATTTATCGTTGTTGTCAATATCATAATGGTTTAGTTGTACATGACAATTACTACCATTTCAGCACAAAAGTGACTTATTTAAACACCGATATCTTAAGCGGACCGTAGTCGTAAATTACGAGTTCCGAAGTATCATCTCTGTGTGTAACATTTATAGAATGAATGCATATAAATAACAACAATATTGGTTGGGCATATTTCATTATAATTGTAATTTATTATTTTACATAAATGAATCTACACCAGAAAATGCTAGTCGTTAAGTTTTTGTTGTTATTAGTAAGAAAAACAATAGTGTCACGACTTCAATATTTTCTGGCAATCACTTATGATAACATTATTGCGGTGAATTGCTCCTCAGGGGCAAGTTGAATGTATATCGCAAAGATACAAGTTCAGTATATAATAAACCCCAAACAATTGTAGGTTTAAGAATACATCTAGACTCTAGATTTAGACATGGATTTGGAACCGCGGTTAAAGAAGTCAGTTACTGGTAGATAAATAGTGTTGTTATTAAGATATCAGTGAATAATATATTTACTGCAAGTTAGTTTATTGTTAACCTAAGTAAGTTTGATTTCCAAATATATATCCATCATATTGATCATCTGACTTATAAAGATTTAATGTT